>CM016561.1:17110651-17503151 GCA_003412495.2 Echium plantagineum | reverse complement strand
CTGTTCTGTATTTTGTTTGCCAAATGTTTGACTTTGATTGGTTTCTGTCTGAATTGTCTTGATTTCTTCATTGCAAGGTTTAAACTCAGACTCCTCTTGTTTTTTCAAGAAGCCTTCGAACTTTTTTATTACAGATTTGATGCTTTTCAACTCACTATCATTAATTGATGACCCTTGTCCCAAAATAATGTCCACTTTCAAGACATCCTCTGCCTTAACAAAGCAATCTTCTTCATCATCGTCTGACATCTTTTGCACAGAAGATTCAACCGTTTGAAGAATCTTTTCTTCAGGGTATTTCTCTGAAACATCAACATGGTTTCCTCGTTCGTCGAACATTGATGAGTTGAACACCATTTTATACATTTCAAGAGCCTCCGATGAGTGAAAATCATCATCTTCATCATTAGTCTTGTGTTGCAATATTTTTAAAACTGCATCATAAGCTAGTAGTACACATTTTGCATTCAACTTGTAAGAATCCGTACCAAACAATGTGTTCTTCAATTGGCTCGGAGAAATGGCGGTAAAAAGAGAGACGAGAAGAAGTGTTGTGGTGATGAAGAGGGGGGAAAGAAAAGAGAGGATTTTGAGAATGTAAGGTGTGAAAAAGCATAAGAATAAGATATATAGAGGGTATGCGTGAAGAATGGAGGATAAGGTAAATAGACCATTTAGGAGAAGATTGAAGAATTTTGTTTTGGAAATGGCTTTAAAGTTGTCCATTTTAGCTCAGTTGATAGATGAAGAAAATGGAGGGAATGGAGGTGTGGGGGGGGGGGGGGGGGGGGGAGGTGTTGGGTTTGAGGAATTGGACAAAATGGAAGATATGTAGATCAGTAGATGTAAGAATCTTGTTTTGGTTTCACTTTTAATAATAGTAATGGTAATCAATGCTGCGTGACTAAAGGAAATAATTATTGCTATTATCATTTTATGGGGATGGGTTTGTCGTTGGACAAAAAAATAGGCTCGAAATATTTAAATCATATCTCATTTCGTGTCTCGTTTTTTTATTGATTATACATTATCATATAGTTATGATATTAATATATTATGAACGATGTACAAACACATTAAATATTCCTACATATAATATTACAAGACCATGATCAGCGAGAGAACAGTTATCACTTACTAACAAGATATATCGATATCCATGTTAAATTAGTAACACTTTTTCACAAACTCTTTCCTTTTTCCCCAACCTTTGGGGTCCTAATTTACGTTAACATAATGGATTTGGGAACCTTTTAGTACTACTATTCCAATGAATGATGCATAATGATTTCTTGGTTCTAGTCTTGGCATAATCCTCGAGCTGCTCAAGTGCTTAACAACCCATTTTGTAGGCCATTCGACTCGACTCATGGGTCAACATTTAGTTTTAGATCAATAGCTCGAGATTGGTTTGATAGCTGATGTTTAAGCATGATAATTTATCGAACCGAATGCCCAGGCTCGACTTGACTCCGGAAGTCCAGCGTATGACAGATCTTTTAGCATCGGACTCGGACAGAAGATTATGTAAACATGGTGAATCTCTCATCCTATTCTCAATATATAATGTAAAGTTGATCTTCCTCTTTTGTACATGTGCTGAATATATGCATGACATTTACACACACCAATAAATAAACATAGGCATATATAAAGATGGTCCAAGATTATTTGTAGAAAAAGCGAAGCTATATTTTATCACGGATCGGATAGCTATTTTTTCTATACTTTCAGGTTCAAAATGAATTGTATACCCTTAGGTGTTCTACGCTCGATCCGATAGTGCATTAGGTGGTTAAATAATGGTAAGTTAGAGTTCGCACACCATTTGCTCTTACAATCGATACTTTGCCATTAGACTATGTGATGTTGCACATTTTCCTCCTGGCCCACATCCTGATGGGCCTCCTCAAATTGTCGTGGAAGGGGAGGTCTGTTAAGGACTCCGTGGCCTATGTCCCGTGGGTTCCCTCCTTGATATCTCGATGTAGTAGCAGGTTCCCGAGGAATGACCGAGCTTCTGAGTACGGGCCCCTGTGGTCCTTCTTCCGAGGGGTCAGCCTCCTGTGGTCTCTTCCCTAAGTCCCTAACGGGCACCGACGCCCCACTCCGTGCTCTCGTAGTTGTCCAAACGAGGGGTGGCTCTTCTGCATCCATGGTCTTCGGTACCTAGACTACAACCGAAGTCGGTTGTAGCCACTCCGATGGTAAAGTAAGTATAGGTTCGAAGTGACGAATAATAAGTAATAGTATTGTGGGTGGTGTGGCATTACCTTACATATGGCAAATGAGAAGAGTATTTATAGATAAGAAGGAGTTTACGTGGACCGTCCAGATGAAGACAGGTGTAGGCTCGAGATCAGGTCCTTTGGGATAGTTGGGCTTTTTCCTTAAATAGTTAAAAGCCCTTTGAACCTTGAAACGGGCCAGGCAGCCCACATCCTTTTAATGGACATTTTAGATCCTTATAAAATAGTTCACCCTCATAAATGCCCATATCAATTGCCCCTTTATTACCCCACCTACCCACGTCCGTTTATGCTGAGGGAGGGGGCGGTAATAAGCCTGTTAGGATACCATCTGGAACCTTCCAGGTGGGCCAGGAAGATGAACCGTCGGCCCAAGGATCCCCTGGCCTCTATAAAAGGTGAGTTACTGCTGTCATTTTTCATCATTCACTTGTCAATCTAATTTTACTCTGCTTCTTTTCTCTCTTGCGATCCTCTTGCTTCGGTCTTCCCCTGTGATCCTTTGTTTCTTCGTGAAAATGGCTGACAATTCTTCCCCTCGTCATGGTGCTGTCATTGAAGGTACAGCTGTTTCTTTTCCTCTTCCCCCTTCTGGGCCTTCACGTGCTGCGATTATTGCCGACGTCACTCAAGAGGTACATCTTCGCAAGAAAATAGCTAAAACTTTTGGCACTCAACTTGCTTATGGGTCTATTCCCATTTCTCATTTATCTAACCCTCATTTCGAAATTTTACCTACGGAACTCGTTCTCGTTCCTGATGACACTGTGTATATTCAGGGAATGGAGCTTCACGCCTCGGAGATTCCCGTGCCTCAAAGTCAGGAGATCTCGGAGGGATCGGAAGATGCCGTGGATGCCATGCCTCTCGCTTCAAGAAAAATGGCTTTGACTAGCACGGCTTCAGGTTCTCGAACTGCGGCTCCCCTTCCTGAGTCTACTACGTCCAAGGAAGTTGCCAAGGGGAAAGCCAAAGTTTCTTCGGACAAAGTCCCTTCGGGTAAGGGCTCTCGCAAACCCCTGACCCTAGCCGAGTTTGCCCAGAAGGCTATCCCCGCCTTTGTCAAACCGGCACACCTTCCTCACATCCGGGATCATTATGATATCCCGGCCTCCGTGACCCTTTCTGCCCCTTGGGTAGCTGCGGGTTCTGCCCCTCAGGAGATCCTGTTTCCCCATGTGCCCCGGGAGAAGGGGTACACTGCTGTGTTCTGGGAATTCTTCAACCTCGGGCTAAGGTTCCCCGTTTCTACCTTCGTCGAGGACCTTCTCTCCAGCATTCAGAAGGCTCCGGGTCAGTTAAGTCCCTTTGCTTGGCTGACCGTAGTGGCCTTCCAGGTAGCTTGTGCCACGGTGGGTATTTCTCCTAGTTTGGGCCTGTTCTCGCTGATGTATACAGTTCAGCATAACGGGCCCATTTCGTTCTTCGGTCCCCGAGGCACGGGCAATCTCTTGTACTGTGACAAGCCCTCCAAGGTTGAAGACTCCAGATACCACAAGCTGTGGTTTTTGGTGAAGGGGGGGCTTCTCCGACTCGGTGCCCTCTACGTGGTCCACCGTAAATTCCACCTTGGTGCCCGGAACCTCGGAGCAAGTGGCCAAGGAATTAGCTCTGATTAAGGAGAGGTTCAAGGCTCCTCTCTCCTACTGGGCTTTCTGTGATCCCGACGTGCTGGCTAAGGCGGGTTTAATCAAGCGTCCCGTGGCTAATCCTTTGGTCGACTTATGTAAGTATCCTTCCTTTACTCTTCCTTTCTTTTTTTTTTTTTTTTTTTTTTTTACTGGTGGCTAATCCTTTGGTCAACTTCTCCTTCGTGCTTCAGGGGATTTACTGGTGCACAAGGCAGCATATGGGGAATCTCCTCTTAAGCTCCGCTACACCGCCCTGGCCTCGGGCAAGCTGGTTGTGGACAGAGTTCTGAAGAGGAAAGCCAATGCCACCACCTCTTCGCCCGATGCCACCACATCTTCGCCTCCCCCAAACTCTCAACCGAAAAAGGCCAAGGTGGCCAAAAAGAAAAAAGATAAGCAACCCGCCGATCCCCCTATTATTCCTCCTTCATCCCCAACTGTTCCTTCTATTCCTTCTCCTTCTTCCTCTCCTCCTCAAACTTATGCCCTCGTTCCGAGGAGGTCTTCGGGGAAGGGAGAGCTTCCTACCCCTTCCCATACCTCGGAGACGTCTCCTCCAGTTGACATTATGAATTCTTCCCCCGAGGATGATCCCCCTGCGCCTTCACCCAGTCAACATGATCCTCGCTTCGTGTCCCTTCCTTACAGTCTTCCCTCGGGAATCACTGTAACAGATAAAACACTCTCCCGATTCTCCACTGACGTGGCTACCTCCTTGTTTAAGAATTGCATGCTGCGGGCTGACGTTCTTGGGGCCCAATCCATGTCGGTTTTAGAGAGGCACCGAGCCTTCGCTCATCATCACCTAAAGGTATGTCATACCCTTACTCTTGATATCTCTTTCCCTTATTATTCAGGGTTACCTTACCCCTCTTTTCTTTGTTCTCAGGCCGCCGAGGTTGCATACGCTTCATACCTTGAGGGCATGGCTGCAGAGTCCCAGAATGTCTCTCTTAACCTGAAGCTTGTTGATCTCCAGAAAGAACTCCGGGCCGAATCAGGTAAGGCCTCTGCAGAGATAGCTCGTCTTCAGGCTGAGCTGGACAAGGCCTCGTCCCGGGGTGAAGAGCTTCGTGGTCTGAATGAGCAACTTCGGGTGACTCATCGTCAGGAGATCCAGGGCCAGAAGGTGTCCCACGATGCTCAGATAGCGGATCTTCAGAATTCTCATGCTGAGGAAATCGCTGCTCGAGACAAGGAATTGGGATCTGCTCGGGACACCATCCAAGGTCTCCGAGGCGAATTAGAGCGTGCTGGTGATGAGGCGGTGTTCTCTTACAAGAGGAGTCCAGCATATGCCGAGCTTCTCCAACGGAACACCGTGACCCTGCTTCGGGAATTTTGCCAGGAACTGAAAGGGAGTTCCACTGACGTGGCCTCCTTCTTCGGGACCTTTGTTTCTGAACGCATGGGTCCCGAGTTTGTTATTCCCTTTGAAGAGGAAGAGCTCCCTGAATCTGATTCTTCTAGTAGCTCGGGGAGTTCTTCTTCCTCTAGCTCCTCGGGGAGTGATGATACCTCGGACTCTTCTCCTAGCCGAGAGGTCATTCCTGGGTCGAAGCCAGGTTCTCCTTTAGTAGAATAATTTATTTTCTGTATCTTTTGTATGTCCTTCGGGCTTGCCAGTTAGTGCGAGTGCCATTACTTTGTAACAACTTTTTGAAAGTAATGACTACGCACTGCCTCTTTTGCCGATGCTCTTATTGTTGTGTACATATATATTATTATTATTATTTTTTTTTTTTTTTTTATATATATATATCCCTTTATCCTTCTCTTTTCATATGTCTCTCTTTTGCATACCATACTTCGTATCATTTTTCGAGCTAATCATTCCACTTCGTGGACTAAAGTTAACACTTCCCTTTTGCCCCTTTTCGTAGGATAGCCTTGGTTTGCCAAGTATTCCTACGAAGTATCATTCGGGCTTTTCCCCTTGCCTGGGAGGGAACAGCGTTCTCGTGGTCTATTTCCACGAGACCCCTTATTTGGTCTAAGGATCCCCGTAGGGTCCTTTTCCTCGTTCAGGGGTTTTGACCGATGATTACAAGTGTTCTCTTGCTTGTTCCTCGTTAAGACGAGGGTCATTGGTGAAAATACTTTGGCTAATCGTAGCGACCTTTTTCCTCGTTGGGTCGGGGAATTCCTTGACTATGTGTCAAGGGGGTCTCCCTCCTCGTTCGGACAACTTCGTTAACGAGGGGCTCTTCTCTCGTCACCCCATGCCTTCTTCGTTTACCACGAAGGTCGTTAACGGTGGGGATTGGTTCTAAAGGTCAATCCTCTTCCCTCGTTGGGTAAGGGTCCTTCGGTGTCCGCCACCTCGGGAACTTCCTTCCTCGTTTGGGCAACTTCGTCAAAGGAGATAGTTTAAGCACCATCTCACCCTATCCTCGTTCAAACGAGGACCTTTGACGGTTCTTGGATCTCCCGAAGGGGAGATCCCTTTACCTTATTTTGGTCAGTAACCCCATGTCGTAATTACTTACTTAGAGGTACCCCTCGTTGAGGTATGTTTATTCCTTCTCATTTTACGAATAATTCCTTCATTTTCATTTTACCATAACTTTACAAAATTTGGTACAAGAAAATGACGCATCTAACCTTAACAGATCAGTCAACTAAAAGATTACATCTTACCGATTCCTCTACTTGCCATGCCCCTTAGGGGTAATATCTCTTGAGGTGAGTCCCGTGCCAAGTATGCTCAATATGCTGCCCTGTCATTTCTTCTAGCAGGTATGTCCCTGGTCCCAGAATCTTTCGAACCCTGTAAGGACCTTCCCACTTTGGGCTGAGCTTCTCCTTGAGTTTAGGCTTGCTTGCCTGGAACTCCCTCAATACTAGGTCTCCGACCTTAAACTGCCTTCCTCGGACCCTCCTGTTGTATACCCGTGACATGTCTTGCTTATGTTTTTGCATCCTGTACAAGGCATTGTCCCGAAGCTCGTCCACGAAATCCAATGTTTCCCTCATAACCTGATCATTTTTCTCCTCGTCAAATCCCAACTGCCTTATGTGGGGAAGACACACTTCGAGGGGCAGAACTGCCTCGGTCCCGTATACCAGACTGAAGGGGGTTTCCCCTGTGGAGTTGGAAGGAGTGGTCCTGTAGGACCATAGTACCCGAGGTAGTTCCTCATACCATCGGGCCCCTGATCCTAACAACAGTTTCTTTATCCCTGTGAAGATGGTACGATTCATGACTTCCACTTGCCCATTAGCTTGAGGATAACACACTGGGGCAAATCGATGCTCTATTCCCAGCCGTTGACACATATCTCGGATTAACTGGGCATCGAATTGGGGTCCATTATCTGAAACTAGGATCTTCGGTATTCCGAACCGCGTGATGATATTCTTCCACAGGAACTCCTCCACATCTTTGGCCTTCGTGTTTCTCAATGGAATAGCTTCGACCCACTTACTAAAATAATCTACTGCCACGATTGCATCTTTGTACTTCACAGGAGGCTTCAAAAATTGGCCCACCAGGTCTATTCCCCAGACTGCAAATGGTACAGGACTTAAGATGGGAGTCATCTCGGCCACTGGTTGCTTCGGCACGGATTGCATCCTTTGGCACGAATCGCAATGTTGGACATAAGTCCTAGCATCTTCTAACAACGTTGGCCAAAAGTAACCTGCCCTTGTTATTTTTAGGGCCAGTGCCCTTCCCCCTATATGATGCCCGCAATCCCCTTCGTGTACCTCAAACAATGTCTGCTGAATTTTTCCCGCAGGTACACAAAATAGGAGGACGCCTAGGTGGGATCTTTTAAACAACTCCTGCTGTACCATCACAAACTTGTGGCTTCGATGTTGTACCTTCCTTGCTTCGATTTTATCCTCCGGCAACTGCCCAGTGACTAGGAATTTGGCTATTGGGGTTCTCCAATCTGGTTCTTCTTCTATTACTGCGGCCACGGTTTCTCCTTCATAAGCTTTGATGTGTCTATGTTCAACATGCACCCCCCGTGGGATTTCATCATAGTAAGTGGTAGCCAGCCTTGATAAATGATCGGCATGTTCATTTTCCCCCCTCGGAATATGCTCGAGAAGGACTGATTCGAATTTTACTATTAAAGACCTAGCTTTTTCAAAGTATTTTTTTTAACTCTTCCTTACTTACCCCACAATCACCCCGAACCTGCTCAATCACGAGTTTAGAATCTCCCCGAACACGAAGTTTAGTTATCCCTAGAGATAGGGCTAGTTCTAATCCTACTACTAGAGCCTCGTATTCAGCCTCATTGTTTGTGGCGTCGAAGGAGAACCTTAATGCATACTCGAAGGTCACTCCCTGCGGTCCTTCTATAAGTATCCCCGCTCCTGACCCCTTCGGGTTGCTGGCTCCGTCCACATGTAAAGTCCATTCGGGGATTTCCATTATCACTTTCCTATCTCCCTCTTCGTCTGGACATTTAGACGACCCGTTGCATTCATTGACAAAATCAGCCAGGGCCTGAGCCTTGATTCCCCCACGGGGTTCATAGGTTATCTCAAACTCGCTTAACTCAATGACCCACTTCGTGAGTCTCCCTGACAGTGAGGGGCTAGACAAGACTCTCTTCAATGGTTGATCCGTTTTAACCTGGATGGGATGTGCCTCGAAATAAGCTTTCAGTTTTCTGGCTGACATCACCAACGCTAGTACAAACTTGTCTATCTGCGGGTATGATTCCTCGGGCCCGTGTAACACGTGGCTGACGTAATACACAGGTTTCTGAATGTTACCTTCCTCCCGTACTAACACGCTGCTCACTGCCCCTTCCGAGACAGCCAGATAGATCTGCAGGGTATCTCCTGCTTCGGGTCGTGTCATTAGCTTCGGGGAAGACAGATATTCTTTAAGCTCCACAAAGGCCCTTTCACTCTCTTCATCCCACACAAATTTCTCCTTCGATGCCTGTCTGATTTTCTTAAAGAAAGGCAAATTTTTATCTCCTGATCGAGACACGAAGCGACTGAGGGAAGCCATACATCCTGTGATCCTTTGAACCTCTTTGTATGATTTGGGAGACCTCATGTCCAGGAGAGCTTTTATCTTGTCTGGGTTGGGCTCAATCCCTTTTTCGCTTATCATGAACCCGAGGAACTTTCCCGAAGTGACCCCAAATGAACACTTTTCTGGATTTATCCGAAGATTATACTGCCTCAGTCGTCCCAGAGATTCCTCCAAGTTTGTTAGATGGTCTTCTGCCCTTTTACTCTTCACCAACATATCATCGACGTAAATTTCCATATTTCGCCCGATCTGTTCTGCAAACAGGGTGTTCACCATCCTCTGATATGTCGCGCCCGCATTCTTCAACCCGAAGGGCATGACCTTCCAACAGTAAATGCCATACTCGGTGATAAACGTGGTCTTCTCCTCATCCTCTTTATCCAGACGTATTTGATGATATCCCCGAGATGCATCAATAAAATCGAAGACCTGATGTCCTGCACTCCCATCTACGAGCCTGCCCAAACAAGGCAGTGGATAGTAATCCTTCGGGCATGCCTTGTTGAGGTCCGTGAAGTCGGTGCACATTCGCCACGTGTTATTGGACTTCCTGACCAGAACAACATTAGCTATCCATTCGGGGAACAACACCTCCCTAATAGCCCCGGCCTCCAACAGGTCCTTAACTTCCTTTCTAATAGCAGCATTCTTTTCATCCGAAAAGTTCCTCTTCTTTTGTTTGATGGGTCGATTCATTGGATTAACATGTAAGCGGTGTAAGGCTATCCTCGGATCCACCCCGGGCATGTCTTTCGGGTCCCAAGCAAATACATCTTCGAATGACCTTAGCAGCAAAATTAGGGACTCCCGATGAACTTTTCCCAACTGTGTCCCGATTCTGAAGGTTCGATCAGGGATTCCCTCTTGAAAAGGCACTACCTCCAGCTCCTCATGTGGACTTCCCCTTTTGATACTTTCTCTCTCCCGAGGAGAGTTGTCATCCTTAGGTACCGTGGCTCCTGACAATCCAGTGACCATGAGGCGTTCTTCGGGAGTTTGGTGTCGGCAAAAGGGGTAACTCCTGCAGGTTTCCGCGGGCGAATCCTGTGCCTCCCTCCGTCTTGATTTCCTGGGAGCCTCTTCCTCAACAATTCCTCGCTTCTGTGGTGGGGGATCCATCCTGGACATTCCCCTCGGGACCGAATTCTGATAACACACTCGGGCCCCCTTCTGGTCTCCTACCATTTCCCCTACACCTCCGGTTGTGGGGAATTTCATCTTTAGGTGCCGGGTCGATACCACTGCCCCTAAGGCATTCAATAGAGGTCTACCTATAAGTCCATTGTAAGAGGGATCCTGTATGTCCACTATGGTAAACGGGATCCTAACCGTAGACGACCTCGGGGCCTCTCCCACAGTGATATCCAGATCCGCAATACCCACGGGGTATATTGAGTGCCCCGTGAATCCAGTCAACGGGGTATAGGATGGTCTTAACAAATTCCTAGGAAGGCCCAATTTGTCATACGCTCGGAGGTACAGGATATCCGAGGAGCTTCCAGTATCCACCAACATTCGGCTCACGGTGTAGTTCGCAATAACTGGCTTTATGACCAGTGGGTCGTCATGTGGCAGCTCCACTCCTTCTAGATCTGTATCGGTGAAAGTTATAGGTTCCCTATCGATAGTCCTCATAGGCCCTCCCAATCGATAAACGGGTCTCCTCGCGTACCTGCGTCTGGAGTTATCAGTGTCCCCTCCTCCTGCAGGTCCTCCCGATATAGTATCTATTCGTCCTGCTACCCCTACATTTTTTCCCTGAGGGTATTCGTTGCCGACCCCACCACCCGAGGTCCCCTCATTAAACATCTTTATAAAATCTCTTAACTGACCCTTTCGAATCAGCTTCTCAATTTCTGCTTTCAGAACTCGACAATCATCCGTCTCGTGCCCCCAATCTTTGTGATATTCACAGTATTTCTGCATGTTTCTTCTATTCTCCGAAGCTTTGATTTTGGCTGGTCGTGGTAATAAATTCTTCTCCCCTATCTGAGCATATATCTTTCCCACCGAAGCTCTAAGGGGGGTAAGCTCGTTTGCTTTAAATTCCTGGGCATTCCTGACCCAGTTGTTGTCCTTTTTTGGAGGCTGTAACCCGTGTCTTTTGAAGGTCGGTTGGTCCCTTGGCTTCTGTAACCTATCCCACACTCCATTCCTTACCACGGACTTCTGAGCCTCCCTCCTCGGGGCCTGACCTCGCCTGGTCACTTCCTGCCCCTCATTCTGTACTTCTTCCAACTTAATATACTGGATCACCAACCGAGCCAATTCGCTTCGGCTCTTCATAGGCTCGAGAACTAGCCTCTCTTTTAATGCCCCCATCGTCAACCCGTGATAAAAGGATATCACAGCTATCTTTTCGTCTGCCGAGGGTATATTAGTAGCCACTTTCTCGAATCTAGCCGCGTAGCTTCGGAGAGTCTCTCCAGGTTTCTGCCTGAGCTGCATCAGTGCCGTCTCATCCTCATCTGCCACGATCGAAGCCCCGTACTTGTCTATAAACATATCGGCCACATCCTGCCAACAATCTACAGAATTGGGTGGCAGTTGATGAAACCACTTCAAGGCTGCCCCTGACAAGCTGCTCGGGAAAGCTCTCGCATATACTTCATCCTGACTAGCCCAGAATGACAGCTGTGAATCAAATGACTTTAAGTGGTTACTGGGATCACCTATGCCGTTGTAAGTGTCAAAGTTCGGCATTCGGAATCCCCGAGGCATAACCGCAAATCTCAGACGGGTCGAGTATGGCAACAAAGATTCATACTTTTCTTTTCCTCGGGATTGGGGAATATCCTTAAGCCTGGCTTCTATATCTGCTAGCTTCCTGCGAAGATCCGCATTCTCCCTTCGGTTCTCTTCCGCTCTGCCCCCGGTATTGCCCCTATCCCGGGGATCAGTCGCCCGTTTCCTTCTTGACTTGGCTCCTTTCTCCTTTGGTGGGGAATAATCCAAATCTACCCATGCCCCCTTGCTTTTATGTCTTTTGGTGGGGCTGGGTTCCTTAGGCAAAGGGCTCTGCTGTGAATCTTGTGATGAGTTGGCATCGTCGTCTTCGTGTGCCCTGTACTCATCGTGACGGGGTTGTCTACCCAGACCCGACGTGTGTTTGTAATGATGGTCGTGGGTTCGATCCCGTACAGACGGCGCCAATTGATGTTGCACATTTTCCTCCTGGCCCACATCCTGATGGGCCTCCTCAAATTGTCGTGGAAGGGGAGGTCTGTTAAGGACTCCGTGGCCTATGTCCCGTGGGTTCCCTCCTTGATATCTCGATGTAGTAGCAGGTTCCCGAGGAATGACCGAGCTTCTGAGTACGGGCCCCTGTGGTCCTTCTTCCGAGGGGTCAGCCTCCTGTGGTCTCTTCCCTAAGTCCCTAACGGGCACCGACGCCCCACTCCGTGCTCTCGTAGTTGTCCAAACGAGGGGTGGCTCTTCTGCATCCATGGTCTTCGGTACCTAGACTACAACCGAAGTCGGTTGTAGCCACTCCGATGGTAAAGTAAGTATAGGTTCGAAGTGACGAATAATAAGTAATAGTATTGTGGGTGGTGTGGCATTACCTTACATATGGCAAATGAGAAGAGTATTTATAGATAAGAAGGAGTTTACGTGGACCGTCCAGATGAAGACAGGTGTAGGCTCGAGATCAGGTCCTTTGGGATAGTTGGGCTTTTTCCTTAAATAGTTAAAAGCCCTTTGAACCTTGAAACGGGCCAGGCAGCCCACATCCTTTTAATGGACATTTTAGATCCTTATAAAATAGTTCACCCTCATAAATGCCCATATCACTATGCTCTTATGAACAAAAAATAACTCTATAATCCCTTTTTATACTTCCTATTAGGTTATATTGTAACTTTGACTGTAATAATTAGACAGGGAGGAAAATGGGTGAATAAAGTTACAAATTTGCAATCAGTAGACAATTAACTTTTTCTTAATCACTTTTGTTCCTTTCTTTTGATCAGTGCTGGAAGATTAAAAAGGTGGACAAGAGGCAATAGGTGGACGACAAAGGTAGAAAGGTAAAGATGATTTTCACATGGCAAACCACTTGATGCATGCCTAATAATTCACGATAAACAACGTTTCAAGCAAACACAAATGGTCCAAATTTTCAGTTGGTATAACTCATTTAATCATTCGCCATGTATGGTTATTGAAAATTATTAATCTCATTATCGCAAAATTCACTGGAAAAGGTGAAAAAGATGATTCCATCCTGAGAAGAAGACAAAATTCAACAACTTCCTTTTCTTCTTTCTTTTACCGACAAAACGAGGGCAGACTGAAGAAAGAAGAGGACAATTTCAGAGAATCTAATGTAGTGAAAGGTGATATGTACCTGAAAATTGTATAATCGTATCATTCTCTTAACAGATACTGTCTCGACCTCCCCCCACCCCCCTCGAAAACCTATGTAGCACTGAGTTTCACCTACGCAACTTCGCCTATTCGATCTTGCTTCTTCAACCAGAAAGAGTAATCATAAATAATTCATCAACTGTTTCGGGGTACTGAATACAAATTGAGAAGTGCATTGATGAACTAAATATCGTGAATCTCTACCTTTTAAAACGTCCAGTCAAACTGCTAAACGTAACTCTATGTAACATAACCACCACACATGTTTTTGCATCTGGTTTTAAGTTAAGAGTACAAATGCAAAATATCCAACAAAATATTACATTGTGCCACGGATCCTATGCATAAGGCGTTATCTTCAGACTCTTAAGAAACTAGTGAGACAAGGGAGACAAACTCGAGGGTCACTCGTCCCTTTGATCTTGTATTGATGACGAAATGTTCTGGGTATTTCCTCAACAGCATGAGCAATCCGTACCAAGGTTTTCCCTTGGCTTCCGAAGACTCATAATCCTCAGAAGTAAGATATCTCCTAACACGACTGTGATGCCACAAGTTGCCATATTGCTCCATCAACTGCAAGAAAAAGTATAGCTACAATAAGAATAACATGAAAACTGCAAGTCTTTCTGCAGATAAGGATGGTTATATGCTTTCATCAAGAAAGTAAAATTAATAGTATAGGAGTATTTTATACAAAATCTGATACATAGTAAACTTAATAGTAACAGAATAGTATATACAATAATTTATGTACATTTTTTTACAAATCACTAACTTCCAAGTATGTTCACTTTGACATAAGTAGGACAAACTAAATCCAGTATATATTTTTTAATGTAGAATGATAGAATCTAAAGATGGAAAAGTTCCTATGCCTCTGTATGCCATGTAAACTGCGTAATATATACCCTCACATACTATCATATGCAAACTTACCCCCTTGTGTAACAACAAATGTTGTAAATTGTGCCTTTAGCATCTGAAATATATTCCTTTATGTGTTGAAGCACATAAGGTTATATGCAACATTTCTATTGAAAATAGACGGCACAATACAGGTAAAGATAGCGAGATTGTAAAAATTCTTCAAAACAACAACAAAATATTTTTGATGATGGCACAACAATCAAAAGTAGGCAACATTGTGAAGTGTCAAACAGGAGGATAAACGTATTTCAGACACTGGAAACCATAGTTCTAACACATTTTTATACCACTAGGAGCAGATAACTCAGCGACAATAATGATTAGATACATAATAACAGCATAGACGAAGCGACCCTATATTCATCAAGTTACAACCTTTAACCTTAAATTTTTAACCAATAATTTTTTTTTCTTTTATAGATAACTAAGCTCAATTTTCCACTATAAACTAACCTCAGAGTGAAGCTTTTCCATTGGCATCCATTCTCCAGGACCACAAAGATCAGACAGTACATTTGCCACAGATGTCACAACGTCCTTCTCCTCCAGCTGCAGGAGTTGTTGATTGTCAGCATCTCTATTTGAACGTGGTCGTCCTTCAAGCTTTTTATCTGAATCGAGTTGGGGGAACGATTAACATTTGCTAAATATATTGTCAAAAAACAGAATTCGTACTCATCTAGTTGCCAAACTTGTTCATCAATAACCATCTAAATTTTTTTCAAGAACAAATAAAGTACTGAATTTGCTGTTGGAGAACTTTTCCTAATGAAACTCAAATAACCATTCATATTAAGTTTATTATTAGTAAAAATATTTACAGGCTTACACATTGACCATGCCACATGCTGTTTAAAAGAGATGTGGATTGTACAAGAGTTACAAAGTAACACTTGTGGTTTAAGGGAGAGGCAGGGAGAGATGCAATTACTGCTGAAGGTGTTGAAAAAATAATTTAATAGGTCCTCAAGGGGATGTTGGTGAGTTGACTCTAATTCCATAAAATAATACTCCCTCCGTCCCTAAAAGATTGTCACATTTTGACATTTGTTGGTCAAACATAACAAAATTCGATCATTAATTCTCATTAAACGGTATGAAGTAATATAATCTTATAGGACATTGTTAGATTCGTCTCAATATATATTTTTGAAATATCAACTTTTTATAATTTTTTCTCATGTAAAATAATAGATATTTATGCTTTAAATCGTGTTTTGTTGACCATCAAAAGTCAAAATGTGACAATCATTTAGGGATGGAGGTAGTATATATCACCTAATATGCCACTTCCGAAAAACATGTTTCAGGAAAAAAATAACTTGTTCATTTTTCACATCAAAATGCATATATTAACTTCATATGTACATTGAAATGTTTCTCCTTATGGACTCTTCAATCCGTCAAAAATGAAGTCATGGCCATAAGGAAAACATAATCAATGCCAGGTCATGGAACCAACTTACAAAAACATCTTGTATTAGGAATTAAATAAAGCTATATAGTAGAATTTAAACAGGATCATTGTTCCGAAGAGCCTACATAGCTGGAGCTTCCACTAATTACACAGACTTTTTTCTTCATACAATCCGTAAGGCAGTTTAGTTTCCTCCTGAAGTAGAAACGGTTACCGGCATTTCTGCTGGTTATATTCATATAATATGATGGGGGTATTCGCTACAAACTTTTTTTTTATTAGCTTATATGACAAAAAGTCTACAAAGGCCAAAACCTTTTCGGAAGGGGCTACATTATCTTTCCCAACAAGAGCTCAGCCAAACATCCTCATTAAGTTTCAATCACACTACGGTGCTGAGTGAACTACTGGATTCATTTTGCTAGGTGACCTGATATTCTTTTTATACAAGCACATGTTACTTAATTATACGAGTCCTGGTATAAATGATAAGATAAAATACATTACGACACATCAAAATATTATAAGAAACAAGCTCGGAGCTCTCATTTCCACTGCTTCTTTGTTTTAGCCTTTCCTTTGATTGTAACAAATATAAGCACACGGAATAAAAGTTCAATTAATATGCAAAATTTATATACTCATAGTTAATAACATGCAAATGACCACGGGTAAATAGCATACAACATGATTCCAAACTCCCAACAAATTGAGGTATGAATAAAATCAAGTTTAAATGTTTACATAACTGGTTATCAGAATCGGAACTGGAGGAACACAGTTATCAGAAAAATACTATATGCCACCACTAATACCCACAATTCATAACTAACTAATAAAGCTGGTCACTAAAGAACAATTTATACATAGACCGTAAACTTCCAACAGAGATATCACCAACGAAGTATCAAAATTGTAGTAAGGTCCCAATGCATAGCTAACAAATAAACTGGCCAAAATAAAGAACTAACCACACCTATACAGCAATCTCCCAACATTACATTCTCGACAAAGTATCAAACAGCATTCAACTTCATCAAATCACTTACCTAACAATGCTATATAACCACCTAAATACTCGCACTTCCCGGCAATTCATAGCTAACTAATAAAAACGGTCAATTTGAAGAATGAACCACACATATCAATACATAAATTACTAACAAACTATAAAACCAATATTTAACTTCACAAGATCACATACCTAAATGCCCCGAACCGGGTACCTTCCCACCAGAACCAAACCCATATCCACTCCCCTCGACCCCTTCAACCCTCCGCGTCTTTTTCAACATCGCCGCCCCTCCACTACCACCACCACCCTCCTCCTCATACTCGTCATCGTAATAATCTCCTCGTCCTCTCATCCCGCCTCCCCCCTTCTTCCCATACCCCACCCCACCCGGAAAATTATTCGGCCCCCCACCCAAATACCCAGCAGCCACATTCTGCCTGGACCCACCGAGAATACTCCTGACGGGCAACAAAAAGTAGAACTCTTTGTCCCCAATCTGAAGCAAATCCTGAGAATCAAGTTTAACTGGTGTGGTACCGGGGAGGTGATGGACGCCTTCGACGAAGCAGCCGTTCTTGCCGAGGACTTCGAGGGCAAAGCGGCGTCGTTGGAAGTCGTAGAAGATGCGGGCGTGGTTGCGGGAGATATTCATGCCTCCGCCTAAGGAGGAGAGGTCAACGTCGACGGTTGACTTCTTGGAGTTGCGGCCGAGGAGGATGGAGTAGGTCTGCATGTAGTACTCGAAATCCTCCCCCTGGAGCTTCGCGAATCCGGCTTCCACGTCGCTCCCGCTGCTGCTTCCCATAAAGTTTGTCCACTTTCTTTGTCCAATTGGGTGTTTTGGGTGTTTGCTTTTGGTATCTGTTTGTTGGGGTTTACTAGGAGGAAATCTAGAAGAAAAAGATGGAGTTAGGGATTTGGCAATAAGCTACTAAACAGCTCAATTAATTGATGAGTTGTTACTTGTTACATACACCCAAACACTACTCAAATAGCGATTTTACATATACCCAAATAGTGATTATTTTAGGAGTAAAATTACGATCTTGTTTCACAATTGTAAGTTCAATATTTTAAGGAAATTTCATATAAGGACAAAGAGGTCAAATTTAATTGGTAAATTTCGATTATGATGCTAAATATTAGTATTAACATTAGTTGAAAATAAAATCATTGAATTCTAATATTAAATAACTATACATATAAAGCTTGACAAACAAATTATTTTAACTATTACAATTAGATTAGTTTGTAACATCATATTTTGTTAATTAAAAAAATGTAGCATTGCCATGTGGCTTTTTCGAGCCTTACGTATTATATATAGTATAGATTTAGATAGTAGATAATATTACTAATTACTCCATCCGTCCCTAAAAGATTGTAATATTTTGACTTTTGGTGGTCAACAAAATACGATTTAAAACATAAATATCTATTATTTTACATGTTAAAAAATTATAAAAAGTTAATATTTCAAAAATATATATTGAGATGAATTTAACAAGGTCTCAGTTTAATGAGAATTTATGATCAAATTTTATAATGTTTGACTAACAAAAGTCAAAATGTGACAATCTTTTTGGGACGGAGGGTGTATAACACAAAGCATAACAAGTAGTCATGTTGGCACAGTAGTTACCAGACTTAGGGGCCGGGCATTCGGGGAATTTGAAGAGGGGCCGGGCCACAAGGCCTAAACATAGGCCCGTATTCTGCCAGTAATAAGTGGGCTTGGGGCCGGGGCCGGGGCCGGTTTGGTCCCTCAGACGGCCCAGTTAGGCTCCGTTCGTTTAACACGTCTAACTCCACCTGTTGGAATTGCTACTTTTATTGAATTTGATAGAAGTGGAGTTGAATCCATCCGATTATGTAATCCCGATAATAATATTAATTAATTAATGCATCTTTTCGTTGATGAAAAAAAAAAATTTAAACGGCATTGACATTCCATAAAGCGGGCCTGAAGCTAGGGAAGAACATATAGGCCTAATGTAAAGCCCAAATTGGCGACAAAATAAGGATGTATAAATGCCCCCTCTTCTTTCTCAGTCTCCAAAACAACAAAATTCTGGAGGCTTCAGCTGCTTCTACAAACAGCAGTTAAAAAAGCCTAAGAAATCAAAACCATGATTATCCCTGTTCGTTGCTTCACTTGCGGAAAGGTATATGTATGATTGTATGTATGATTGATATGCTAGTTTCGATTAAAATCATACGGAGTAGTTATTAGGGCTACATAGTTTGTTGATTTTGACCATTTGAAATTAATTGGAGTATTACTTTTCCAATTATTAACTAATTGTGAATTAGTAGATAGTTGTTTACACTCCTAGGTCAAGTCGGAAATAGTATCCCCGATAGACTGCATACTATCCAACCTTTCCCTTCTTATCCCACTTAGCCAGGTCTTTCTTTGATGCCATTGAGACATGTTGATGTTGATGTCGGTAATTTATTGTGTATTCGATTTTCCAGGTTATTGGAAACAAATGGGATCAGTACCTTGACCTTCTCCAGGCTGATTATACAGAAGGGTAAAATTATTTTATTTGCTCTTCTATTTTTGTTTGTCTATTTTTGCAACTCTTCTAGAAAGTTTAATAATTAGGGTTTAGTTCTTTTATTAGGGTTTAGTTCCTCATTTTTTGTAATTTTGACTAAAGTAGCAATCTTTACATAGATACAGATAACAATGTGGCACAAGTTTGTTGAGTTTATTTTTGGATGATGTACATATGTATTTCGTGGGTTCTCTTTTTTCCCGATTTGAATATCGGGTGTGCTACTCTTAATGGGAATATATATCTACATTAGATATCGTGTTCATATAGTTAATTCAGCGTCTTCAGATACAACTTTTTTTATGGCGTAAATGCTGGATATCTGGATATCACAGTATCTATGGTAAAAAATCGCAACTTGACATTTGGTTTGTTATCTTTAATGTTCCATAGAGATTGAGATGAAAGAGAATAGTAGCTTTTTCTTTTATTGATGTTGGAAATGATGGATAGTCTTACCTATTGATAACTAATTTGTGATTCAAGGAAGTTTAAAGCGTCTTAAATAGCAGATTGTGTCTTGCCTGTGCACCACTGTAGGAACTATTTCATGATAGTTATGACTATATTATTACCTGTGAATATTCATATAATTGTTAGCGAGAAAAATGAAAGGAACATAGATAGTTAAGAGATACGTTTAGGTAATAGTATGAAATACTAAGAGTCTAGTGCAAACTACATCATGCTTCTGTTTTCATTTTATTTATGCAGTCCTTTAAGTAGATATTTAATGATACTGGTCTGAAGTAAGTCAAGACTCTCTAGGAATCTTACACTACAGTAATGAATATGCAGGGATGCTCTGGATGCATTGGGTTTAGTGCGTTATTGTTGCAGGAGGATGCTCATGACTCATGTTGATCTTATTGAGAAGCTTCTCAATTACAACAGTAAGTTTACTCTTTACTCTTGATTCCCCCATCCCCCTCCCTCCCCACCCCTCAGATCTCCTGTAGCGGGTTGTCTCATTTATTGACATGAGATGGGTCAATATACACTTTTTTCAGCCAAACGTGTAGAAAAAACTAGTCAAAATAAATGCTGGACACTATGTAATTAGATAATAGTTCGGCACTGCCAAAATCGATAGCGGTATGGTGTTACAAATGTCCATCATAATTATCATCTTGAATGTTTGTAACACCATAGCTCCAAAGCGAATTTGGGCGAAGAAACTGCTATCCAAATACATATTGGACGTGCCCAACATGTGTCCAGATTTAGCTTTTTACCTGTTTGGTTGCAAACAATCTACTCCCTCCGTCCCTAAATGATTGTCACATTTTGACTTTTCATGGTTAACAAAATAAGAATTGAAACGTAAATATCTCTTATTCTACATGCGAAAAAATTATAATAATTTGATATTTCAAAAATATATATTGAGACGAATCTAACAAGATCTCGCAAGACAATATTATTTCTTATCGTTTGATGAGAATTTATGATCAAATTTTGTAATGTTTGACCACCAAAAGTCAAAATGTGACAATCTTTTAGGGACGAATGGAGTATTATATAGCACATGGAGAAATCATAAAAATGGGTTGTACAACTTGTGCCTTGTATTTAGTTTTTTGCCCAATATGCTTTATAATCTTACTACTTCCTAGGATGCTTTTTCATTTTGGGAAATCCATATAGATTTTTGTATCGACCAAATTATGTGAAGTTTAGTGGAGGGGGGGGGGGGGGGCGAGTGTTATTAGTAACATTTTAGTTTCCTTGGGAAATTTGGATGACGGGAGTAAATATAATCACGCAACCAGTGACACCTATGGCTTATGATTCATAGCGTGGCACCTTACTTGGAATGTAACTTGGCTGTATACGATCGAGAACTTGAGTTTGACATCCAACATGAAATGTATATAGTTTGTTATTTCCTTCAAGTCCACTAGATGCACGAAAATGACATACATCTTTACCCTGCTATGAGCTATAATTATATACGAAACACAGTGGTTTATAATACGAAACAAAGTAGTTTGTATACGATGTTACTCAATTCGCTCTAGTATATGTTCTCGAAACTAAAACAATGTTTCTTTGTTGCAGCTTTGGAGAAATCAGAGGGGACATGATATGGATTACGAAGTGAAGATGTTTGTAGTTGGCAACAATGTTATTCTGTCTTAGTGAAACTATTTTGCGACTTGGTTTGGTGGTTTTGGTATTTGACTGTAGCGACTTCTGGCTTTTGAGCTTAAGTTGGTGTGATGAAGCACCACAGATTTCATCATAATCACACAAATCTATGTATATGAAACCTAATGCATTTTCATTGAGGATTGATGGATTGCAAACACAAATCTTGATTTTAGTCACTTCACCACATCACATAGGAGTTGCCATCTCATTTATATCTAATTATCTACATGGGCTATCTCATACATCTAAACAAAAATAAAGTATCAACAAAACTAATCTTGTACTCGTTCTATCCCTTTAGATTTGTCCAAGGATCGTTTAATTTTGTACAAAATTTTAGAAAAATTTAAATTTAACTATAAAAATAATTTTTCTTTCATTTAAAAAAAACCAAGTATGATAAAATGGAATTTTAAACACGAATTTCTGTTTTAGGGAAATGAATTTAAATAAAGGAATGGAGGTAATATACAACAATGATACTAGTATATCATATTTAGAGGATGGGTGAAGTTACTCGAAATATTAAAAGGCTATTTGGGAGATTTCGCAACACTTTTTAACCAATATTCTGATGATAATTAAAGTATAACATAAAGTATCTCACAAATATAAATGATGAAATTAAAAATCTGCCAACCCTATTTATACTATCGATGGCTTTGGATCTGATTTTACACTTTACACGACACTTTTTTCAAATTTGAATAGAATCATAACAAGCGTTCTTATTTTATTTTAAAATTAGAAAAATATATTTGGAAATATAATTTTGAGCAAGTCCCAACTCATGGGCTTGTGGAAAGATAGCCCAAACCAAAACATCCCTAATTCTTAGTGAAGTAATCAAGCATTGGAGTCGACAAAACACAATTGCTACTTGCTACAGCCTACAGATTACTCCCTCAAGTAAAGGTTCGTTATTTTCTTTGCTCTATGATTTCATTTTTTTTTGTTTCCACTCAGATTTCAAATTAATTACCTACAAACTCCCTCCGTTTCGATATCATGCGTGCTTTTTTCACCAATGTCAACAAATAATTCTTTGCTATTTGTATTATACATATATTGCTATACCTTTTCGTATAGTTTTATTCAAAAAGTATATTGTTCGTGCCTTAAATTTTTTATATTTTAATCCATTTATCTAGTATCTGTGAATAACATATCAAAATGTCGTATTTTCACCTTACTTTAGTTGTAATTTTTATTTAAATCGAAGTTGTTTTTGTTAGTTAAAACGACAAAATTTGTTAATTTTGATAGTTTGAATAATTAGGTTGTGAATGTTACAGGGATTTGATAAGTACACTCCTTATATGTTTTTCACTTTGCAATATGTATATACAGTTGAGATTTTATTGTGTTAATTCATGGTTGTAATAGTGCAGATTGGTGACGGGCTTGAAGTACAATAAAATCATATTCCCTAAAATGTTGTTTATCGAACAATCGAAGAAGCTATCGTTCAAAAAATGTATAAGTGATGGAGACTTGGTTATTATATACGAGAGGTATGATAATATGAAGGCTATTAAAGTTTCTGAAAACGATGTGCTTCAGAACCGTTATGGTGCATTTAAGCATTCAGAGTGGATCGGGAAGCCTTTTGGGTCGAAAGTATCTAGTGTTAAGGGTGGTGGATTTATCTACTTGTTAGCTCCAACTCCGGAGTTATGGACTTTGGTGTTAAGCCACCGAACTCAAATTCTGTATATTGCGGATATTAGCTTTGTTGTTATGTACTTGGAGATAGTTCCTGGTTGTGTGGTTCTTGAATCAGGGACAGGCAGTGGATCCTTAAGCACGTCACTTGCAAGGGCTGTAGCTCCTTCTGGTCATGTTTATACATTTGACTTTCATGAGCAAAGGGCTGCTTCGGCTAGGTGAGTCTCGAGACATTGCACCTGTTGCTGAGGTTATTGTCTTACAATCTCGCATGTTTTTACTTTTGGTATACAATGTGAAGTGAATACTTGGGTTTTTCCCTTATCTTTGAGCTAGCATATTATATCATAGCTTATAAGGATGACAGAGGTTCTGGCTCTATCCATTTTAGAGAGTAGGCGTGAACTGTTGATACTGCTACACAAATATCATATTTGATGGTCAAGTGTTTTGAAAGTTGATTTTCATGTAATAGCAACAACAAAATTCGAGTAACAGCAACATAGTACAACAGTACTAAAATAGGTTATTTGGCTGTATTTTTGAATTAATGACAAGCATGAGCTAGAAGCAGAGTGACAATGTTCTCATAGTATTATATAAACAATTGGGGATGAGGTAAAAATTGACAAGAAAAGATTGAGCTTCCTGATGCAGTGCAAAATAGCGGAATGTAGGTCATGAGTGGTAGATGATTTAAATTCCTAATGGTTGTGGCTGAAATACTCCTATAAGGCTATAAGGACTAGACTCTTAAAATCCTTATTCCACGTCGAATTGCTTCATCAATTAGGTGCGACAAAGTAAAAGTGAATATCTTCTGTAAGCTGCTCTGAAGTGTAAAATAACAACTAATAGAGACCTGAGAGAGTTCTAATCGTTTTTATAATTTGCGCTTTATTGACAGGGAGGACTTTGAGAAGACGGGATTGAACAATTTGATTACAGTAGGTGTTAGAGACATCCAAGGTGAAGGATTCCCAGAGGAATTCTCTGGAAAGGCGGATTCTGTTTTCCTTGATCTTCCTCAGCCTTGGCTTGCCATTCCTTCAGTAACAAAAATGTTAAAACAAGATGGGATTATTTGCTCCTTCTCCCCTTGCATTGAGCAAGTACAACACTCTTGCGAAACACTTAGATCTTGTTTTACTGGTATGTTTTGATATGTGCTTCCCTTAAGCTGCCAACCCAGATTAAAATTTTTATGATAAAGATTCTATTATTGGTGTGCAGACATAAGAACATTTGAGGTTCTACTTCGTGCATTTGAAGTTCGAGAAAAGAATCTAGAGAGCTGGGAAAACATTGATGGTAGTTCTGTTGGCTCTGCTTCCCGTAAGAGGAGGCAACCTCCTGCTGAAGGGTCGAACGGGGTGGAGAGTTCAGTTGCTCAATCAGTTGTTGTCCGTCCAGCCAGTGTTGCAAGAGGTCATACTGGCTATTTGACCTTTGCTCGGCTTCAATGTACTGCATAATTTAGTTGAACTACTTTTTTCCTTTTTTATATCTCAATTAATCCTCATTTTGTAAGGGATCATATTGGTATGCATCACTAACTTATGCAATAGTTGATACCGATACCATGTTCTCTATTATTTAGCCAATGCTTGTATGCTGTTGTTGTTTGTACCCTTAATGTAGCTACAATAACGGTGATATTCATTTCGTCAATGAAATGAATTCTAGTTCGTTATGTCGTTTTTTTAGGGGATATTTTCTCAGATGGTTCATGGTTCATTGGGAAGGAAAGGAGAGGCAGTGCTCGAATATAATGGTTGAAGAGATCAGTAGAACCAGAACTTAATGAGTACAACATTGTTTGGCTTACTTGAGTTTTTAGTTAAGATGGTTTTTAGGAAAATTGACCTGCTTCGGATTCGTCTTATGTAGTGATAATCTCGAAACAGTTCTTACATATTCAAAACAGTAATTCACAACTCAATAGTCCCGCCTAGGGTTGTAAATGGACCGACCTATACTGAACGTTTGAGTTCGGTCCGCACTGATTCGCTCGTTAGGTCCGATTTTGTGCGAGTTCCAGTTCACATGTAATATTTGGAGTTCGAGTTCGATCCGATTCTCAAACGGTGCGCAAATAGTTCGTCCATTTTTGTAATTGGAGGCTTGAATCTGACATGAAAATTTTGAGGAAGAATCGGACGGCTAATCGATGAAGAAATGTAATTTTGAGCGGCAATGAAAGAAATCTAAAATGGCCAGCTACAGGTTGCGGCTATGAATACATGAAAGTGAGATATGATATTTTGGGCATAAAATATGTGAAATCAGTATGTTCTAATAGTAATTTTAATAATTAGTTGATTTCAAATGATGATTCTATTAATTACTATTAACAATTAATAAAATATAACAATTATCCTAACAATTATTATTGAATTATATATCATATATGTTTAGATTATGCATATTTAAGTTATACCTCATACATTTAATAGGTGAATCGAACAATTTCGCACCGTTCCATCGGGTTTGCCGAACATTATATTTTAACGTTTGATTTCATGCTTGCAAATGCGCAACGTGTCACGAGCCGAACCTTTTCGAACCGAATAATGCAAGCCGAATCAAATACGTTCACTCGAAGCCCTAATCTCCCGCCAACAAACATAAACTGTTCGTCTCAAAAATCAAACTATATTGGTACTAAACTGAACCCTCAAAAAAGGAGGATACTAGCTTTTTTTTTCTTTGTGTGTGGATAGTAGCCTTTGATACTATACATATTGGAATAATAATAAAGATTCATTTAATGTGAATAAAATAACCACTTACAATACTAACTGTGCTAATATAATTATAATACAACATTAAGAATAATATTTTGTAAGTTATATTCTAAACTAGTTTTACACAATTATTAATTAAACTAGTATTATAATACTAAATTTGATTTAAAATATTAATTAAATTTAACTAAAATTAATAAAACTAAACAAAATAAAAAATAACATAATACTCCCTCCGTTCTTTTTTAGTTGTTTTTTAGTCATTTGTACACAGATTGAAGAAAACAACAAATGGTCAAAAAATAAATTAAAAGTGTATAATGACAATCAATTGAAATTATATAAATTAGTTGGTTGATAACTTTATAAGAAAAAGTAATCAGAAAATACATTGAAAATATAAAGTTACAATTAATTATGCTCGAAAGACAACTATTTAAAAATAAAATATTAAAGTTAAAAAGACAACTGAAAAAGAACAGAGGGAGTATAAAAAATAATTAATTAAATAATATCAATAAAAATTAAAACTGTAATAAATTATGATTATTTCAATTAACTTAATATAATACTATCCAAATAATAATTGACGTTTTAGAAATTCGTGTCAAAGTTTGACTACAAATTACTTTATGTTCATTAGTCCAAAAGATTTAAAATTGATATAATTGAATTCGTTTTTCAAAATACATTCATTATTATTTTTTGTAATTTTCTATAATGTAAATATAAAGTAATTAATTATTGAAGTTGTGTTTCAAAAAGCGTGAAGTCAATTAAAGTGAAATGAAGGGAGTAGTAATCTAAAATTAATTTTAGAAGTAAACTATATCACTTTAAAACTGAAATTAAAATAAATACTAGTTCAACTAAAATACAACTTTCATTCATTATCTCAATTTTAAAATCAAGAGTTTTTAGATTTAGATTGTTATTAGGTTGAGTAATTAACTATATAACTAAAAACCAGTCCAACAAAATAGTAAGAAAACTCAAACAATCTTCTTCATCTTCTTTTCCCTGCCTCCCTAACATTGTCTTCTTCTCCTTCCATCTCCTTTCTTCAAACTCATTTCGATATCTGGATGTATGATCGAACATGCCATTAACCCATCATTAAAATGAAGGGGAAAAGTGCAATAGACTATATGAACAATTAAAACAGTAACCATTTCCTTCTTCCTTCACAAAGTGCAGTACATTTGGTGAGAAAGATAATAACTCGGAAGCAAATCTTGGTTTATCTAGTCAAGACTAGCCACATGCAATTAAATTCAGATAATCCAAATGAAATAAGGTGAGAATGACAATTACAAAAAAGAAGTCCAGGGGACACCTGAAATTAAGAAGCGGAAGGAAGGTACACCCTAATAAGGTCTTTCGCGTGGACTCCTTTCCGACAAGTAGGGCATTTATTATTGGTTGTTATTGCAACCTTGATGCATTCGTTACAGAAGATGTGACCACACTTAGTCGTTGTCTCCTGAACCAATGATCCCAAACAAACTGGACAGCTGTATGAAGGTGGTTTTGCCGGAGGAGATGGTGCTTGTGCAATACTGTGATCATTTTTCTGCAATATGTCAAGGAAGATTCATTTTTGTGTCCAAATAGATTGTAAAAACACACGAGGAATCCCAAATTTCATGCAAATATGTAAGGTGACTTAAAAGTATCTAATGTCAACATGAAACCTGTGTAGGTAAGTATTTAGGTTGCAGCATTAAATTTAAAAGACTTCAAGATGAAAGTAAACATGAATCTGACAGGTAAAAGCTGCATCAAATAAATTTCTCAATCTTGAAGAAAGAAGAACCAAAAACCAAGCCACCACTTTGATAGAGATACACGAGTTTTTTGTACATCATAGACCCTCATAAGTATTTAACCTCCAACAACTTAAACCTTCCATCTTAAAAGGACCACATGCAAAACGTCTAAATTCTAGTGCTGGATTGAAAAAAAACAGGGGGGGAGGGAGGTGAGTTGACGAATGGTTTCCAGAAATTATACACATTGTGGCATTAAAATTATTCAGCATTATGCTCCTAATCACAAAAGAGAATATACTTCTTAAAAATATATATTCAGCAGGTGCTCTTGAAGATCTAGAACAACCTAAAAGAGATACTTGAGGTCGTCCAGAAATTAACTTTTAGGACTTCCACCAGTAAAATATGTACTAATATATAATCCATCTTGCATTGATGATGGAAGCCGTCTAAAAACAAAGAATTTATTTCTTTGGTTCAAGGTTTAGAGTCTGATCATAATTCTCCTAATAATAACATTTTCATGGAACAGAAACTTCAAAGAGTCAACAATGTAAGAAGCACACACAACAGATGCAAGTTATTACGAGAAGAAAGATGTATGACCAAGTGATGAAACAATAGTCAATAAGCTCTCTTTGGGATCCTCAAAGAAAAGCACAACAGACTACAGCTCCAAAGCAGGATAGACTAAAAGGAAAGGAGTACTTATAAACTAAAAGAATGTCAACGACATTAAACAGAGGAAGTTGGTTCCATATCCTTTTATCAGATATATAGATCAAAAGCTTAAAACTGCAAAACTTGATTAGATCAAGGAATTATTCGAATAAAACAATACAAGAATGTCATCCTGACCTTAGAACAGCTACTTCATCCTTGAGTTAAAGAACGGTCACACTTGATATATGTTTGATTAGATGACCTTCCACGCTTATCTATATTAGTAGGAGCTGCCCAGTATTCTGCAATTGGAACATAGATTTGGAGGATATTGAATTTGAAAACAAGGAGTGTGTGCCTTCTAAATAAAATACATTCAAAAGAAACCTACTCCAAGGACTACAAAAGTCAGACTTAGAGTCTTGAATTAAGAAGGGAAGACCAAATCATAACCTTTTATAAGACAGCTCAATTGATTCCAAGATATTATATAACTGACATTCTATACAACTGCAGTCTGCAGATATGATATAACGACCTTTCCAGCTAAATAAAAACTGAGGGAACCACTGGTGAACCCAACAAATCAATATAAGGTCTTAACAGAAGAGGAAACGAAGTAAAAGCAGGAATTGAAGAAGAAGCTTATTTTTTCAAATGAACAACAATTGATACTCTGTATTAAAGTAAGGCTAAGGCCTTACCAGTACCAGGCCTTCTTTGATTCCTCCTAGAATTATTCATAGCCTGTTTTATGATAAAATCATGCAGAACGAATGAAAACCGAATGCAGCAAAGTTCAAGGAAGAACAGAAACATACTTATGCTGCAAAAGATATTGGGGATAATATAATCATATCATCATTGGTTACCTCCAGGTTAATTAATGTAGGCTGTCTGTTGCCTCTTTGATGACTCATTGGCTCAATCTGCATCCTTGAGTCCACTGAGGTCGCCACCGCCTCCTGATTATTGATAGATACTTTTTTCAAGCCAAACTCTATATGCATAATGCTAATTTCTGATTGCTCGACTAAATATGCTTTCCTGTACTCCGAACTCATACCGAAAATGTTTCTCTCTCTTAATTGCTTGTCTAAATATGCTTTGCACTCCTCCATATTTATACTGTACATGTTTCTCCCTTCACCAAATCCGATCAGATCAGGGTTAGCACATGCAGTTTCTACTTATCAGAAATGTTGTAATAAAACATGGCTAAATATCAAAAAGTAATTAAAATAAACACTAACCGATTAAAACACAGATATCATTAACAATAATTTAAAGTTCTCAGCTAATGTTATAGGTCGACCAGTAACATAACAATACAACACCCTGAACCTAAGCGGGGTTGGGGGGTCGATTAGCACACAGAAACCCTGTGTTAACAGAGAGGTTGTTTCCGTGCTAAAACTATCTACGATTTCACAATAGAAGCTTCTCCGAAAATAAAACTACACTGACTTTCTCTATTTTTTCAACCTCATACAGTACTGTTCTTGCAAACCTCTATACAGACTTGAATGTGCCAACTTTTATTCACTGCCAAACTCATCAAACAGCAATGTAAATACACTCAACACTTTATAACTAACTATAAGCCAAACCAAATAATCAGGAAAACTACAATAATAGCAAGTCACACAAAAGCTAAATTCTTCCATCTCTTTTTTATTATCTAAGGCTGAAATTTTGACATCAAAAAATATATGACATTGATTGACATCAAAAAATATATGGCATTGATTTTCACTCTCCATTAATCTGTTATTTTGGACTACTATTTACACTATTAGTCGCATGCAAAATCATTAAGAAAACTATAACAAAAATCCATCATCAATTAGACCCTGAAAATTTAATATCAAAAGAGAAAATAATTTGAAATTCTAATCAATCAACGCAGTAATAAATACAACTTGGTCGATAATAATGATACTATATCATACACAAAACTACTGTTGATGATTAACTTCGACTCAAAAATTTATGTATATGTTGGTCAAAAAAAAGAAAAAAAAAAATCAATGCAGTTATGCAGGAGTATACCTAGAATATGGATTCTCAAGCATTTGCTTGAAAGGTGCTAGTATTTTATAGTCTTAGGTTGCGTCTCGTATAGTGAAATGGAATGGTGTAGGAATGGAATACACAAAGTAATGGAATAGACAAAGAAAATGAATGAATTAATGAATTTTATTACTTTGTTTGGTATGTGAGCAGTAATGTGATTGAATTATCACATTACTCCCGATTTTTCTAATTTGATTACCTAGTAGGAGGTAATCATCCATTACCCCCAATTTGGGCGGGAATGGTTATTACCTCAAATGAGGTAATTCAATTAACTAGAGAATGCAATCAAAATTCATTGTTAACTACCAAACTAAGTAATACTCACAAACTAATTTAATTTCATTCCTTCCTATCTCATTCCATTCCTACGTACCAAACACAACCTTAAAGAGAAAAGTTCGAAGATTTGATATCAAGAGACGTGTTCATAAGGACTCGAGTTATGTTTGTGTTGGGAACAATCAATGGCAATTGATGAAAATTTAATACTCACTCCGTCCCTAAAGGATTGTCACATTTTGACTTTTCATGGTCAATAAAATAAGAATTGAAACGTAAATATCTATTATTCTACATGCAAAAAAATTATGAAATGTATATTAAGACGAATCTAACAAGATCCCACAAGACTATATTATTTCTTATCGTTTGATGAGAATTTATGATCAAATTTTGTAATATTTGACCACCAAAAGTCAAAATGTGACAATCTTTTAGAGACGGAGGGAGTATTTTTTTGTTTTGGAAACTAAATTGATTTCTAGGTAGGAGAATTTATTACCCCTAATCGAGCCCCGTTCCCCTTATTCCCCTAATATTTTTTAAATCCAAGAAAAATCATATATGCAATTATATTTTCCCTAATTCTTCTTGATTCTCCTAGTTTACAATTATGGTAAATAAACAACAATAAAATATATTTTTACTAATTCCCTTTTTGTAAAAATAATTTTTAAAAATCATCCTTTCTCTTATTCACCCAATCCAAACACACCAAGAAGATGTTTCAATTTCTCGTCTTGGATTCCTGTCATTTTTCTATTTCGAGACACGAACCAATATGGACATATGGTAAAAACACTTTTAACGAGTGGACTAGCGCGAACCCAACTCTACATGCTTTGACAAAATATTGGGTCCGATGTGACTCGTTAAGAGAGAAAAGTAAAAATAGGACTCCGACTTGATTTAAAATAAAATTTCGGTAAAAAAATCTCAATCGAATATTCAATCAATTTTTGAAGTAAATATGGTAATAATAAGAAGGAGACACCAAGTTAGAAAACTAGTTTTTCATCATAGTTTAATTGCAAGACTTTTTTCCCAACGAATATTCAATCAATTTTTGAAGTAAAAATTGAATGAATTTGCTTGGAGTTGACATAAATTCATCTTAAAAGCTGATTTAAGTGCATCCAGCAAATAAAATAAGGATAACCATTATTGTTCTTCATTATTAAAAATAAAAATAAAAATATACTAAGCACAATTCATATATTCTATTACTTGACATGCATTAGCTGAAAAATATCATACTTTACTGGACTCCAGAACCTATAACTGTTCTCGGTTATCTACTCGACACTTGAGTTATGGTTATTCTACTATGTTATGTAGCATAGCCTAAACTACTTCAGCTCGTCAACAGGAACTTAGCACTTGATATTTTCTGTTGTCCAAGTTAATGAGAAAAGGTCTTGAAATCATCGTAACTTCTTAATATTTTTATCAAACAGCTCATTAGTTTCTGTTATTAGGTTGAGTATTTAACTAAACACCACTCCAACAAAATAGTATGAAAATTCAAATAATCTTCTTCATCTTCATTTCCCTGCCTCCCTAATAATGTCTTTTTCTCCTTCTATATTCTGGATGTATGATCAAATATTTCATTAAATGCAGTACATTTCGATATCTGGATGTATGATCGAACATTTCATTAACCCATCATTAAAATGAAAGGAAAAAGTACACTACACTATATGAACCGTTAAAACAGTAACCATTTCCTTCTTCCTTCACAAAGTGCAGTACATTTGGTGGGAAAGATAATAACTCGATAGCAAATCTTAGTTTCTCCAGTCAAGACTAGCCACACGCAATTAAAGTCAGAGAATCCAAATGAAATAAGATGAGAATGACAATCTCAAAACAAGTCGAGTGGACACCTGAAATTAAGAAGCGGAAGGAAGGTACACCCTAATAAGGTCTTTTGCGTGGACTCCTTTCCGACAAGTAGGGCATTTATTATTGGTTGTTATTGCAACCTTGATGCATTCGTTACAGAAGATGTGACCACACTTAGTCGTTGTCTCCTCAACTAATGATCCCAAACAAACTGGACAGCGGTATGAAGGCGGTTTTGCCGGAGGAGATGGTGCTTGTGCTATACTGTGATCATCTTTCTGCAATTTGAGAAGGGATAATCATTTTTGTGTCCAAATAGATTGTAAAAACACACAAGGAATCCCAAATTTTGCAAATATGTAAGGTGACTCAAAAATATCTAATGTCAACATGAAATCTTTGTAGATAAGTATTTAGGTTGCAGCATTAAATTTAAAAGACTGCAAGATGAAAGTAATATGAATCTGACAGGTAAAAACTGCATCAAATAAATTTCTCAATCTTCAAGAAAGAAGAACCAATAACCCAAGTCACTACTTTGATAGAGATGTACGAGTTTTTGTGCATCATAGACCCCTCATAGGTATTTAACCTCCAACAACCTAAACCTTTCTTCTTAAAAGGACCACATGCAAAACGTCTAAATTCTAGTGCTAGATCGAAAAAAAACAGGAGGGGGGAGGGAGTTGACGAATGGTTTCCGGATATTGTATACATTGTGGCATTAAAATGATATAGCACTATTCTCCTAACCACAAAAGAGAATATACTTTTTGAAAAATATATATTCAGCAGGTGCTCTTGAAGATCCAGAACAACCTAAAAAAGATACTTGAGCTTTTCCAGGAATTAACTTTTAAGACTTCCACCAGTAAAATATGTACTAATGTATAATCCATCTTGCATTGATGATGGAGCCGTCTAAAAACAAAGAAAATATTTCTTTGGTTCAAGGTTACGAGTCTGATCATAATTCTCCTAATAATAGCATTTTCATGGAACAGAAACTTCAAAAAGTCAACATTGTAAGAAGCACAGACAACAGATGCAAGTAATTACGAGAAGAAAGATTTATGACCAAGTGATAAAACAATAGTCAATAAGCTCTCTATGGGATCCTCAAAGAAAAACATAACAGACTACAGCTTTAAAGCACGATAAGAATGTCAACGACTTTAAACAGAAGAAGTTGGTTCCACATTCTTTTATCAGTTACATAAATCAAAAGCTTAAGACTGCAAAAACAAGGAATTATTCGAATAAAACAATACAAGAATGTTATCCTGACCTTAGAACAGCTACTTCCTCCTTGAGTTAAGGAACGGTCACACTTGACACATGTTTGATTAGATGAAGTTCTAAGCTTATTTATATCAGGAGCTGCCCAGTGATCTGCAATTGGATCATAGATTTGGAGGATATTGAATTCTAAAACAAGAAGTGTGTGCTTTCTAAATAAAATTCGTTAGAGAAAAAACCTAGGACTATAAAAATCAGAAGTTAGAGTCTTGAATTAAGAAGGGAAGACCAAATCTCAACTTTTTATAATTCAGCTCAATGGATTCCGAGATATTATAACTGACATTCTATACAACTGCAGATATGATATAACTTCCTTTCCAGCTAAATAAAAACTGAGGTCTTACCCAGATAATTGACAACTCTTTTTGTGATAAAAAATAATTGAGCAGCTATTATTTATCTACTGCAATATACTGTAAAACATTTGTACACTTAGCTGATTACTTTCAAAGTTTGTTCTGGAAAAAAAGTGTAGCTGACCAGCTTAATCAATAATTTAAAGAGGAAACCACCAGCAAGAGGAACAAATAAATTACTAGTAATATAAGCAATTGACTTTCCTCATGAAAATGAATCTCGTTAAATATATTATACTCAGCAAGACACACACGTGGTCGATCAAGAAATTATTAACAGAAGTGGAAACGAAGTAAAAGCAGGAATTGAAGAAGAAACGTATACTTTAAATGAACAACGACTGATACTCTGTATTAAAGTAAGGCTTTTATCCTTACCAGTACCTAAATCTCTCGGACCAGGCCTTCTGTGATTCCTCTTTGAATTGTTTCTAGCCTGTAATATGATAAAATCATGCAGAAATGAAACTAAAGTGTAGAAAACATAATGCAGCAAAGTTCAAGGAAGAACAGAAACACACTTCTGCAAAAGCTGTTGGGGATACTATAATCACATCATCATTGATTGCCTCCAGGTTAATTAATGTAGGCTGTCTGTTGCCTCTTCGATGACTCATTGGCTCAATCTGCATCCTTGAGTCCACTGAGGTCGCCTCCGGCTCCTGATTGTTGATGGATACTTGATTCAAGCCAATCTGTAAATTCCTGATGCTAGATCTTAAATGCTTGGCAAAATATGCTTTCTTATCCTCCGAATTCATACTGAAAATGTTTCTCTCTTCACCAAATAAAGAGAAGAAAGGTCCAATCACAAACCATACTGATTAATAAAAAATAAAAACAAACTTACAACTAAACCAGATCATAATAAAACATGGCTAGATATCAAAAAGTAATTAAGATAAACACTAAATGAAGATTCAAGTTTGTGGTATTCAAACACAGATATCATTATCAATAATTTAAAGTTCTCAGCTAAAGTTATAGGTCCACCAAGAACAAAAAGATACAACACCAGGCTGAACTTAAGTTTGGGGGGGGGGGGGGGGTCGATTAGCACACAGAAACCCTGTGTTAACAGGGAGCCTGTTTCCTAGTCGACCTAACATGGAGTGCTAAAACTATCTACGACTTCACAGTAGCATCCTTCCTTCAGTAAACAAGAAAATAACATTACACTGACTTTCTTTGTTTTCCCAACCTCATACAGTACTGTTCTTGCAAACCTCTATACAGACTTGAATGTGCCAACTTTTATTCACTGCCAAACTCATCAAGCATCAATGAAAATAAACTCAACACTTTGTAACTAACTATAAGCCGAAAGCAAATAATCAGGAAAACTACAACAATAGTCCATCACACAAAAGCTAAATTCTTCCATTTCTTGGACCCCAATAGCTTTATTATCTAAGGCTGAAATTTCGACAACAAAAAATATATGGCATTGATTTTCACTCTCCATTTTTAGAATGGCACTCCATTGATATGTTATTTTGGACTAAATTTAACGCTATTAGTCGAGTGTCATTATCAATGAGCGAGAGTCAATCATTGAGAAAACTATAACAAAAATCCATCATCAATTAGACCTTCCAATGTCTGAAAATCTAATATCAAAAGACAAAATAGCTTGAAATTCTAATCAATCGATGCAGTAAAAGAAATACAACTTGGTCAATAGTAATGATACTATATCATACTCCCTCCATCACAAAAACCATTGTTGATGATTAAAAAAATGCGAATTTTATTAATTCCAACAATTGAAAATGCAAACTAACAACTTTTAATTAATGAATTTAATAAATATTAAGAGGGCAATGTTAATATCGATCAAGGTTTCAGCAATCGTTAACACAATCGAAAATCAAGATGTACGACTTTAGAACAAATGAAGTAAATAAAAATAGAAAGTAAGTCAATAACATAACCAATTATGCATGAGTATACCTAAAATACGGATTATTAAGCATTTGCTTGAAAGGTACTACTATTTAATAGTCTTCTTTGAGAAGACGAAAAGTTCCAATCAAGAGACGTATTCATTAGGACTCCGAATTGAGTGGAGTTATTCCAAGTAAATGTTTCAATTTCTATTCTTGAATTCCCGCCATTTTTCAGTTTATGGACACGAACCGATACGAACTTGATCGGTTATACACCCACCTGAATTACTATTCACTAAATGACTATTTTACCCCCTATTTGGAAGTGTCGTAATTGAGGAAGTTAAGTGGGAGGGGTAAAATAGTCATTACAATCCTAAAAATCACTATTTGGAAATAGTGATTTACTATTCCAGTGTGTATAGTGTTGTGCGATATGAACGTAAATAGACTTTTAACGAGTGGACCAGCACAAACCGAACTCTACTTTATTTGACGGAATATTGGGTCCGATGAGAGTCATGTTAAGAGAGAAAAGTAAAAATAGGACTCCGATTTGATTAAAATAATTTCGATAAACAAAATTGAACCGATTATCCAAAAACTTCAATACTCAACCCGTGATGAAAAAGGATTGCGTTCATTAGTGAACCAACTTAATTATGGGTGTATATCGAGTTGAGCTTTTTAATTAATGGACTTCCAAGTTCCGAGTTACTGAGATACATTATTTTAAATTTATTGATATGTGCTATAAGCCTATAATGTTTTTGAGTATGGGAGGATGCGTTTAATTGTTTATGTTTCAAAATCGTACGAACATAAAATTAAGGTTTGAATATTCAAAATAATTCGATAGTGAACTGAAAACTACCATTTTAGTGGGGAGGAAAAAATCACCATTTTCGGGGCAGGGCGTTACAATATCGTTGGGGGTTTATTTTGGTTGTTTTTGTGGTTAGATGAAGCGTTTGCTTCGTCTCTTTTGTTGGCCATGTTGGTCTTTTATGTGGCCGGTTGGCCTTTTCGGGTGGCTTTTTGGCCTTTTGATTTTGGTCCTTAGGGCATGCTCGGGTTTCTCCTTTTTCTTGTGATTTAACTGGAGGTCAAAATCCAGTTCACAAAGATGATTTTGTTGGGTCGTTTTCAACCGCCTCTTCAGATCTATGGGTCTCGGGAAACTGTCGCTCGCCCATCCCTTCTGTTGGCTTTTACGCCCTTTTTATAATTTTTTATTGTAACTCCTGCCGTTTGGTCATTTTAATGACATTTATACCGTTTGAGTAAAAAGAATATTCACTTCAAATGCGAGTTTAATACTCCCTCCGTTTCTTTTTATTTGATTGTTTGAGCATTTTTTCTATGTTTCTTTTTATTTGATTGTTTACAATTTCAATGCACTTTTTACAATCCCAATGCACCTTTTTACAATTTCAATGCACCTTTTTACAATTCCAATACACATTTTTACAATCCCAATGTAATTTTTCACAATCTCTTAATAAAGTACTTTTTCCCCAAATAATCAAATAAAAAGAAACGGAGGGAGTACAATTTAGGCTTTGAAGAAATACATTTTATAACATGACATGTGACTTGTTTCTTATTTTATTAGTATTTACTGATTTAATATACTTGTTTGGTGAAATTTAAAAAATCATGCAAATCAGCCATGATTTAATGTACTTGTTTGGTGCAATTTAAAAAGTCATGCAAATGCAAATCAACCATGTAGTGCTCTATTAAATTGCCATTTATTAATTTAGTAACCAATTCAAAAAATAATTATGGCAATTCCTAATTTTATAATTAACTTAAAAAAATAACTACTCATAATTATTATAGAGCAATTATTAATTTGCCAATATATAATATCACCATTTATATTAAATTAAAATTATTATAATGCACAAGTAATAATTGTGCCAAAAGTACTAGTGATAATAATAGGAGACGGCAACTTATAAACTACTCTTTCATCATAATTTAATTGCAAGATTTTTTTCTCAACAAATATTCAAATCAATTTTTGAAATAAAAAATTGAATCAATTCGCTTTGAGTTTACATAGATTCATCTTAAAAGCTGGTTTAAGAGCATCCACCAAATGAAATAAGGATAACCATTTGTTCTTCATTATCAAAAGCAAAAATATACTACATTCAGAATTCCCAACTACTGATCTTCTATTGATCCACAATCTATAAAAATTTCACCGTCAGTGATACAACAAGAACTAGAATAAAGAACGATTCAGACTCGACCACCTTGACAACATTGCAAGGCAGGTGGTATTGATGCAATCAACGTAAGGGATCTCTCCTTCTCATACTTTTGGTTCCAATGCAAGAATTATCTTCTTTCTTGGACCCTGAAGATAGTTATTAAATCGTTAGCACCACATGCACACCGGAGGAGGCCATTAGACGAGCATGTCTATTGAAAAATATAGGACATCTCTCGTTAATATCAATTCTAAGCCAGGGTATACTAGCACAAGTCATATGAACTATAACTTCACTTGCATCAGCTGAAAATTATCATACTGTAATTCATAGTAACAAAATACTAATTTACTGGACTCCAGAACCTATAACTATTCTGGTTATCTCCTCGACACTTGAGCTATGAATTATTACTCTATGTAGGATAGCCTAAGTTACTTTAGCTCAGCTTTTTGTCACAGGCTTATAAGTAGTACTACTACACTACAAACAAGACTTAGTACTTCATATTTTCTATTGTCCAAGTTAATGAGAAAAAGTCCTACAATATCTCAGAAAAATACATACAATCAGTAGCTTGAGGAAGGTTAAGGAAGTACAGACTCTGTTACAAGTCGCATCAATGATCAAAGTTGACGAAAACAAAAATAAAAATTCAGATGTTCCTGTTAATATATGTTGCAATTGCACCTTAGTTTGACACTTCAACAAACTATTAACTGTAATAATATTTCAATTAATAGGTAAGTGTAGAATTGCATACCATTGGTATCCCCAAAGCCTTGAGATCCTCATCGTTCATATGTATTAGAGCAGTCATGTCAACCTGTAGGAGCAAAGGCAAGAGTTGAGATAAATATCCTGAATTGGATTTGAAATTAAATAAGGTTACAGAAGATACGCTACAACAGAAAGAGATTACAATTTTCTTACTTCTTCTGCTTGAAATGTGATGGAATACTTTTCAAGACCCAATGACTCAAGAAAGCTATCTATTGTTTCCCCCTGCATTGAGCATGCACTATTAAGGAGCAGAAACCATCACAGCAGCTTATACAATATACATTTTAGCAGAGTGAACAAAGCGGCCAACAGCATGGAAGTTGATTGTCATTCATAGATGGGTGTCATTTTCTATTCATCTTCATCATCCTTGATATCTTAGGGATCTTACTCTTCGACTTAAGTATGACCGAAAGTTCTTGAGATAATGCAATCCAAACAACCTTCTTGAAATACGATTCAATTTCCTCATGATCGCTTTTGGGTTCCTCATGGTCTGATACATAAAAAGAACTGATCTTTGGGATTGATTTGAAGCATTTCTTTTTCTATTTTCTTTAACTTTTGGTGTCCCCATTATTGCTTAGTGGACGAAGTATAACTACAACAAGTGTCAGTATAATGAAAGTTATTATTAAGATACTTGCAAAAGAGACATGCTATATATAGCTTATGTTGTTTATAAATAGCAGTAAAGCTTCCTGTGCTGCACTATCGAGTGCTATTGACTTCAATGACTATGCATTCTTCCAAAATCTACAAGTATTCAACATAATTGAGTGACCATGCCTTTCCACTTACATCTTTTCAATTCTGTTCATGGCTCTGGGCATGTGCTAGTTAAAAGGGAGACAATGACATCTCTCTTTGTCTCACTCCAAAATCTCTTAATGTTGGGCAGAAGAGGGAATATGGCATTGCTCAAGTGGGGGCTATGATGCAAAGCATAACTCACAATTTAAAAGCATCACACACATAAAAGGTAAATCAATTTTTAACCCAAAACTAGGAATTGCGTAATTAAAATAAAAGAAAATGAGGTAAGTATACTTCATGAAATATCCCAAGCAGGGAAATGTTAGACACCAAACTACAGTCAAATGATGTAAATCATAGTTATTTGTTGTTTGCGGTAATATGTGTTACTACTCTAGGTACTAGCAGCAGGCGAGCAAGTGCACCACTTATAAGCTGTATGTATCACTAATGACTCAATCCCCTTGACCAGATAGACCAAATCTCTTTTAAAGCTTCGCACCTTCCAGAATCTCAAAACCATCTTCAACATATAGCAAAAATGTGACAGATATTTTTATGTTACATACGGAGTATATTTTAGATAGTTCTCATATATTCTCGTATTCCACAGCTTATGCAACATAAAGAATCCGAAACAGGTTATCATGAAGGGACAACACAACTTATCATATACATAAATCTTACAAACATCTTTTGCAAAAAAGGGGGATACAAACTTTAGAAAATAATACCTTTGGCTGAGAATGTTTCTTTGAAACAGTACTAGCAACCCTTTTCGTCTCTAACACAGGAGCTTCAACTACGACACTTTTCCTAAAAAGTCTACTGACTTCAGTTACTGTTTTTTGCTTTTGTCTTGGTGGTTCTATATCCATCGCCTGTGCACTTATACCAGATAGTTTCTCACGCAGATCTCTTACACCGCCTGAAACAGACCCTTTCACACTACGAGAACCCTGCTGACTACCCTTCCTTTGAAGTTTCAAGCGAAGATCTTGAGAACCAACCCTGCGATCTATTGCTGACATTAACACAAAATCAAACACAGAAAGAGAAAAAGATAGAACTAATGAAGTACAAGACCTGTTCCAAAGCAAAAGCAACTGTGACCAAAGAGAATCACTTCATACTTGATATTCGAGATTCATCACGCTCAAAAAGATCATGCTCCCATTTGTCACCATCTTCTCTCCCTCTGTACACATAATTACATCAATAACCTTAATTCCCTTGTTCAAATCTTCAGATAACTTAATTACATATCTGAGGCAACATTAGTAATGACAATCATGAAACCTAATATTTAATTGGTGTATATTTGTGTACCATTTGTTAGTTATTATTAAAGTTATACAAATATTGATTCATAATATATAGCCCATTTCACTAACATTATTATGCGTGCTTTATTGCGGATGAGCCTAATAAAAAAGGACTATATATTCACTCATTCGCACGCTTAATATCCCCAGCAGTACGCTCCCGACGTTAGATGTCAATACGCAGAATTTGTTAGTGGAGTGAAAGGTGCATAATGGCATGCTGCTCTAGCACGAGCTGTGCATCATGAGGCCTGTCCTAGAACCAAAGCCACACAAAAACTAATCTTTTGATCAATCTCCTGGATACCCATATCAAAACTAACCCTTTTTTATATCAATCTCCTAGGTACCCACACCAAAACTAAACTTTGATCAATTTATCAGGTACCCCCACCTAAACTAACCTTTACCCATCCCTTTTTTTATAATAATAATAATAAATTATTTACAAACAGAGAACAAAACATAACCTATGGTGCATCACTACAATGACATTTTGATCTGCTTCCACAAATTGGAGGAATTCCCAGCATATATCTCTTCACTAAGGGGTTAGTCCTTGTTACTCAATTACTCCCTTCATCTCTCCGAAATATTCTATCCATGATAATTTGGATTTAAATCATAGTCGTGCAAATGAACTCTGATCATTAAAAAACTAAGTGGATAACTGGGTTAGTAAGATTTGATACAACAAGTAATAAACTTAATCACCACTTGAGTAAAATCAACGTAGATATGCGCTATTAGAAAATGCCCAATAGTATACTTCGACTTTCAAAGCCCAGGGTCAGGAGCTTAAGCAAAAATCCACAACCATGTGGTTAAGCCAATGAGGTATATTGGTCTAAAGAGGATTGGTTATTATCATTTATAATCATGTTCAAATAAAATTAGTTACTGTCATTGGTTGTGGCACATACTTAAGGATTTTCCTGAAGCTCAGAATTCAACCTCGGGCTTTCAGATGAATTGATCCAAAAAATTACTACTATTAAATCCCTAACTAACCAGCTACATAAGTATGAAATAACAAGTAACAATATCAAATGCATCCACACTTGCATTAAAAAACGCAAAAAGTGCGCTTTAAGAAAATAAAAACACTTGGGCTTTGATCAATTATAAGCTCAAAATTGTTAATTAGAAAACCCTAAGTAAGAAGTACTAATAAACAAACATAAAATAACAAAAATATGAGTATGGGATGAAATAAATAATTAAGGGAGAAAGATAGAGAGACCTCTTGGCGGAGAGAAGGCGTCGACGAGAGGGGGGGAGAGTGGTGGAGTTGCCGTTCAGTCGATCCTTAATTGACCTCTGCGTTTCGCCTTCTTCCTTATCTGCATACATCGTATCTTAATAATAACGGAGGATTACTATTTAATGTTAATTGAAGCAGTTGCAGTTGATGAACCCTAATTTTGAGGACTGATTTGGGGGTAAACTGCAGCAGTTGAGACTTGAGAGACTGAGGGGTTGAGTAATTCGGGAAATTGGCAAAATGCATCTTATGTTTCCTCAATCCATCTTATATTTTTTAGTCAATCCAATAGCCTAGTGAAAAGTTCTTGCTAGCGACCAAAAGGTCCTCGTTCGGAGTCAATCAAATAGCCTAGTGGAAAAGGCTCTTGCTAGAAACCAGAAGGTCAAGAGTTGGAGACTCACCTCATCGTTAATTTACAAAAAAAAAAATGGTTCTGATTCGAAACTCACCTCATCACTAATTTACAAAAAAAAACAATAATTAATTACAACATAATTTATTCGTCTTCTTTATACTCTAATATCAATACTATCACTATCAGAATCTTCAATGCAATTAAAATCACCCGAATTCGAGGCTCGACTATGATGCTTCAGCTGAGACCCGAGTAAGACACATTTCATAATTTATTTCACGCTTAAAGGGATTTAAAAGAATAGTAACTTTTAACTAGTGTACATCTACAATTATTCATAGTTCCATACGAGATCCACTATACACACACCCAAATAGTGGTTTACTATAGCAATAAATGACTATTTTATCCCCCCCATTTAACTCCCTCACCTATAACATTTACAATTAACATTTATCTTTTTAATTATGTATTGACAAAATTTGTTAAAAAAAAAAGAAAGTGTATTGACCAGAAGGTCTTGGGTTCGAATCTCATCTCATCGCTAATTTGCAAAAAAAGAAAAAGAAAAATGTATTGACAAAATTTGACTATCAACAAGACAACAACCATAATAATTTATCATTATTATAATTCTAATATTTAATCTGCAAATTTATTGTTAGTTATTGCAATTTTAATGTTGTGTTCTTGAGAGCATGTACATCACCTCCCTTCAATTTTTCTTTATAATTCACTTTCAATGATTACTTTTTTATTTTTGGGACTAGTTGTTTTTTAGCAGATCTCTATTATTCACAGTCCATTGATTCATAATAATTATAAATATAAAATAGAAAGAGTACAAATTTGAAGGTGAGTGAATTTAAAAGGAGCTAAGTTAATTTAGGAGAGCTAAAAGTGTCAGTTTCAATAATCTTAACCCCTATTTATAATTTATAGAGAAGTTGATGTTGATACTTTTAGCCGTTGGTAAAGTGCCAAACTCATTCTAGTACCATTTTCTATTTTTCTCATTGGTCTACACTTTTGAAGTCCATGTTGGCATATCTTACCAACAATCTTACTTTTCTCATGTTAACATGAAATTCATGTCCCTAAAAGATTGTCACATTTTGACTTTTGGTAGTTAACAAAATACGATTTAAAATGTAAATATTCATTACTCTACATGTAACAAAATTATAAAAAGGTGATATTTCAAAAATATATATTGAGACGAATCTAACAAACAAGACTATATTATTTCTTATCGTTTAATGAGAATTCTTAATTATATTTTGTTATGTTTGACCAACAAAAGTCAAAATGTGACAATTTTTTAGAGACGGAGGAAGTAATATAATTCTTACTTTTTTTATGTTTCATTAATATAGAGAAAAATTAATCTCCATATGAGCTTTTAAAAATAATATAAATAAACAAAATTCCAAAATAAGATTATACGTATAATTATTGTATACCAAAAGTAGTTAGTGTATACCAAAAGTCGTTGAACACATTGGTAAATTACATAAAATATAAAAGTTAGATGTGTAATTGATATTAATAAATATTTTAAGAGAAAATAATACATACTACCTTTATTTCGAAAGATATGATTAGCTAGTAAAAAAAATACTACTCTAATAAAATTATAATCATACCTTACATAATATTAAGAATTTCTCTTAAAATCAAAAGTAAAAGAAATTATTAGGATAAAAAATAGAAAATAAATTAAAATGTACATTGAATTCATAAACAATTAATTATTATAACTTTTATTTTATAAATAATCATTTATTAAAATTAAGAGAATACAACCTAAAATTTATCAAAACAATTAAAAATATAAATATTAGCCATAAAAAATAGAATTAATGAACCGTAGTTGTTCTCCTCCAAACCCGCCCTATATTAGAAAGTATAAATTTGTTACCTATTTGAGCCACTTCACCAACCTCACACCAAACCTCACCATACTCTTACTTCTTCCAAGTTTTGTTGATGCCCTTCATCGACTATATCATCCCATTTCACTTGTCATCATAATTTACCATTTTATCTCAAAAGTTGAATTCTTTATTTTTAGTTTGTTTAGTATGGGAAAGGTTTTCACTTTAGCAGAAGCTGCTCAGCACAACAACCCCAACGACTGTTGGCTCATCATTGATGGAAAGGTTAAACCCCTTTTTTCAATCTTTTCTTTCAACTTAGGTGTACCCTTTTGTAATCATGAATATTTGATACTTTGCATGCAATTTTGGAGTTTTATGATTTTGTCAATTTGGTGCTTGCTTAGTGAAGTGACCTATGGTTATGATATTTTCTTCGTTCAATTTTATTTATCGTTCTATACATTTATACATAAATTAAGGCTAAAATAGTTGAAACTTATATTGATAATGTAGAATGATAATATCTGATATTATTAGTGTTAGTTAGTTAATAATGTAATGAGAAAAATGAGAGAAAATGTTTACTGAAAATGGAGAACAATCTTTACGCTAGAATGACAATTACTTTTAACAAACAATCGTGTTATGACTTATGACGACAACTAAAAATAAATATAGGAGTATTGTATTACCGATTTTTGTTGTTAACTAAATTGTTGGTCAATTAATTTGGGAAGTATATATGGTTTTGGTTGCATCCGTCTCATCCATTGTATGTTCCGCTTAATTTGGTTGCATCCGTCTCATCCATTGTATGTTCCGCTTAATTTTGGTTGCATAAACAGAACAAACTATTGTAGATTGGTATGAGCCAGTTTAATTAAACTTATAGTATAAATTGCAGTTTTGATGGTGAGGACACGAGGTTCATTGTTTGAGTTATCAAAATTTTGCAGTGCTTAGTATTGCATGATTTGCATCTTATAATGGCTTTATGAGTAGTCCTTTGGATCATATTTTTCCATACAGGTCTATGATGTGACTAAGTTCTTGGAAGACCATCCAGGAGGAGATGACGTTTTGGTGTCCGCCACAGGTATTTAAAGTATACTAAGGTTGCCCTTACCACTTTTTGTAGATCTTTTTTTTGAGGCAGAGCTAAATACAGAAAGTATAGCGATCTTAAGTTATCTTGTCAGACTGTAATTTGTCAAGTGATCGGAGGTCTGAATGTCTAAATGCATTCTTGACATGCTCTTCGACACACTTGGAATCAATGTTGCCATCAGTCTACTACTTGGTGTTAGCGGAAACTTTCATATTATTTCCTGTATGTAAACGTCTATAACTCTGTACTTTTTTGTGTAAGGAGAGGAGGTTTTGGACTTTGGTGTAGTGGTTATACACTCAATTAGTCACTTATAGAATCTGAGCTTTCGAGATGTGACTAGAAGTTTTAAAGGGGCAAATTTCAACTTGTTATGGAAGTATAGTTGAACATCTACAGCAACACAACATACGACCTGTATGGTAATATGCCCCCATGCAATGCTCTAACAATTACTTGCAGGGAAGGATGCAACTGATGATTTTGAAGACATTGGCCACAGTACCAGTGCTCGAGCAATGTTGGATGAATACTACGTGGGCGACATAGACACATCAAGCATCCCATCTAAGGTTACGTACACCCCGCCAAAGCAGCCTTCTTACACCCCCGACAAAACACAGGAATTTGTCATCAAGCTCCTCCAATTTTTGGTGCCACTGGTTATCTTGGCTGGCGCCTTTGGCATTCGATTCTTTACAAAATCATCTGCTTGAGCATTTTCTAGCATCATATTTGTCTTGTTGTTATCATTCGAGTATATGAAGTTGGAACTAATTTGATCAATAAAACCTATACATCTTTTCTTTCTTTGAGGGATTGATAATTATATATGATACGATCTGCTGTTGCAGGTTTGTTGAGTATTCAATTTTCATGCCTGTTGATGCTTGCGAAATAACTTGAAGATAAAAAAGAAATTATGCCTCTTACCATTGTCAATTGAATGCATCATTTTCAGGATTACAAGGTTCACTCTTAATTTGTTTGCCAATGGACCTCATAGAATGACTTAAGGATTTAAGTGCATTATAGAACGTAGGGAACCAAACAAGATTCGAACTATTCAAACTCGAATTCAGTGAGTTGATATTCGAGTTATCGGTTTCACCTACATGAATAAACCGCAACATGACAAACCTACAAGTCACATTATATTAACACGCCAATAAAATGCAACAAGTTTCCTGGTCCGAACATTAAGAATATTCTTCGTTTTTCAATTCACCATTTACTATATGTAACCTAGATGTCAGTTTAGACAAAATATGGAACTATTAGAATATAATACGAGATAATTTATAATTCCTATCATTAGTGAAATGAAGACGGACCAGAATCTACACAGTACAACAGTAAAAGGCACCCAATCAGTAATGATATGCTACTAAGTAGTTCAGCATCTCTAATTCTCTATTATTTCCACAACTTCACCGAGCTGTCATGACTTGCAGAGGCAACCATCCCAGTAACAGGTGACCGAGCCAGTGCAGAAACGATATTGTCGTGTGCCGGGACAGTCATGCTTTTATTTTCCACCATGTCCCAGAGCTCCAACGACTGCACAATTAATTTAGAAAGGAACACACATCAGTAATTCAAAATTTCAAACTAATAGATAAAATGATATTCAAGCATCAAGAAGTTCGGTTACCCGAAGTCCACCAATCACCAAGAGAGTTGAATAACTTGGGTGGAAAACACAAGAATGGAATTGGTTCGCGTTCGAATTCAATTCATGAATGCAGTCACCAGAGGTCAATGACCAAACTTTCACACAGTCCTCGCTGACAGAAGCAAGATAATCTCCAGTAAGATCCCAGCAAAGGTAGTTTACCACAGTTGAATGTCCCTGCTAAGAAATGGATGATTAAGTATTGCGACAATTTCCAAATTTTCATCAAAAGAAGAAGCGACACAGACTTTGCTCTTATCTCTGTAATAATTTCAAAAAAACTATTCATGCACAAACCTGGAAAACATGAGTTTGCTTATCATTTTCCACATCATAAATCGAAACCACTTTATCAGAGGCCGCTGCTAATAGATGTCCTGTAACTGGTTGAAATCTAACTTGTGCACTTCCCCCTTGCTAAAATGCAAAGGAAAAGACAACGAACTTGATAAGAAATCCAGAGTAACTTTGACACAGAACACATCAAAATTATTGCCAACCTTGGAAACTCTTGCACATGTGAATGGACTGATATTCCAATAACGGATCTCATTGCTACTATCACAGAAGCAGAATAAGTCATTCTTCTTCGGATTAAAATCCAGGGACATTACATGTGAAGGGTGGCTAGTATATGCTTGTAGGCAATAACTGGGCTGCCACAGCAACAATAAGAATATTTAGCATTTGAATTAATAGTTACAAAACTAATATTTAAAATTGTAAGTTGTTGGGTAATATATACGTAAGTTCCATAGCTAGAACATCACATCGTCTGCTTTTAGAAAGGCTCATTAACAAGGAAATGTTTACAAAGAGAAAATCATGGAGCGATGAGTTGCGAATAATACATTAGCTGCATCCCACAATCTCACTGACTGGTCAAATGAAGCAGTTGCAAGTTGAGTCGAATTGGGCCTGAATCTAATATCGGTAATTAAGTATTTATGCTCGTCTGAAGTTGTCTCTGTTTGCAAGGTATCCATGTTCCACAGAACAGCCTAATGACAGAAAAAAGACAACAAAAATTAGTTTTTATAAGTGTAAAAGATAAAAGCCCCATTAGAAGAACTGCAAAACATCTGCATCTAGCCCCAAAACAAACTTCCACCTTACCTTCTTGTCATGACCAGCACTAGCCAGCAGCTTTCCGTCAGAGGAGAAATGGCAACAAGTAACTTTGTTTCTCGTTCTTATGCAGCCAACTTCACCAAAGGAGAAACCTAAAAAGGATAAAGAGTAATTTAAATTGAAGGTAAAGTATGCCACCTGTCAATTAGTAAATGTAACTAAGATCGTGACTCACCTTTAGAAGGCTCCGTTTTGTGCTCAGTAATACTCTGTTTGAAAGAACCATAAATACCATTTCCCCCATCATTAGATAAAAAAGATTCCACGTTATCCTCCAAAGAAGCAACATCTCCAAAATTATCTAAGTCATCCTGTACTAAGAACATACTTTAATGCTTAAGCACCATCTCCAATTGTACAATTCAAATACATAACGAAACAATAACCAGTGATTATCAGACCACTAAAACAAATCATTTCACAGTGCAATCTCTATTAAAAGCTTAAACAAAAAGTATTATTATATGATGATTTTTGAACTTTCCATATATAGAAAAGAAATAGAAAGTAGTGGCTCCCTTCCATGCCTCATTTCAGAGGGAACCTCAAAGTGGCTCTATTTCATTATATTCCATCCATATCCCAATTCCATTCATTTAATATCCCTTTGGTGTCATTGGCATAACAGAATGACAGCAAATATGATGTTGACAACTAAGAAATAGAGAGAATTTGGATTGACTACCAACTGATTTGTGGATGATGCAATGCCACCTGTTCCTTCAGCACCATACATCATCAAGCTCTTGGATACGCTATTGACATGTCGCATGCTACTAGCTGAATTCATTCCTTCTCCAGGTGTATGAGTTGATGCTGGTGAGCTTGGTGAAGGGCCTACAGTATTTCCTGTACCTGTACTGTTGGCAGGTCCAGATGAAGAGTGCTGCTTTCTTTTTCTATTATTCTGAGCCTGATATAAGAGACAATGAAGATTGTGTTGAGCAAAACTATTTATTTATCTTTTAAACAAAAAGTACTGTCAGTGTTTTTTATGAAAAAGGTTTTAATACACTTTCTTAGCAGAACATAGATACACTTTTTTTATGACAAAGGTTTTAAGACAAGAAAATGTTCTCCCCCCCTCACAAACAAAAGTTAAATCAAGCTCTCAAAAGACGAGATATATCAATAATGCATTCAGAAATGAGGACAAACCTGTTGTTGCTGCAGTTGTTGTTGCATCGCTTCTTGTTGTTGAGAGGACGGTTGTTGCATCTGGCCCATCTTCATCTGTCAAATAGTGGCTACATTTAGATAAGATTTTTTAAAGTTGGAAACAATAGCTGCAATCAAGAACATGAATCTCAAACTACAATCTATTCCTCAATTTATTGTGTCAATATAAAAAGATAACAATTTTAGATATTTCGTCCAATTTCTGGAATGGTAAAACCTCAATACCCCTTTCAATCAAGACATCTACCTGTAAACTTAAGATTCAATGCAAATACTCACTCCATTCAATTTTCATTGGGAGATTTGCCTCCATTGCAACATCCACAACTATGGCTTATTAAGAATATCATTCACTTAAAAACTAATCCCTATGCACTTCTTACATTTTGCTGAACAAGAATATATCCCAATTGAATTGATATGAAGGAGAAATATTAAAATACTGAAATGACTAAATCATACAAGACGTGAATTTTCAGTATACACAATACAACAAAAGGGAGACCGGATCTCCTGTTACACTTTGTGCAACACTCTCTATTACACTTCTATTGTTTGTCTATTTTTTGAACTATTCGTAACTTTTATCAGTAAATTAAAAAATTACAAAATTTTGTCGTAGAAAGCAAAACAACCAGTTTTTTTTAATTCGAGGTGATAGTAAATAACGTTATAAAGATTATTTGGTAAGATAGAATACTTGAAAGTTGAAAAATAATCAAATAATAGAAATGTAGCAGAGGATGTCGCACAAAAGTGTAACAGGTGATCCAAACTCAACAAAAGGAATCGATGTCACCAAAATTATCACCTCGGAAGATACCAGCAAAGTCCTCTTCGCCACCAATTACTATTTTCTATTATTTATGAAGACGTCAAAAGAGTTATCACATGGAGATTCTAAGATTGATAATATCAGTACCAGGTAAATATTATCTTAGTTAATAACTTAATGCCTATGCATAGATGGATTCTATTAGAAGAAATAGACAAGTGCTCCGAGACCTTGGGTGAGTTTGATTGCATTGGAGAACAGATAGACCCATCAGTTCTAAGAGGTTGGCCATCTTTTGCATTAAAATTTCCCCTTGGTAAGCCACCAAAACCATAGTTTGGTGCATTCCCGACATTAGCCTGTGCCTGGACTAGGGCCTGTTGCTGTTGCAAGGGCGTAAGGAACTGATTTTGGTTCTGCAAATGGGGCTTCTGCACTTGTAAACCTAAGCTTGGGCGTAGCTGGTCAATTCCCTATATGATCCACAAGTACTAAAACATAAGCTCATACTAACTTCAATGAAGTAAAAAGTGTCACTGGTATACCATGCTAACAATGCTGCAGTAAGACCACTAAATTGTGGACAAATAGACAAACTAGGCTTGTTCAAGGAAAGTTGTCTCCCCAATAGGCCACTAAAAAACACTTTCTTTGAAAGCCTCGTATCCCTTCCCACCTACCCATTTCTTATATTTATTTCTTCTCTACACTGAGAACTACTTAGGCCATTTCAGCACGAGTATTCAGAAGTCATAAATTATAGAGACGCCAACAACAGCATGTTTAGGCAAAGTGGAGAGAGAGAGACAAAAAGAAAAGTTGGGGATAGGTAAAAATTATTGAAAATATATGTTAACTCATGAGTTGCATGTTCTGCCTTTTCAATTTTTAGGGATGCCAATTCCAAAATGTGCCATTATTAGGATCAATATTTCTTTTCTCCTGTTTCTTATTATTCTGTGATCTCTTACTTATGTTTCTCGCATGTAGAGGCCAAAAAGTAAATTTGACATTTAATTTGCAACAGATAAGGTTGATGAGATCTCACCGTCAAGGGCCAACCCTTCAAGGGAAGACCAGTAACAGCCTGATTTAATCCTGCAAAAAGGAATGGCAAACTGTTCAAAATTTCAGCCACTATGTTTAATTCCTATATCATTTCATACTCTATAGCAAAATAAGTATATGAGAGTACTTTTGAACTAAAAACTATATTAATGCACTAAAAAATATAACAGACCAATATCTCTTTCAAGTCCTCACATATTTTGAGAAATTTCAACCACAGTAAATATGTACAAGAAAAGGTTGGTTTGGTCTACTGTTCATATTTTAGAGTGTAAGTATCAATTTTGAAATGCAGAAGAACTCCCAAAAGTATAGTAAGTATGATTTGGCTCAGAAACGATCTTCTTCCCATAAGAGTTTTGATACTAATAATGATAATAATGACAGCAACCAATGATGGGAAGTTCTGACATAGAACCTCTTAACACTTTACCTGCACCACCAAGACCAGATTTCGACTGAAGAATAGCTTGCCCATAAATTGAAGAAGGGTCCATGGGCAATGACCTCTGGGCCGCCCCTAAGTTTACTTCGCTTTTAATGTCCTGCATATATATGTAATAGCCAAGAGTTCACAGATGCATACCAAGGCTTGAGAAGGCTCACTGGGTGAGAAGTCAAGAAATTGGACACAAAATACTTACAATAGGTAGCTGCGACCTCCCCTGCATTTGCTGCAGTGCAGCAGACATGCCAGAACAGCCTTGAACCAGCTGCCTGTTTCATCACAAGAGATAATAAATTAATCGCAAACTTTGCAGATCAAAGTAGGACTAGATAGGTGGACATATGTTCTCCTATACCCTTGAGGATTGGTTGCCGACTTAAGAAGAGCCATTCTATTGGCATCAATAAGGCCTGCCGAGGCCTCTGAATCCATCAAATTTGGCTGTTTCATCCTCTCTTCATACATCTTCATGGCCAGAACACTTGCCGATGCCTGTCCCATCATCCCTTCAGAATGCATGGTATTAAGAGGGTTTCCAAGAGGTGGGTGATTAGGATCTCTTCGTTGTAATTGGGCATTACGTTGTTGCATAAGCTGCAATTGTTGCATCTGTAGTTGTTGTTGGTGTTCCCTTGCTTTCATTTGTTGTGTCTGTCACCGGAAACGAACAAATGAAAAGTATATACTTCCGAAAACACCATAAACAATAATGTAGTAGAACTAGTAAATGTTAGTTGTCATACAATGCAAAATTTAATAAAGAAAACAAGACACCTCTATGTATGCAGCAGCTGACTCTGAGTGCTTCTCATTTGTCCTGGCAATGAAAATATCCCAGAAGACTGACCACCATTCAAAAAGAAAGCCTCCTGGTGCATCAATGGCTAGAAACAAAGAAAACAATTATATAAATAAAACAAGAAGAGCCGACATAATAGCTTATGAAGGCATCATAAATATCCAGGAATTTATCATAGTTATTTAGGTGAACATCTTTTCTCAAAGGAAGTTAGTATAACCAGAGTATGATGGCATTTGGCAGGGCCTCTAGAGGGGTTTATTTGTAACCCCTTACATAAGAAGAACGGAAAAAACTAGAATTTGAAGCCTTTTGGCTCAATCAAGCTCCATTTTCTGCCTAACACCACTTAACATACTCGAATCAGCTTAGTCATTACCAAAACAAATTACCTACAGGGTCGGTGGCAACCTTCCCCTCCGTCATGAAAGCTTTTGCTGAGTTATGCAAGTTTTTTTTTACAAGGTAATCATGAATGTAGACATCAAGCCTATCAACAAAGCACCCAAAAAAAAATTAGACAAAATGATAATAAACTTTTAGAATTTACAGCAGATTAAACAAATATCCAAGCTCAGCTGCCACTAACAGAACGAAACATAATCTTTTTATTTACCAATCCTTTAGCCTTACCTCTCAATTGCAGTATGCCCCTTCATAATCATTTCAAATTAAGTACAACTTATCAGTTCTAACTCGACCAACAAAATCTCGAATTCTCTATATATTCAAATAACAAAAAGTATCATTGCAAGCTATGCAATCAATCAAGTAACAATGATCAGAACACTTCCGTTTTAAACCGTCAAATAATTTGAGACATAAGGAGTACAAAAAAATAAAGCTAAAACAATTTAAGTTCACAAATAGGTAGAAAACAAAACTCTTACATTTTATCGGCTTCCCAATTACTCTGCGCCATGGCTACAAATTGGAGAAGACAATCGCAATGGAAGAGTCTCTTACTCAAATCCTGCACAAATTTGTGACTGAATCATACTCCCTCCATCTAAAAAAGATTGTCCAGTTCGACTTTAAACAGTCAAAATTAATAAACTTTGTAGCTTTAATTGAGAGGCGTAACTTTGATTTAATCAAAATTATCATGTTAATACTAAAGTACACCAAAATACTGGGCAATCTTATTATGATAGAGTGAATGTAACAAAAAGAAACAAAATTCAACATAGTTAAGCTTATTCAACATAATTAAATTTTTTTATATACAAAAGTAGATAATTTAACTTATTCAACAATTCAACAAAAAAGAAAACAATAAATTCGACATAATTAAGCTTATTAAATAATTCACCAATTTTCTTTTTACAAAATTCAACAGAATTAATATTACTCAACAACGCAGAAAAATCTTACAAACTCAACAGATCAAACAATGCAATACTGCTCCATAAAACATCTACACTTCATAAATCAAATTATTTCGGCAGTACTTACAAAATCTCCAGTTCGGAACAATTTCTCGCCTCGCCTCAGTCCAAAAGAACTCCAATTTCTCGCCAAAATCTCGCGTCTACTATGCATGCACTATAGATACAGTTTTCAATTGTACGGAGATCAGCAGCGGACAAATTTCGGCTTATTTCAAAGAGTTTAATTTATTAAGTTGGGTTATAAATTATGAGTTACGATACGTAGGTGTGATTTAATTATATTAACAATTATAATTTAATTAAAATGGTACTGTATATTGTAATAATTTGAACAATAAAATTTAACGAAAAATCAGTTAAATGAATTTTTGAATTTTAGTTGTAAGGGTTTGTAATTTACTAAAGGTGGGAAGCTGACTGAGTGAAGGAAGAGATAGATTACGAGCAAAGGAGAGATGAACTGGGACCTGTCTAGCTTAGCCAGACTACGGAAGTGGTATGGTTGCTCATGCGCAGGTTTAAATATAGTATGGAGCTTTATCTTTTAACTAGTGATAACGACACTTCAATTAAAATTATCAAAATTTATTAGAATAATGAGTGATAACGATACTTGATTTAAAATATTAAAATTTATTAGAATAATGATATTATGATGAAAAATAAAATATAAGAAAGTTAATCCTAAATTTAGAGAAAATGTTATTCAACTTGTAAATTATTATATATACTTATTACATTATTAAATGAGCACTTATGTTGGGTTGGGTTGTGTTGCCAGCAGATTACTTATATTTTTATTATCTCATCCGAACATTTTTGAGTTATGTCTAAGACCACATATAATGGTGGTGTTGAATTTTTATGAGTTAGGGTAAATGACATTTGGGTCCCTGAGTTTTATGTTAAATGTCAAATGAGTCCTTGAGTTTTTTGTATTACCACTCCAGGTCCCTGAGTTTTATTATAATTGTCAATTAAGTTCTTTAGCATATAATATAATTTCTTATTGACTATTACACCTTTTTCTATTTACATCATAAACGTTTAATTATCTATAGATAATGGAAATAGTTTCTTTTCATTTAAAAATAATTATCTGCAAATTATATAATTAATATTACATTCCTAAATTAATTTTATTTTTTTAATCAATGATTAATTGTAACATGATATATCAAATCAGTTTTAATTTCTAATAATAAATTTCTCATTTTAGCTCTAAATATTTCAATTACAATGAACTTAATGAAAAAATATGAGGGTGTCGTTGGAAGAGAATGTATCAACTACCATGTCTCCTTCTAAATCATTCAACTCTCCTAATAAAGCTTTTTTTTTTTGTTGAAGGGATGGTATTGTCACGCTTTATAAATTTAATATCTTTTGTCATTACATTAATGATTAATGAATTGATTTAAATTTGCAAGATGAGCATAATTTTTGTTTGAAAAAAATATCTAATACTAATATTCTTAGTTATTTTTTTATCTATTAGAAATATTAACTCAATTATAAATTTAATTTTATTAAGCTAATAGGTTAATTATAAACATATATGTATAATGTATTTGAAAAATATAATTAAAATGTTGGAATCACATTAAAAATTTAATATGAAATATAATGAAATATTAAATGGATGAAGGTATAAGAGTAATTGAGATAATTAAAATTGATCAATGGACCCAAAATGGTATTATATAAAACTTAGGGACCTAGTTGACATTTAATGTAAAACTCATATGGGTCCCCGAATTTTGAAAATTATTTCTATATCGAGTTTCAATTTTTTTAATCAAATGTCTTCTTTTATTAAAATCTTAAGAACACATTGTAGAAAAATCGTTTGTTTATCGATAAATGAGATGAAACTAAAAAGTTGTGTTGAATATGGTGACTTGAATAGGCAAACTCATTAAGGAAACAATTGAAACACAAGTCATCTTGAGGGACAAGAAATTGTATTAATATGGTGATTTTGATGGGATAAGCAAGATGAGAAGAAGTAGAAGGATATATATGTAAAAGTGGATATGTCATTTTTTATTTGGTAAGAGGTTATAATAAATTTAATAATTTTAAGTTGAAAAATATCATAGATTTTTTATAAGATCTTATTTTATTAATTCTTAAAATAGTTAGTTATTAACCAACATAATAAAAATAAGTATTCTATATAATTAATTAAGTTCTTATTAAATTTCAATCTAGCATTAATATGTATAATAATGTTAAAGTAGTAAACTAAAAATACCACTTATGGTACAATATTAAATATATGAATGAAAAAAAATAGTCAACTAATAAGTTATTTTCATAATCAGATTATGTTAGATAGAATCTAATCGTATTTTGGTCCAGGTTCACATTCAATACAATACTTAAGAATTAAAGTAATTAATCCACAATAAACGCCTGATTACTGCGAGAGTAGTATTATTTTAAAATATATTTTATCAATAAAAATATTTTTTTAATTAATTATTATTTGTTTTATTCAGTTAGTTCAATAATATTATAGTCGTTTCAATTATTAGTCGACTGCTTACTATATATTAAAATTTAAAATCTAATAGTGGATATCAATATATCATTTAAATAATAATTAAAAAAAGATTTTTATTGATAAATATATTTTAAAAAATAATACTATATCGTGATTCAAATCGGAAATTTTAATGAAAAAATAGTCAAACTTTGAACTCATTAATTATACCGTGCTAGTACTAACCACTAACTATCCACCTAACAACCTACCTAATATGTCCATAAAACATTAATATCAACCATTATATATATATCGCTACTCGCTAGTACATGCATGAATTATGAACTTAGTTGTCCATTGATAAACATAACTTGTGCTATATAAATTTGAGCGAGTAAATGTAATAAAGGATAACAAATCAAATACATTTTGTTTTGTCCTCATCAAAAAAGTATGAAATCATCATACTAACGAATTATATATACATTCTTTATATGAAGTATAAAGAGGAGTTAAATCGTAAAATGTATTTTTAGATCAGAATTCCTATTAAAGTAGAGGTGGAGATAATAATGGAAAGGGCTATAATTATGAAGATAAAATCAACGGGGTCAACACCGGTGATCGATCTCTCCCAAGCGCCACCTTTATCGTTGAGCATAACGCCAATTTTCTTCAACGAATGGGATCAATTCGAGGTTTTGTTTTTATCCTCATAAATCTATGATTTGGATTTTATCAATGGGTTCTTACTCTGTATTAATGCATGCATTAACGATTTCTTAAGGTGTTTGAATTTGCTTTATGACGTGCTTAGAGGTTATAAATTCATTTTAATATTTTTTTTTTTTTTGTAAATTAGCGATGATGTGAGTTTCGAACCCAGGACCTTCTGGTCACTAGCAAGAGCCTTTTCCACTAGGCTATCCGATTAACTCATTTTAATAATAAATATTGAACTGTAATTTTAATGGTTCCGTTGTTCCCTAGGAAGTCGTGAAGAGATGATCGGGGATGTGCATAAGAGGACAGGGGACTTGATTGCTCGTTAATCACTTCCACGCCAGGTTATGTCTCACAACCCTTAAGAGACTCGATTTCTTAGAATTAGCCAGTTTTAATATGCTTTTGAAAGGAAATCGGGTGTTTTAGATAAAAAGTGCGTTAAAAAGTGTATCTTGATGTAAAATCTAATTTTGAAGATTGCATATTTCATGTATAACCTACTACATGAAACTCTGGATAATTATAAATAAAGAAAAACTACTGATTAAAAAAATGCTAATAAGCTCCACATAAGTAAAATGATAGATATTTGCAATAAAACATATAGACAATGGTTTGAAAAATATTAGGAATTTAATCATTTTCTCGAATGCCAAAAAGAAAAGATTGATTAAGATTGAGAGCCACATAAAACATAAAATGAATATAATTTAGCTTTTTAGTTCCATTTAACGATAGCAAGGCACTTTAGTGATTCTTCCGATTAAAGTCCAATTAGAGTGTTTCTTTAAATAACTTACCCTTGAAATTTGACATTGGTGATTATGTTAAATTTTCTTTTGACGTAAATATGCTTAAATATTATTTGGGGTGCATCTAAAGCCATAATGTGAATATGGTCAATTGTTTTCTATTGGTTTAATGCTTTAAACCAAATGGTAGTTCCCAACTTCCCATATTAGGAGTATATTAGGAGTATCAAAGATGAAAGTCCAAATATAACCTTCAGACGGTCTAAATAGTAGATACAAATCGAGCGATAGTAGGTGTATCATTTTATCTATAATTTTGTGTGCAAATTTATATTGGTTCGGCAAATTTTTAAAGGAAGTGAAGAGGACAACGAAAAAAAAAGTATAATCGATACTCTCAAACTTTCAACGTTTACATTAGCCTTTCAACTTTTTTCTTTCAATTTAATTTTTAATTTTTAATTTTCATCACTAATTCACTACGATGATTATATTCTCTTTTTTCGATGTCCTCTTCCCTTCCTTTGAAAACTTCCTCACCAATACAAATTTAACACCTAAAATTATACATAAAATAATACACCAATTACCGCTCAATTGAATAAACTACTTAAATTGTCATAAGATGGTTATGTTTGGATTTTTCCATTTCTAGTAATATATCCTCTAGAATGGAGAGGCACCCCGGCCCGTTACCATTTGGCCATAAGCATCAAGCCAAAAGAAAGCAATTGAATGATTCAAGTTATGAGTTTAAATGCACCCTAAATAAATATATAATCATGCACATTAACGAAAGTTTAACATAATCACTACAAATTTATGTTAATTTTCAAGTACTGTAGATTACACAAAGAAACATTGTTGTTGGACTTTCAAGAATTAGAAAGAATTATCGAATATATTACTATGTATATATCGTTAAATAAAATAAAAAACTAAATTATTTCATTTTACGTTCTCTAGATCTCTCCATCTTGATTAATAACGTTTTCAACTTTAGAACATTGAATTCCTTATCTTTCTCATACCATTATGTTTGTGCAAATCACAATCATTATTAATTTCTTTCGTGGAGCTGAACATAATTACATTTCTAATAGTTTCCTTTATTATAAGCATCCATATAATTTAATCTAGTAGTCGTGTATATTTGGTAGTCAGGAATGGAATTAAACAAATGAGAATGGAATGAAATCTGATTGATCGAATTACTTGATTTGGTAATCAGGAATAGATTTTCATTGCATTCCTTAGTTAATCCCATTACCCCGTTTGATACATATTACTTCCAAATTGGGCCTAATCATCCATTACTTCAGATGATGGAATCGAATGAGGAAAAATAGGACATGTTTGCAATATTTATAATTATAACAAATTATTCTAAACACACTAACTTTAGACAAGCGGCTTTGATTACATTGAAAAATTTCGTATTATTATTATTATTATCATATTTATTATTTATTATTATTATTGTTATTATTATCATTCTTATTATTGTTATTATTATTGTTATTATCACTATTATTATTTATTATTATTATTATTATTATCACCATTATTATTATTATCATTATTATTATCATATTTATTATTATTATTATTATTATTGTTGTTATTATTATTATTATTATTATTATTATCATATTTATTATTATTATTATTATTATTATTATTATTATTATCATACTTATCATTATTATCATATTTATTATTATCATATTTATTATTATTATTATTATTGTTATTATTATCATTATTATTGTTATTTTTATTATTATTGTTACTATTATAGTTATCATTATTATTACTATTTATTATTATTATTATAATTAATTTTATTATTTTTTTATTATAATTAATTTTATTATTTTTATTATTATCATCATTATTATTATCATATTTATTATTATTATTATTAATTAACCGAGTTAAAGTGTATGAGAATTTTTTTTGTATGTTCTACTATATATCTATTTTCCAATATATGTTCATTAATTTGTTATGACTAAATAATTGAAAACTAATTTTATTACTCCGTCCATCCCTAAATGATTGATACATTTTGACTTTTGTGGTCAAATTTTAAAAAATTTGATCAAGAATTCTCATTAAACGATAAGAAATAATATAGTCATGTGGTATCTTGTTAGATTCGTCTCAATATATTTTTTTGAAATATCAACTTGTTATAATTTTTTAACAAGTAGAATAAGAGATATTTATGTTTAAAATCGTGTTTTCTTGACCATGAAAGTCAAAATATTATAATTATTTAGGGATTGAGGGAGTATTAAATAGTTATATTTTGGAAGATAAACTATTGTGTTCAAAATAATGTAATATTTACTTGAATTTATTTTAGTGGTATATTAGTAATTTAGTTATATTATGATTATTGTTACGTCATATCAAACTAAGGAATGTAGTGGTGAATGGGAATTGAATTACATTACTACGTCCATACCAAACAAAACAATAAGAATCATTTGTTTATTACTTTCCTTTAATCGTTCCATTACTGAAGTCACTCCAAGCCTATATCATTCCATTCCAGGCTACGAGAGGCAAATGTAATCAGATGCATATTTAAAACTATTAATTAAAATTAATCACAATGATAATTAGTGACTGTGGGAATTAATATTTTATTCAGTTAATAAGTAGTACTACTTAATAAGTAGTATTAGTTTACGTCTAACTTATTGACACAATAAATTTCATTCATATTTTAAACTAAATCAACAATAAATTTATGTAGTTAAATGAATTTAATAATTGATAAACTTCTTAAATTGATTTTAAATAAAACGAGATATGAGAATAATTTTAAACAAATTTATGTAGTCATTCAGACGTTTGCCACTTTGCCCCTAAACAATTTAACAACTAGCTCGATTCGATTTTCTTTTTAATAGAAAAAACATATATTGAGATTCAAAGAAATTCAAACCCTTCTCTTTCTCATTCCATTACTTTCTCTTCCCATTCTCACCATCTCCATCTAGGGTTTTCTAAGAGGGAGAAAATCAATTTCTCCTCAAAGTCAACCTAGTCAAAATGGGACAACAATCGTTGATCTACGGATTTGTGGCACGTGGTACAGTGATATTGGCTGAATATACAGAATTCACTGGGAATTTTACGAGCATAGCTTCGCAGTGTCTCCAGAAGCTTCCAGCGACTAATAATAAGTTCACGTATAACTGTGATGGTCACACGTTTAACTACCACGTCGAAGATGGCTTCAGTTAGTTTTTTATTGCCTTGATCTACTACCTCTGTCCCAAAAAGATTGTCCAGTTTTGGATTTTTGTGTTTTTATGTTTTCAACTATTTTTGTATGTGTTGTGTGTATTTGGTGTAGAGTTTTCCAAATGATAGATAAATAAATTTAATTTGTTATTACCATCGTGATTTATAGTCAAATAAAGATTATGCGGGAGTCACTAGGGTCGGGTCAGCCTTGTGGTCAGCGAAATTAATCCCAGTGACGATGTAATGACAAGAGCCGAATTACGCAAATATTGACTTTTTAATTACGTACAAAATGATAGTCGACTTTTGGATTTGATTGTTGACTTTTTAATTGTGACTTTTATGTTTTTGTGTATTTGTGTAATATTTGGTTGAAATTGTATCAAAATGTAGGGATTTCAACTTAGTTTGCTAGTTGCAATGTTAATTTTGATTCCAGTCGAAGTTTTTTGTGTTAATTAAGGTGGAAAATTTTGTTGATTTTGACTATTGAAGTGGAAAAGATTGTTAAGGTTGATTTTCGTTTGTGGAGATTAACGAAGTTTTTAGCCTTAATGATCACACATAGCTTTGATTATATCAAATTATGTTAAGAATGAAGTGGACTTAAAATAACTATCGTTAGTTAATTGGTTTGTTTGTAGAGTTTTCTCCAAGTAGCTCCAGTTTGTGTTGTTTGATTGTAGTATTGTGTATTTTGATTTCTGTACATCATTGTAAACGTATTGATACTGGTGATGTGATCCCTTCCTTGGTGTTATCTGTGTTCAACTTTTTCATTGTAACTAAGCGGTTGACTTTAAGGCTAAAACTTAGGAAATTGGGTTTGTGTATCGAATTTTGATAAGGAATACTATCCATGGAGTATAAAGCTAAAGTGAAGTACCACTACTAAATATAGACCCAAATGAAGATTAGTACATCAGTTCTCATTGCTACACTTATGCAGCTAACTTTCTATGTCACTCTTGTGTAGCACGTTCACCGTTTCCTTCGGTGATTTCGTTTACTTCATTACCAATTTACTACATAAGTATATACATTAGTTCTCTTAGTTTTGCTTGTATATCTATATCATTTGCATGTAGCGCGTCCCTTAACTTGTGGAATTTTCCTAAACCATTTTATGTGTGTTTACTATAAGCGCCTAGTACATTCTATGTGTTACTGATTTATATTTTCGTACTCCTTGAAGAAACAATCATTTTACACTTGTATTGGACATATAATATGCAAAAGAGTAGATGGCTTCATATCATGAATGAATTGTGACACTTGGTTTTGGCATCACATGGTTCTTCATATACAGAAACTACTTGTTTAATATAATAACAGATAACAGCTCCATTTGTTAGTTTGTCCCGGAGGTTGATGGAGCATATCAATTTGTTACACCGAAGATCTTATATTGTTGAATTATCAAATTTCACAACCTATCCTTTCCTCCCTTTTGACAGCATTTTTTGATGTTGCCATTAATCATTGGAAGATAGCTCCACTATGACATTCTTATAGAGGATTAAAAAAAGGAAACTAGCTAATATGAAAACAAATGATATTTCTAATTGTTAGTTTGTCCCTTCTGTTGATGGAGCATATCAATTTCAAAATCTTTGTTACACAGAAGATTTTATATTGTTGAAGGATTAAATTTCACAACTTCTCAGTCTAATACCCCTCCTCCCTCTTCTCTATTCCTTCCTTACGACAGCATATTGTGTTGTTGCCGTCGAATCTGTTGGAAGACAGCTCCCCATGGCATTCTTAGAGAGGATTAAGGACGAATTTACCAAGAAGTATGGTGGTGGGAAAGCTGCTACTGCTGTTGCTAATAGTTTAAACAGAGAATTTGGGTACATTCTCTTTGGATGATGTATTTATCTTGCTTTCCTGGTATCAATTGTTAAGATGTATGACCTGTGCGACTGATGCTAATTGTAGGCCCAAACTGAAGGAGCAGATGCAGTATTGTGTAGATAATCCAGAAGAGATTAGCAAGCTTGCAAAGGTGAAGGCTCAGGTTTCAGAAGTAAAAGGTGTTATGATGGAAAACATTGAGAAGGTGAGGAGATACGCTAGTGACCAGTATATTGCTTTTGCATGGTTGTTTTAATAACGTAGTTATCAAGAGATGTGGTGTTATTAACATTCTTCTTTTTTGCTCTTTTTTCCCTAGGTTCTTGATCGTGGAGAGAAAATTGAGCTTCTCGTGGATAAGACGGAGAACCTTCGCTCTCAGGTTTTGTCTTAATATTGTGCCTCCTTTTCTGCCTGTACTATGAAGTCTATTCTATATGCGACAAAATATTTGTTATGGTTCTGTTTAACTTTGTGAAATTATATATTTTTAGGGAATTTGAGGTTATAATAAAGTGAGGATCACATGGGTAAATAGTTGTATTAGGGCCTATTATATGTTTCATATTGTCCTTATTTCTTTCACCAACTATCTGTTTAATGTTCGTTGCATTTGGATTTAGCTATGAGATTGGGACCTTGTGATTCTTGTAAATGGATTTGCAATGGTACAAGATGATTCTTTGCAATCCATTAAAATGAGCTTTAGCAAGATCTACAAGAGCAATCTGATAATAGGTTTAAATCCACTGTTATTCAGGATACCTAACCAAATTTGATGATATGAGTTAAGGGATCTGAATCTTGAAGTAATTAAGGTTGTATGCCACACACTAATAACAAAATGAAGTTGCAAGTTTGACTTGTCACAGTGTGAATACAATAACATTGTCTCCGTTATAAAATTTATTGCTCAATCATGAGATTATTATAAAAGTCTTCATATATACGAGAATATAATGCTCGTAAGCTTTGAAACATGTTGCAAATAAATTCCTAATTTGTTATACCATATTGAAATTTAATCCCATAGGCCTTACTCTACCAACAAAGTGATCTTACCTTTTGGAGAATGACTAAATGTTTGTTGCCTCTCGACATATTTCTTACTGGTACTTGATACCATCTCTGATCTGCACTGGTAACACATTGCAGGCTCAAGATTTCAGGACTCAAGGAACACAAGTGAGGCGAAAGATGTGGTTGCAGAATATGAAGATCAAACTAATTGTCCTGGGGATTATCGTTGCTCTCATTCTCATAATAGTTCTGTCGGTGTGTCATGGATTTAAATGTTAACGAATAACAAGTGCATATGCTCTTGCTCAGCAGTTGTGGAAAAAACCTGTGTTGCCAATGGGCTAAAATTTTATCCTTTTTCTGGGTGACATATTTCGCCCATTTTATATTTTGTACAAGGATGATGCTTGTATAGTTATTTACTGAATTAACAATCTGGTATGGTGCAATGATCGAGATAGCACTGCATAACCTCCCACTTTTTTTCCCCTTTTCTTGTATGCTGTGTAGCTCACTCCATATCATTACTCATGATTAGTGCTAGAGAGTCGAGCGGGGTATTGGAGTGCCTGAGTCGACTTGGTAACCACAACTTTAGTATCCAGTTCGACTCGACACCTGACTCGTTATCTCAAATTTTTGCCTGGACTCGTTTGTTAACCAACTTGTTAAGGCAAAATGGAAGATAAACTTACACAAATAAAAAATACATTAGTATTACTTGGATCATTACTACATATAGTTATTTTTACATATAATTATAATAAAAAATACATTAGTATTATTATTACACAAATAAAAATACATTAAATATCACTACTAATTTACATAAAACTTTATTTATTTGAAAAATTAATAATAATATCTATAAAACTTAATTACATAAAATTATTTTTAACATACATATTAAATTACTAATGTACTCTATTTGATAATTTATTAACGAATTTGCTAAATATCTAGCGAGTCTGGTATTTCAAACGAGCACTATCTTAGGTATTTACATGGTGGGATTCATCGAGTCGTGTGTTCGAGTACTCGAGTCAGGTGTTTGAGCGCCAACGGAAATCCAGCTCATTGTCAGCTCTACTCTTGTGTCATAATATCGTTTCAACTCGTTATATTAGCATGTCCATCCCTTTTCTTAAGAATTATTTGACTTAACATTACGAACATGCAAATTTGGATTTCTCAATTAACCTTCGTCTTTCTCTTTGCAATTGTTTTACATTTGATCGAAACTTGGACTAACTTTTAGATATTTTTGTAAAATAAAACAAGTTATTACTCCATTAAATACCATTTGAGCTCAACTTTTTTATTTTTATTTCTAAAAGTCAATTATTAAGTCAAACATCTTAATTACTGGTTGATTAAGAAAACGCGGACTTAACTGAAAAGAAAAGCCAGCTAGAATTGATTACATAAATAGAAACCTCATCTTCTCCGAATCGACACGCTTCCTCCACCCCCCCTTTTTCATTTCTCTCCCCACCTATACATACTCTCACAACAATACTACCTCACACAAACTCAAACTCAACAACTTTCTTTTCTTAGAAATCATTTGTCCAACAAAATTGGACAAATAAAATGGGACAACAATCGTTGATCTACAGTTTGGTGGCACGTGGCACAGTTGTATTGGCTGAATACACTGAATTCACAGGGAATTTCACCTCCATAGCTTCGCAGTGTCTCCAGAAGCTTCCAGCAACTAATAACAAGTTCACGTATAATTGCGATGGCCACACCTTCAACTACCACGTCGAAGATGGCTTCAGTTAGTTCATTTTTACTCTCATCTACTTCCTATGTACCAAAAAGATTGTTCAGTTTTGGATTTTAACCAAAGCTAATTATCAATTTAATCCAAATTAGCCTGAACAAGTTGCATTTTAATCTCTCATAACTATACTCCTCAAAAGTGGCACAATTGTTGTGGAACGTGACAAATGTTGTACATCCGAGGACATTGAGTATGTGCAACATTTGTCAATTTTCGCAATAATTGTCACTTTAGCTGGTCCGTTAATAAATTATCAAATTAGTTAATAATTACATGAGACTAAATTACAAGTTTGTCCCACTATGAGACACCATATTAGCAATGAACTCCTTTTAGTGATTGAATATTTACTATAGAACTACTTTTATATGTGTTAGGATAATATTTTGGGTTCATATTTTACGATCTAGTGATAACTGTAGTTTGAGATTAGTAGTAAATTACATTTATGTCTTCGATATTTATTAATATAATGTAACTTCGCTTTTCGTGAAGTAAAATTAGGTGAAATTAGTTGAGGTGGATATTTTAAAATGTAGTTAGATATATGGCGAGCTGAACTAAGGTGAAATATAAGTAAAAATATCATTTACCTTTGTTACACCTAAATGATGGTTGTGACTTTAGGGGATTATTTGACCTCTATTTACCATGGTGAATAAATAGAACCGAACACTGTCTATTTAAAATTTAATAGATTCATCGAGGTTCATCCCAATCTAAACAGACCATTAGTATTAACATCATAACTGCAAATCAAAGTGAAGTGTTTCAATTAAGGTGACAAATTTAAGTTAATGCAGATCTTTGGCATTTACGTTTCTATATATTGTTTTGCTGCAACTATGTTACTTATTTTCTTGGACTTGAAAACTTATCTACTCAAGAAAGAAACCTGTAGTCGTAGTAATGAATACCTTCAGTGAGTTTTGTTTATTCCTATACTGGATGCCTTGGTGTGACAATTTTCCCTTATACGTGGTGTCCGCCTTTCGTTAGAACCAGAATCAGAACGAGAGTTCTCCTTTTCTAACTATTCTCACAATACTCTAGAAGTGGCCTCAATGGGCTCAAGTAGTAGCTCCATTACGAGACCTTAAGTAGGCATTCTTCTTGCTAGTTTTTCTCATAGTTGGTTGGAGATATCATGTTGTTTTGTCCGACAAATTTACAACTCTTTTAATCCAGAAACTACGTAACACTTCTTCTTGCTAGTTTTTCTCATAGTTGGTTGGAGATATCATGTTGTTTTGTTATCTGCATTTTGCAGTGTGAATTGTGCTTGTCAGTTGCGCTCCTTTGTTCTACAGATTGTTAACTGTCTGACTCATTCTCTTCACCTTATAGCATATTGTGTTGTTGCCGTTGAATCTGTGGGAAGACAGCTGCCAATGGCATTCTTAGAGAGAATTAAGGAAGAATTTACCAAGAAGTATGGTGGTGGAAAAGCTGCTACAGCTGTTGCTAATAGCTTGAACAGGGAATTCGGGTAATTCTTTCTTTATTTTGATCCTTGTTTCCTTCTATTCATTGCTAATGTTTATCGGATTTTTAATATGTTTGATTGGAATTGTGTTAATTGTAGGCCCAAACTAAAGGAGCAGATGCAGTATTGTGTCGATAACCCAGAAGAGATTAGCAAGCTTTCAAAGGTGAAGGCTCAGGTTTCAGAAGTAAAAGGTGTGATGATGGAAAATATTGAGAAAGTAAGGTGTTTCTGATCAGTATTTTCTCTTTTGCATGCTTAGTCTAATATGATTGTTTGGGCGAAAAAGATTGGAGTTATTAAAGTTCTGCCTTTTGTTTGTGATATTTTATTCTTGTAGGTTCTTGATCGTGGAGAGAAAATTGAGCTTCTTGTAGATAAGACAGAGAACCTTCGCTCTCAGGTTTGTAAATATGACATAATTTTTCTAGTTTTTGTGCCTGATTCGAACATTCCATTGTGGTATATACATTAATTCCCAAAGGGCAATGCTTCTCTCTAGCCTGAAGTGTAAACACTATCTACTACGGTTAATAAGAAACGTATATAGTGTAATGAACCAATTTGATTTATTAACATTATATGGAGTAACCAAAAGTTAAATAATATAAAATATTTGACTATATAAGATATCGTGAAAATATAGTTTAAGCCTCATTGTTATAACAAAAATCTGTCACCTAAGCTTTTTGGGACGTATATGGTTATAATATCTCTGGTGATATTCAACACTGGTACCTGATACCGTCACTAATATGCATTGATAACGGCACAGGCACAAGATTTCAAGACACAAGGAACGAAGATCAGACGGAAAATGTGGTTTCAGAACATGAAGATCAAGCTTATTGTCTTGGCGATTCTCATTGCTCTCATTCTCATTATAGTTTTGTCTGTGTGTAAAGGCTTCAAGTGTAACTAGCGGATCTCAGCTACTCAACTTGGTAGCCAGTCTTCAGAAAAAGCTCGGTAATTGATCATCATTCCTCCTTTCTTTGGTGATACATTTTTCCCCTATTATATTATTATATGTTAATGGTGATTGTATAGAGTTCTATATCGGAGTATCTTTAATATTGTATTGAGAAGAGTCTGGGATGATGCGAAAGATTGAAATATACTTCTGTGATCCGTGCGGTATAATTCTATTTGCTCGTCTCGACTTATACTTTCTGCACCACACATACTAGGAGCGAGGTAAAAATATCTAGCACGCTTGACTAACCTAAAAATCGAGGTTTTGATATATTTTTGTTTGGTTACCATGTTTGGACGATTTACGTCTTACGGGAGCTTTTTCAAAAGTATTGGGACATTTTAATGTGATAAATTGTTTAACTAATATAACGTGAAAATGTTGCCTTGAGTTCAAGTTCAATGCATTGCTCTTATACTGAACGCTCTCTCCTTCCCTCCCCATATTTTAATGGACTTGCTTCATACGTAAGTTAATTATACAACTACTATTATATTGCTTCTTGTTTTCATGAATCATATTGAGGTGAAGTTCTATGACAATTCTTGGTTCCGGAGTACTTCTATCTGCCGCAAAATGGTTCTCGGCAATTTAATTAAAGCAAAGATGAGGTTGAAAAATAAATGGTACAATAATTAATATATCAATTTTTCTAGAATAATGTGTCCAAAAGACACAACGTTAAGATTTAGAGATGTAAACACACAAATATACGGTAATATGTTTCAAAAATCTTTTCATTGCATTTCTAGAATGTGGTTGGTGGTGATGGTATTGTAAAGAAGAAGAAAAGATGTGGAAGAAGAAGGTGGGCAATCGGGATGTTGGTGGTTTAGAGTAGAGGAGGAATAAGGAAGGGATATACAAGAAATTTGTTTTTAAAGTTAAAGGTAAAACTGTCAATTCATAAGGGAAGGGAGGAGGGTGTTAGTGTTTTACAAAACTATAGTAGGATGCTTCAAGTAAAAAATTTATTCTAAAATATGTTAATTTCGTAAAATTCTCGAACTTCAAGTGCAAAAATTCTATCAATTGTTACACTTTGTTAGCACCTTAGGTTATGGCCTAAAACAACATTACATAAAAATTGTTATATATCTACTTAAATTAATCAGTGAGTTTCTTGATTTATAGTGTACTTATAAATAGATATGAGGGAATAGAAACACTAATGAATAGGTTAAATGAAAAGAATAAAATTAATATTTCAATTAACTATGAGGACTTGATTTTTACATTCCATCAAAAAACAATAACAATTTATTTTATGTGTTATTCCCTATTATATCCTTCTAGTAATGGGGGGATTCATAATCACTATACATTGAGTTAGCGGTGGGTGAACCAAGTATGACGGTATGTTTGACTAATAAAATGCTGATAAAGAAGGCTCGAACTCATGTCATTTTAATTACGAGTTCATCTACTGCATCAATTTAACCACTCTTGCTAGTTAAAAATAACAACAACAGGTTATATTATATCCTTAATGTTTATTAATAAACAATTTTTTTAAGAAATATTTTCTGAATGCAAAGTGAGTGATACAACTAAGAATTTTGCAGTGTGATCATCAAGAGTGTCAACAAATATTTTGTGAGTTAAAAAATATTTTATTAATTAATTTAAAAATAAGTAATGGTCATAAAAATAAGTAATTTCCTAAAATAAAGTAGATGTGTCAATTAATAAAAAAGGACAAAATATGAGTTATGTAATTGAATTAATGAAAAGAACAAAGTATTAAGTTTCATAATTGGATAAGTCAGATACAAAAACTAATATTGAGAAAATAAAACATCAACCGAAAAACAACAAAAAAATTACTTTAAACAATCGCACTATTTATCTTCAGAAGAAATTTGGTAAGGTAACACATTTGGACCATAAATATTAATTTAGAGCTTTATTATAAATTTTATCTTAAATAACATTAAAAGATCTCTCCCCTTGATTCGTATTCTTCTTCCTAAATACCCCACCTCCATTGCATCACCACCACCATAACCACCTCCATTGCACTCCCTACACCCTATCCCAATATAACTCGCCACTTTTACCCCCACCTCTACTCTTATCTCGACATCTCGACAACCATTTCGCACATCCCCACATCACTTTTTTAGAGGTGCTATTTTACCAAATTCCTATGCTTTTATGGTCCAATGTACTATTTTACCAAATTTATTTGTTGTTACGAATACACAAATATATTTATTTTTTCTTTTCATTTTATTTGATCACTCTACTTTTACACATTAAAAAAATTCAAGTTGAACTCATATAACTCCATTTTCATTCCCAAATATAAATTGTTTTGATTAAGCCAAAGTGTCGTTAATGTGGAGACAATTATAATTGGAGCATTATGACGACACTAAGTACGGATAGTGTAGTAACCAATTATGGCAATGTGGAGAATATACATTAACTTGTCCTTTTCCACTTTGACCAAATGCAATGCTCAACTCTTCAACTAATATCCGTGGAGACCACCGACGTTTAACTGCATTTATTACTCTTTTAAACTCCGTCCAATTTAAGCTGTTGCCTTTTTCAATGTCACCTTTAGGCTTTAGCTTCCTGCATTTATGTTCTCTGTGCCAATCAAGAATACTATCACCAACGTATTAACTACTTCAATTTTTTCAATTGGATGTTTTCGTTTTTTTGTTAATTTTAATTCATTACAGTATTTTTTTTTATGATGTCAAGGTTCCCAAAAATAGTTTTAAAATAAATTTGATATTATCACAATTGTTTTATTAGACTTTTTTTTTTGTAAATTAGCGATGGTGAGTTTCGAACGCAGGACCTTCTGGTCTCTAGCAAGAGCCTTTTTCACTAGACTATCCGATTATCACAATTGTGTTTATTAGACTTGAAAACTAAAACTAATTTATGTTCAAATTTTGCTACAAAATAAACAGTCAACTAAAATAGTAGTATTAAAGAGAATAATACCCTTTGATAATAATTACAAAATAGGTTAAAAAGAATTTACTTTGATAGTCTCTTTAGGTACATCAACCACCTACTAACGTTATTTAGTTCAGTAAAAAATGATAAAGTCGTTTAATTATATCACGAAAAAAATTGATTGTAAAATGGTTAGGACACTGGGTCACTTTTATGTTCCTCCAACAATCTTTAATAAGTAGTAACAATCTGTTGATTAGCTCAATCTATAAGCTCTATAATATTTGAATATATATTTCCAAAGTAATTAGTGATCAAATCTCTACCTCCATATGCTAAAACCTCACTGAGAAATAAATTATTTAATCATACGATCCCCACCGTCGTTTCTATATATAATCGGACCCAACAAACCAATCACCCATCACCCCCCCTACCCACACACCACCCCCACCAAAAACTTAACTCGTTTCAAACTAATCAATGTTCACGCGGGCATGTTCGGAGGCGCGTGAATCACACTCGCTCTCAATACTAGATCCACCGAAGTCCTTCAAATAATTAATTCTACTACATTGTTGATTTTCTGGTAATTTGATGCTTCATTAGATGTTACCTCACTATATGGAATGTAAATTATATATGTGCGTAAAAAGTAGAATATATAGGTGCATTTATGTGATTACATTTGTGTGTGGAACATTTCTTTGTTTAATTTCGTCAATTATTGGTGACTTTGTTGATGAGTACATGATTGTTTAAGTGAATGTGAATGCGAATTTGTTTGAGTTTGATTTACTTTTTTCTGTTAGATTTGTTTACTGACTAATTATGTTCCATACGAGTAGTTTTGTTGATAATTTGTGTTTGATGCATTGTGCATGAGATGGATTTATCAGGTCGGTTCGAGTTATTTTCCAATCTTGAATTTGATGTAATCACTGGTGGAACCATGATTTTTATGTAGACTGCAAACCATTAAAACAATATATGTAGGAGTAATATATAAGAGAGACCTACTAAGTTTAGATCGAATTTTACTACTATGTGTCTCCCTTTCCTTTTTTGTAAGCTGTATGTGGCTGAAAAAGCGAGGGGTAAGCTATAGTGTGTTCATAGTAACTCTAGTTGGCTGTATTGAACTGTTGACGGACTTATTGTTGTGAGTAGGAAGATAAAATTGTTTATATTTGGTTTTGTTACTTTATTGTAGAAAAGGTATCGAAATAGAAATGTCCTAGTTTTATTTCAGAAGAATGTGTAATTGTTTTCAGTTTTTCACAGTTGTGATGATACTTATGAATTCTGGTCGAACTTGACCATGCTCAATTTCCTGCAGAATTTGTAGATGTTCATTTGGTCAAAGTGGCTCGATTTGCGATTTAACTATCTACAGTTGCTTCTTGGTTTGAAATTGACCCATTGCTGCAATTAAGCGACATCTTGTTGGTGGAAGACACCACTTTGGAATATATACTCTCCCTTATGTTGTAATTAGAAAATCGTCATATATTGCCAAGGGAAGCAGTTATTGAACCAAAGAGGATATGGGGATCGACAAGCAGCTAGTGCTCACCTATTTGTATCTCCTAATATACATAGTACTTTCTTCTGGAGTTATTTTATATAACAAGGTAAAATTACATTTTCCCTCTGATATATGAAATTTCTGATGCTATTCTTTTTGTTTACAGTAATGTATTTGCCAAATTAATTTTGTCTTACTCAGAGTTTTGATTTGTATATGGGAACGCACTGAGACGCGTTTTACCTATATATTGCAATTTCTATGTACAGTGAACTTGTGGAACACACAGGTTACTTGAAGAGAAATACAGGGATTCGTTGTTCCGCCTTTCCATCTTCTCGTGCTCATGCCTACAGATTTATTACATTTGTTGTTCCTCAGACCACTAATTTATTTAACTCACTGATGCTGTTGCAAGGACAGTTAGGAGAACGATATTTGTAGGTTTGGAATGGAACTTGATTGGTGGAGATTTTTTCCTTTTTTCTTCTGTGTTTCTTTTTCTGTTGCTAAGTGACCACTGAGCACCTTTGCTCCATCTTCACTAAAGCCTTTGAGAACATGAATTTGTGCTTTGGTTCTCTTCTTGACCTCTGGTGTCTGGTTAAACACTGGTTTTTTAGTCTGATTTTGTTTGACCATCCAGTACTATTCTTATACACATTTGTTAGCCACTGCATTGCTTCAGTTGGTGTGCATATACTCCCATGTAGCTTCAATAAGTGCCTTTGTTGTCTATGCTTTTTGAGTTCATCACTCCTCCGAGCTCTAAAAATGTAACTTGGGCTGTTTATTTTTGCAGTGGGTGCTCTCGCCAAAATATTTCAATTTTCCATTCCCAATTACACTCACCATGATTCATATGGGATTTTCGGGATTGGTAGCATTTCTCCTAATTCGAGTTTTCAAGGTATGGTAGTTTTGGATATAATTATCTCTTCATATACTGATGCTATGAACATATGTTTGACCATTTTATGTTCCTTGGTTTATTTGGGCTATCTTTTTATGTCATGTCATTCATTTTTAAGCCTATATTGCTTTGGATCATGTACTGTAAATCAACCATATAAGTTCTCATTAGTGCTTCGTCGTGGTATACTGTCTTCTTTGATATGCTTATTATGTTAATTTTTTTCTATTATTAGCTAACGTGTATCTTCGATTCCTGATAGATATTTAAATAATGCAATTGTGCAGGTTGTAAAGCCAGTCAAGATGACTTTTGAAATGTAAGATTATTTTCATGTAACAAACACATACAAGTAATAATACTCCGGACTTCGCTTATAATTTTTTTGTTATATATTGTATTGGTACTGCGCATATCTTACATGTGTGGTTCCCCTCTACTGCAGATATCTTACATGTGTGGTCCCTATAAGTGCCTTTTTCGCTGCAAGTCTCTGGTAAGATCTTTTTCTGTAAAAGTCAATGTTATTATGCATCCGTGTTCTATGTATTGTAATGATATCATGAGTAGATCGCATTTGAAACTGCCTTTAGTGCATAAAATCTGCAAACTCTGTAATATTATTTTGTTATACTAAGTTTGTATCTTCATAAGAATTGAGTTTCCTCTTTCAGGTTTGGCAACACTGCTTACTTGTTCATCTCTGTTGCTTTCATTCAGATGCTCAAAGCCCTCAGTACGTCTTAACACTGTTGTTTCTTCTATCTCTAATTGATATGGACCCATACTCATTGGATAGTATCCTGCTTAATGTTGATGTGCAGTGCCAGTGGCAACCTTTGTTATGGCCGTCATTTGTGGAACTGACAAATTAAAATGTGACATATTGCTGAACATGTTGCTTGTTAGTGTTGGGGTTGTTGTATCATCTTATGGAGAAATTCACTTCAATGTGGTGGGGACAATTTACCAGGTTACTGGTATATTTGCTGAAGCTCTTAGGCTGGTCTTGACTCAAGTTCTTCTTCAGAAAAAGGGCCTGACCCTGAATCCCATCACCAGCTTATACTATATTGCTCCATGCAGGTATTCTTTACTCACTCCATTCAGATTCAGACCCTTCCATATGCAAGTTTACTTAGGGAATACGTTTTCTATCTTAATAATTCTGACCAAGATGTCGCTTCTGCAGTTTTTTGTTTCTGTTCATACCCTGGTATCTGCTGGAGATGCCTGGCATGGAAATTTCACAAATTCAGTTCAACTTTTGGATATTCTTTTCAAATGCACTCTGTGCTCTGGCCTTGAATTTTTCAATATTCCTAGTCATTGGTCGAACTGGTGCTGTCACGATACGAGTTGCTGGTGTTTTAAAAGATTGGATCCTCATTGCTTTGTCAACCGTTGTCTTTCCAGAGTCGACAATTACACAACTTAATATCATTGGCTATGGCATTGGTAAATTCCCATTTCCTGTATGTCTTATTTTTTTGCCATCAACTCGACAGTTCACTAATAGTTAGTACTCTTTCAGCCTTATGTGGTGTTGTAATGTACAATTACTTGAAAGTCAAAGATGGTCGTGCATCTCAACCACCTTCCGACAGTATTTCAGATCGGCATGCAAAGGTAATTTCCAGATCACAATTGTTAGGATAGACTTTGTCCATTTTAATTTCGGTTCTTTTAGGTTCTGCAATTTGATTCTAATTATTTTATGTTTTATGTTCTCCTGAAGAAGGTCTTGTGCTTTAAATGATATATTTTGCTTGAACGACCTCCTAAAATATCTAATTGAAGTTCCAGTGTCTAGTGTCTACTGATGTAGGTGTATTATTCTATGTAGATGTGAAATGCTGATATTTCTTCTTTCAAATTATGAAGTAGCTGTTTGGTATATCTTGTGAAGTCGTTTGATGTACATGCCTATTCTAATTGCAGGATCTAAAGATGGAAAAGTCGTCTGATCAATACATCCCAAATGACACAATTAACAAAAAAATTGGCGATGAGGAAGCGCCTCTACTTCCTTCTTCAAGGTTCTCCCCAAGTAGCCGCCCGGCATGATTCGTCTGTTCATACATCTCTTGCAGTAGTGGCAGGTGAAAGGCACTAAAAAGAGCATGTTTGACAGCTTGAAGAATCCCCCCTCCCTCCCCCTCCTTCCAGGTTGAGATTTCCACAATTTGTGAATACCGCGATTTGTGTAAAACGGTCAGTTCAACGATGGAATGAGAAATTAATATCTCAAATGGCCTCTCCATTCTCCTCACAATGTAGTCCTCCAGACTGGTTCTTCTATTTCAGAAATCACCTCTATGAATTTAATGTAGGTATCATTCTTTGAAATTTCTTAAATTTTTGAGTAAATTTTTCCAAAATGGTTCCAAATAGAAATAAAAGCATGACAAATGAAACTCTTTAAAAAAATTAAAAGCAAATAATATATATTATATATATAAACTTAAACTAAAATAGAGAATCTTTATTCAATGGTTGTAATTAATTTTTTAAAGGAAAATTGATAAGACCTCCTTTTGAGGAATTCAATCAAAATTTGGTTGTAAAGTAACTTTGTTATGTATTTCTTAATCTCTAATTGACACATGAAATTGAAAATCCATTTATGACATGTTATAATGAGAATTCCGAAATCGTTTCGGCATTTAAAGATTTCCATCATTTTCATGTTATCATTTATAGAAATCAAATGTACAATTATTAGAATATAAAATCCAACTAAAGTAAAAAGTACATAAATAAAATTCAACGATTATCAATAGTTTAGCAGCTGAAAATTTTGAAACAGTTTAACAAGTTGTGTACATCAAATAATGTTTACACTCCATACTCATAATCTTTTTCTATAAAAAGTTCTTTCTAAAAAATTATTTTTATATGAGAAGAAACATTATACTAAAATAAGCAACCTACTATTGGTCACGATACTAACAAAAAAATAAGCACGTAACACATGGATAAGGTATGCCACCCAATTAGTGTTTTTAGGAGTGAAATTACTATTTTGCTCTTAAAACAAACTTCCTCAAATATTAAATTTACAAATATGGAACAAGACAGTCATTTCACTATTGAAAAAACACTATTTGTGTGTGTGCAAAACAGTTCCGATGGATAAGATAGTGAGTCATCATTAGGTACAAGTACAACCATAGGATTTGATAAGAGTAACATATTCACAACCGTCCTCTATCTAAAGTCTAAACCCACAAATTATACTTATCAATAAATAGCTGCTAGTCCAATTATCATTAGGAAAAATGTTCCTCAACCAATCCAATCCGGAACACATTAAAAAATTGATTATCGTTGTCAAAAATATTTCCATAATGACTTGTAATATTATTTTATATAATTACTTGTAAAATAAATCAAAGAATTAAAAGTTAGTCATACTCGAAATTCCATGTTAATAAAATAAAATCGTTGACTAAAATGAATTAGAAGAAATATAGTTCAGATAAAAGACGAAAACTCAGTTCTCCTCGTAAAGAAATGAAATATTCAAAATAAAGAACATGCCAATGAGAATGGAAAAAAGATGAGTATGAAAGTAGCAGAATTAAACAATGATCTACTATTCTAATTGAACTAATAACCTTGTATAGTGGTATTTAGGTTGACTACAATCTAAAGCAATGTTGCCTCAGATTAAGGAAGTGGAAACTATCCAAACCTCATTATACATAAAGGAGGTCTCTTTCTCTGCATTATACATAACACATAGAATAAGTTATACTGCCTTTTTTATTTGTCTAAGAATGGTGCACTTAATGAATATGTAACTAATTCAAATGTATCAGCTTAGTTAAGTTGCAGTGTCTGGAGAACCATAGCCATAAGGGTTTTTGCTAGCCCAATTCCATTGGTCTCTGCACATCTCCTCAATGCCATATTTTGCCCTGTTAAATGGTTTCAAAGGAAACATTTAGCGTTCGATCGACTCAGCATTTGATAATTTTCGATAAGAGTTGGAAGTTGCTGGTATTGGCACTTACTTCCAGTTCAGTTCACGCTCGGCTTTGTCAGTTGATGCATATACGATCTCCGCATCGCCTGCTCGTCTACCTGCCTTAACCAGAGGAATTTTCTGTAGAAAACAAGTAAACCGAAATCAGTACTATGATCAGAGTTTCTATGAAGGATAACTTGGAGAGATAACTGAGAATACACTGCTACACTTTATAGCTATGGTAACTACAAAGTGAAAATGACATTAACATCCCCCATAGTAGCGTTAACAGCTTACTGATTCGGTGAATCTGGAATGACATGCATTAACTATACGACTTCGAGTATGATGTTACCTTTCCAGATGCCTTCTCAAATGCCGTTACCATTTCCAATACCGATGTTCCTTTTCCAGTTCCCAAATTGTAAACTTCACAGCCTAGATAACAATTCCAAAAAGGCAAAATTAAGTCAAAGGAAACAACAAATGGACTTTGGATAGACTAATGTGTATCTTACTATTTTAGAAATGATCTACAGATCCCCACATGTTAGTATCTGGTTACTATACGCTTCAAAATTAGATATTTTATCTACACGAAAGAATAGACACATAAAGCACAAATATAGTCTAGAACATACCTATAGAGGGGTCAGCTAGCTTGCTCAATGCAGCACTATGGCCATCCGCTAAATCAACAACGTGGATGTAATCACGAACCTGCAAGCATAACATGTCATTTGTACCTTATAATGTCGAGATAATAAAATGTAATTTTGGGTACAAGACTACTTAGTCACTACATGCTTAATGGGTCATTGTGTCACTTCTATTATCATAATTGGTGGCTGGGTGTGTCTTGGAGGTCAAGGGTGGCTGGTTATCTAGCACAGTGGTAACATGGTGTGTAGGTTGTGATCTCAAATAGTCAAATGGTTGTCAACATAAGTGCTGGAAACGAATGCATACCCCTGTACCATCAATAGTATTGTAGTCAGTTCCGAAAACTGTTAGTGCAGGCCGCCTGCCAACAGCTATTTGTTGAACAAATGGCATGAGATTGTTAGGGATCCCTCGAGGGTCCTCACCAATATCACCACTGGGATGTGCACCAACAGGATTGAAGTACCGCAACAATATTATTTTCCACTCCTTGTCTGATTGGTATACATCACGGCATATTTCTTCAATGAAAAGCTGAGAAAATGAAGAAGCATAAAAGATAAGCAGAAAGCGAGTGTAGCTTGTCATGTGTACTTCGTAATGCCAGCCGGATATCAAAATAAGAAATCAACTAATAACAAATTTCCACTCAATCTATCCAAAAAAATTCAGTTACCAATCATCGTGAGCAAGTTCATAAAATTAGCGTTCAAACTGTACCTTGGTTCTTCCATAGGGGTTCACAGCATTGATAGGGAAATCCTCCGTGCACGGTACCTCCTTGGGCCATCCGTAAACAGTTGCCGAGGATGAAAACACAAGCTGAAATTTAAAGATAAGTAAGAAACAATTGACACTTCCCCACAGCATTACAATGCCGAATCGTGGTACAAGACTACAAGCTGAGCATTAAACTCAAAATAATATAAGAAGAAATCTAAAGGCGACCACCTTTTTGCACCCATGGGCAGCCATTACTTCCAATAAATAAATTGTTCCAATAATATTATTGTCATAATACAACAAAGGTTTATGAACACTTTCCCCCACTGCTTTTAGTCCAGCAAAATGGATCACAGCATCAAATCTGCGGGTCATAAGGTTTTCACATGAATTAATATCCAAACAAAATAAATCAAGAATCTACCATCTACCAAATTAAATGTTCCATTATACTTTATTTTACATAACCAGTGGTCCAATTCTCCAGTCTCCATTAAAATTGGTCAAAGTCTAGTAAAGTCAGTAACCCCTCTGTACATTATTTTCTCTTGTTTTATGGAGAAAGACAGGTTCTTTAGTGTTACTTCTATATCAATGTCATGAAAACAACCAAGATGAAAATTAAATGAGCAAATCTTGGTACAGAAACAGTTGTAAAACACAAGATATTAAAATTACTTTAGAGGGACCACATGTCCCTATTTTTTTATTAATAATTGTATCATCATCCCCACTAATATCTACCTCAAAAATTCATCCCACAAAATACGAGTTTGGAGTACCAATGTACGTCAACATGCCTCAATGCCTCGGAGAGACACCTATTTAAGCAGGGAAAGGGAGGTAGAATAGTATGCGGCCGGAGTACAACTGTACCGACGACTTAAACGGACAAGTTAAAAGATGGAGAAACCTACTTCTCTGAAGCAAAAAGTTTGTCAAGAGCTGGCTTATCACGCAAATCCACCTTCAAACAAAACAGAGACACAACAAAAGCAGTCACTAACAGCTAATGGAGTAACGTGCAACAACTAAATTTCCAGATAACAGATTCCCAATATTAGGCACCAATATGTTACAGAGAGATGATTAATTCAAATACCCACCAACTAAAGTTCAGTAAAATATTATGGAATTAACTAATGATTAAATACAGAACCTGCAAAATAAATATATTCTCAGTTTCACATAAATTAACATATTAACCACCAGTAAAAGTAAAATAAAACTACTACAGTAAATCCAAATTTATAAAAAAGACATGTAACTGACTTTCCAAAATATTGGGAGGTCCGAGAAAGGGAAATTGGCCAGCTGAATTTATTAGTCCAACTTGACAAAGACAAACTTCATTCACACCCAGGATCATGAATCAACATCACTACCCGAATTTGAATATGATCATAAAAACTCTTTCAACAAAAATCGAAACTTTATGTAGAGAGAAAAAAACCCAATAATGAAACAAAAAAAATTACACACAAATAAAAGCTTTTCAAGAAAACAACTCAAAAATCGAAATTGACTATAATTCTGAAAAGGGCACCTTATCAAACACCACATATAACAAAATTCACAGCACACAGATTAAAAAGAAGTTTAGGGTAAAAACACTAGAAAATTGAAATTTGACTATAGTTCTAAAAAGGGTACCTTATCAAACACAACATAAAACAAAAAATCCCAGGCACACCTAGATAAATTAATTGTAAAAACACTTACAAATTGAAATTTGACTACAATTCAAGAAGGGTACCTTATGAAACACAACATAAAGAAAAACAACCCAGGCACACGTAGCTAATTTTTTTGAAAAACGAAACTAAAAAATTCGAAAATTGACTATAATTCTGAAACGGATACCATGAAAAACCACATGAAGCAAAAAGTTGAGAAAAAAAACACCAAAAAAATCTAAATATTTTTATTGTAATTCTGAGAGAGGTACCTTATGTAATAACACCACATGAAACAAAAAACAAACTTGATGAACGAACACTAAAGAATTCGAAAAAAAAATAGAGTATAATTCTGAAAAGAATACCTGATGAAATGATAAATTAGCAGCATATTGACCAGCAAGTTGTCTAACTCTATCAATTGCAACAGGTGAAGAATTATCAAGATTGTCTACTACCACCGTCTTATACCCTCCCAACAACAATTGCAACACCGTGTGACTTCCTATGTACCCTGCTCCACCGCTCACCAATATCTTCTCACCCATTTTTTACTCAAAAAAATTAATTAAAATAATATTATGTAGGTGTTTATGTGTGTATATTATGTATGTTGTAACTGAAAAGTGGGAAGGAGAAAAGAGTTTGTAACAGAATAGAATTGAAGAGGAGTTTGATCAGAAAAGAATGAGGGGGATTAGGTGTTATATATACGTGGACAGAGTCCAGAAATAACCCGAAACAATTGACTACTCATTTTCATTTTCCTTCCGTAAAGGGGTCTACAAAACTGTACTAGATATACTCGAATTGACCGGTAAATCAAGTCCGCAAGATAAATCACGTTATATAAATTTATCTTCGTATTAATTACATTCTTTATTTTAATATGTGAAATTTTTTATTTTATTATATTTAATAGTTGATTACAATATAAAAAGTTATAACAATTTATTCTTATGAAAAATGTTTTCAATATAAATCCATTGATATTAATTATATAATTTTGACTAATAATAGTTAATTGATTATTAAAATTGGACAAATAAAAATGAAAATATTATACGTACTGAAGTGGAGGGAGATTTAATTTCAGTTCTGATTTTAGTTTATTTTGATAGATTTGTTTGGGACGAAATATAGAAGAAAAAAAGAAAAGAAGGTACAATGAAGATCTTGTCATGTTGGGATTTGAGTCTAGGACTAGAATGGTCCGTCCATAGCCAATGACTGAAAGAGTGATACTAGATTAGTGTGAATCATAGTTTTATTTTTTTAATTATGGTGTTCATATCTCAATGTTAATTATTGGCAATAGTTTGAATTTCATTACTTTTAGTAAAATGAAAATTGATATTTCAATCAACTTTTAAATTTATTTTCTTCTTTTTCAATATTTTTCTCTCTGTTTTAATATGTTTGATTGTTTATAAATTTTATCATGTTTCAAAATGTTTGATTGTTTACATTTTCAATTTACTTTTAAACCTATTTTCTTCTTTTTACCCCTATAAAATATTTTTGTCTCTAATAAAGTAACACTCCAACACCTTTATTTGAGGACGTATTAGTAATTTTTTACGCATAAATTACTTTTTCCCCAAACAATCAAACATATCGAAACAGAAGGAGTACCATTTTTGTTTGGTTTAACTATTACGCATGTTGAATTATAGATATTTATATTTTAAACCATGTCTCGATGATTGCGAAATGTAAAATTTGAACTACAAAATGGGATGGAGGGAGTATGTAATTTACAAATGTGTTCATTTAATCAATCTATGTGATACTATATTTAATCTAAAAATGATTTTAGAAAATATTTTATGATAAATTTGTAATAAAGTATATTAATGTGAATCAAATTTTATTATAATATATAGTTCAAAATAAAATTATTTTAATTATCTTGAATATATTATCTTACCTAATATTTTAATATTAATATATTGTAATAGTTTGAAGAGTGGATTTAAATTTATTAATATAGGTGAGTTTTTTATAATTTAATTTTACAATTAAGTATAGCGTAATACTAATTTAAAGTTAATTTACTATAGTGCTACTTAAAGTTTATGTTATATTACAATATAAATTTTGAAAAAAAGTACTAATTGTTTTAAAGTATATTATTAAAATAAATACATTAATATTATTTATTTCATTATTATAATATGAGTTTTACTAATATATCTAAACAGTTATTTATATTACTTTATTTTTATTGTTATATATTAAATATTTGTGATAAATTATTTTAATTCATGTAGATAACATACCAAACAAAGCAATGAATTAGCCCAAAATAATTCATATTTCGGTGTGTATTATTTTGATCCTTTTCGACCTTTATTTCATTACCTCTAAATTCATTACATTATATCAAGCGTCAAATTTGATCGGAAAAAATATAGAGAGGGCACATTTTAGAACTTAATAATTTATCAATTTTTTTGCTGAACATGTTTGAGATTGATGAGTATCGAAGTAGCTCATTGATCACCTTTGATGAGTTAATAAGCAACAAATTAAATACTTCAATTATATTTCAAGCTAGTAAAAGGATGAGGAATTGAGTAAAGTTTCTGTTAATTAAACGATTTGTATAATGTTTCGTGGCAATGAGGCATCGATTTTGTGTACCATCGCAAAATATGATTCGACTTTCCCTCCCAGACTCTACATGGTGTTCTTTTAGGTGAATTATTGTAATATTTTTAATCTAATAGTAACAAAAAGTTTTTTGAATATTATAAAAAATTATAATACCTATTTACCTCATATATAAATGGGCAAGGAGTAACTAGGAGTTAAACTCTTGAGAGTTTGGAACTCTATAAAACTTTTATCTTTGCAATTAGGTTTTATAAACTTTTTTTCCCTTTCACTTTACCCTATAAAATTATTGTTTGTGTTAAAGTTAATGGGATCTGACTTGAAAATTTTGGGTCAAATTCAACTTGAAAAGACTAAAATAACCTTATTAAATGCGTAGATGGGTGCCACGTGAGTTGACCGGCAGTTGACCACCCGGGAAAGTGGTCGACTGACCAAAAGAGATATTTTTTAAAAATTGAGTGATCAATCAGTACACATTGAAAAGGTTAGTGATCAACTGGTGACATAGGTAAAAACTAGGTGATGTACCGCCAAAAACCCTTATAAAACATAATTTTCAATGAGTTATTCATTGAAATGAAGTTGGGACATATCATTTTTCTTATTCAACTATAAAAACATCTATCCACTATCTCATCCGATAACTACTCAGACAAAGAACTTTTTTGAATAATTTAACTTTATACATATATTTTATTTTTATTCTTAAATAAAATTTTATATATAATATTGAAATTAAATTGGTGAAAAATTTCATAATTTTATGCTCATATCTTTAAAAAATGTAATGCTAAAATACGGGAGGATAATTAGAAATATTGAATAGTTGAATGACAATGACATATAACCACTTGGACTTAGCCTTATCCTCTCCAGCCAACCGCCCAACCCTTGTTCCCAATTAGGCATTGCAACACTAGCTTTTTTATCATTATCAAACTTGTAGATAATACCTGCTTCACTATTGCAATCAAAAATTAAAAAGTGAATTAGTAGACCAATCTTTGACTTTTCTATTCCAAATTCTTCTTCACATGTTTCAACAGCAGTTGGACACGTGGCTTCATTAGCTGCACTTTCTTGCGCAACCCATAAATAACGATCGACATAATCGAAAAGTAACGTGAGAATGTCAAATGCTGGCGGTCATAAAGGGCCCGTGGACGTCATTAATTATTCCGTTCTTTTAATTATCCATCTAACTTAATTTTTATGATTTAAAATGACATGTTATCATTGCAAATTATTATTCTATGTCTGTTTAATATATTTTTTTTTTATAAATAGTCAAATTAATATTATTGTTCTCGTACTCCGGTTAAGCGATAATTAAAAGTTGAACATTTTAAATAATAAATACATGCCTTAGGGTAGAAAATAATTAGTAAAAAAGTAGAATGCTAACTAGTAACTACCAACGGTTCGCACTCTTCATACAACATAGACTCGGGTCTCATAAGTGGCGAACTTTGTATAGTTATGTTGATGGAATAATTAACAGACAAGCTCTAGTCTTTAATTAGGTGGTGAGACACATCCACGATTACCTCTTTTATGTACTTTAGGACAAGGGTACTTAAGGATCGTTAATGTGACGATTTCACAATCTTTACAAATAATCGACACATAAAATTACTAACTACTCCCTCCATCCCTAAATGATTGTCACATTTAGACTTTTGTTAATCAAACCTTTTCAAGATTGACCATGAATTCTTATTAAATGATAAGAAATAATATAGTCATATGATTTGTCTCAACATATACTTTTGAAATTCTATTTTTTTAATCATTTTTGCTAATGTAAAATAAGAGATATGTACGTTTTAAATCCTGTTTTGTTGACCATGAAAAGTCAATGTGACAATTATTTAGGGATGGATGTAGTACTCCTAGTCCCTCCAATCCAAAACTAGTGGCCTTTTAGCCAATTCAATATTATCCAAAAATAGTAGTTTTTTACATAAACCAAAACAAAATTAGTAATTTTTTCTCTTAGTACCCTTAGTTGCATAAAAAAACTAAAATAAAAATTAATTACATTAGCTTACATGATTATTTGGAGAACCACAAGAGTAATTACTCCAACTTAAATAAGGGTAGAAAGATCATTGGAAGAATATTTTTATGTCTTCTTAATTTGTGTGAAAATGCTATAAGGCTACTAATTTTGGATTGGAGGGAGTAATAGATAGGAGTGATCAAAATAAACTCATAAAAGAAAGTATCTTGAAGAATAAAACTTTTTTTTTTCTTCTGTAAATTAGCGATGCGGTGATATTCGAACCCAGGACCTTCTGGTCACTAGCGAGAGCCATTTCCATTAGGCAATTCGATTTTTTTTGTAAATGTTACTACATAGTTTTATTAAGAATTATTCTCTCCGTTTTTTCTACTTGTCGTTCTAGTGAAAAAAATTATTACTTGTTGTTCTATATTTTTAAGGCACTTTTTTATTTAGTTTTCTCCTATTATAACTTTGTCACTAAATGAGGTTGAATTATATTTTTGTCTTGCAACTTGTGTTAGTATTGTTTCTTCATATAGTAATTAGTAAATAAAATATACAAGTAAATTATATGATTTTTTAAATTATTGTGTTAAAGTTTAAAACGAAAATTTAAAAAACGGAGATAGTAAAGATAGATTTATGAGGCGGGAGCTAACACTGTTTGAAGCCGTGCCTACTGCCTAGGTCTCGAATTGCAAGCCATTAACTATGAGTAACTGAAAGTCAACATAAATCAGAGAAATAGATTTGGTGGATTTGTAAACATAACTGACGGGTCAACATAATGGACCATAGTTGAAGTGGCGCTGTCTAAGCTGTAAGGCCATATGCACTGCTAGTTTGGTATTTAAACAAGGTTAATTGCTCGGTGCCAAATGTTGAAAAAAAATTGAGCGAGGACTAAATTTATTGAAATATCTAATAACCGATCCACCAAATTTTAAAGAATTGATAACATTAGAATTCAATTAATCGAATAACCTAGTGAAAAAGGTTCTCGTTAGTGACCATAAGGTCCTGGGTTCGAGTCTCACCTCATCGCTAATTTACAAAAAAAGAAAAGAAAAAATACAACCTGATTTAACCTAGAATAATAATTGCTTGACTCGATTCATTAGAATATTTGTTTAAACAACAAAATTTTGATTTTGATGAATTGAAGAATTAAAAATAGGTAGTCGGATAAAATAACATACTATCTTCTTCATAAAAAATTGATCTATTTTATATTTGTACAAAACGTAAAACGAATTTAATTTCATCTCAACATACTTAAATCTTTTTCCCACATTCAAAATTGACCCATATATCTATCAAAGAGTGTTGTGCTCTCCTCAATATACATCTTCATTGAGTTCAATCAAACAATTTATAATTATATACACACGTAATATATTAAAAAAATAAAATAATTGGTGCCGTTTGATTTTGATAAAACCAAAATTCGGGAGGAAACAAGATCCCCTAACAACAAAATAAAATAGAATTCCCAACCATATAAACCATTGAAAATATAAAACAAATAAACAATATCAGCAAGAAACCACAAGACAGGAGGATGCTCGAGAATTGAAGAGTGTAAAAGCAAAAAAAAGGCTTAGGATTGAGATTGTTAGAATGGATGAAAACCCTACACTTTTTATAGCCACATAGGACAAGATTAAGTTGGCAATGAACCTCAGGCTAAGATTGTGATAACCAACAACTGTTGTGTTCAAGCACTTGCAAATAATGGTTTCGGAGACTCAATTCTAACTAGCATCGATTCTAACTACGTTCCCTCAAGATCAAGTAACTCGTAAACAAAGGGGGTATAATACATCAACAGAGCTCATGGGAGTGAAACAAGCAAATAGGATGCTGTGAAGGAAGGCAGTAGCATGGAATTGCTGATATTGGAGAAAACGTCGCCCAGGATTATGAGCAAGCAAATCAGAGACATTAGTCTCAAGCACTCGCGGGCACTAAAACAGGACAATCGCTAGTGCAGAAAATAATGCACAAAAATCACTTCACATTTTAAAACTTGCAACTTCCACAAAAAGATCTGGAAGATAATGTGAAAGACCATAAAGCATTATATAAGAAATTAATCCACCAGAAAGACACCGGATTATATATATCCAAGGATGAAGGTCTTCTGTATGTCACATTTATTCAGTATTTGAATGTTGGCACTCACTAGTTTTCACTTGAATGAGTTGCAAGAATGGCATTACCAAGAACTAGTCGTCATGATAACCAAGTAAGAATTACACATCAGGTTTTGAAAAGAAGTCATTGATGCCTGGCATGATCTCTGGAGCTCTGCCTCGAACGAATTTCCTTACAGGATTTTCGCGATACTTATGCCCTTCGTCAAAGTTTTCCAGTATGCCAGCAGCCCTGTTTTCCTTGGTCACCCTGGATTTTGTATTACACAATTGAGATTTTTAGTTGATTAGATTAAAATCCCAATCAAACTGAGATGATGTAGCAAGTCTTCATACTTTGAAGAATCACTTGCAATTTTATTTATTGGTTCATTCATTTTGGATTCTTGATAAAAGAAATTGTTTATAGCATAACAAACTGAACTCTCAACTATATCTAATCCATATTTTAGTTGTTTAACATGATTTTTACAGCATATCTTATTGAGCTAAACAGCTACATTTTAGGTTCAGGTCAATTAAATAAAACCTAACTCAACAACAACCAATCATCGGAACTGATTTTTGTGCCTACTTTGAACCTAAAATCGAAAAAATTGAATTAATTTGCACTATTTAAAAGACTTAATCGCCTAATGGACCTGAACCATTCTTTTCCCTATCAAAATCAACTGATTTAAGCTGAAACAATTATTTTATTTATGTTTTACTAACTCCATCACAAAAAAGACGGTCTAATCTCATTTTTAATTATTGAAATTACCAACTACAGTATTATAGTTTTAGTTGACAAATAATAATTCATTTGAAATCAAAATCATAATATTAGTACTAAGATTACTGACGAAATCACAACTGTGGTGGCAAAACGATATAATTGAATTGAATCAGACAAATAAAATGTACTAAAATGTAGGACCCTCAAATTTTTAAAATATGAAATTTAAGATTTTCTTTCCTAAATATTAGGGCACATGTCCCTCCCGCGATTTGGAATTTTTCCAATGCTATATCACATACTCCCTTCATTTTTAAAACATGGTTCCATTTCAATTTTCGAGTATTAAAATTAAATAATAAATATGTTTACATGTGTTATATTTATAGAATATACACCAAAGATTCAAAGTATACTATTTTCAACCTATTTTAATAATCATATAATTCAAATCTGTGTATATAGATTAATACAACAAAATTATTAATCTTAATCATTGAAAATTATATAATCATATGATCTTCAAAGAAGTAGGTGAGTCTAACAAGTATTACATCATCTATCAATTTTCGAATTTAAAAAAAAACAAATAAAAAATAAAAAATAATTAAAGGTGAAATAAAATAAAATAAAGGTAGGACCAACCTGACTTCGGGATTACCAGTGATGTTTCGGATCAACTGAGTAATGCAGATCCCGACAGCGACTCCAGTTGCAGCAAAAAGCGGATAAATCTGAAACCCAAACCCAAACAAAAACAGATTACTAGTATTTTTTTATTATTATTATTAAAGCGATAAAATCGGGAGAAATCGAAGAAACAAATATAGCGGGAATATAGGGACCTCGGGGCGAATCCATCTAGAGGAACCCATTGGATGATTTGATTGGTTGGATGTTGGGAGAAAGACAAGAAAAAGGCGGCTATGCACTAGGGAATAATTAGAATATCAATTGCCCTCTTAACATATAAATATAAAATACTCCACGAAAGAGAGTCTTTTGTACACTGTTCTCGATTTTTTTATAGTTTATTAATGTATTTAAATAGATTTATTTTTCTTATCATTTTATTAATAAAAATGAACTAAAACATTAAAAATATTACAGGAGTTTAGGATTTTTTGTGTGCTAAGTTGGCGACGAGAAATATAGCGATTGAATAATATTACAAATACTAGTAAGAAATATATAAGTGGCTAATGAAAATAACAGATAGTAATATGACAATTGACGATGAGTAATATTACAAAAAGGAAGGCAATACGACAATTGAAAAAAGGAAGAAATATTATAGCAAAAGAATATATAGTTTGTGACATGTTCGATCATACAACACATGTTATAAGTCAAGATATATTGCCCCAGGAGTAAGCATGCTGACACCTCTAACGGAGGTCTCGGGTTCGAGTCCTTTTGCTAGTAGTAAGGAATATGGTTAGAGAGATGATTTATCTCACTAGTTTGATGCTAGTCGCCTATTTCATTGAATTTACGAGTTTATGAATTATATTGATGTTTCATGATTGTAATGTATTATTTGTATTAATAAAATCAAAGGGTACTCCCTTTTTTAAAGAAAAAAAAAGCACATGTTCTAAAATGAACTTCTACACAAATAAATGTTACTTCCTTCGTTTTTTTTTACTTGTCCTTTTAGACTTTGACACATGAATTAATGATTTCATATTATTTACTTGTATACCAGCATTTATTGTAGAAATAAACAATAACATCTCAAGTTCCAAGACAAAAGTATAATACGTGTTCATTTAATGACAAGATCAAAATAAGAAAACTAAATACAAAAGTGTATTGAAAATGTAAGACGACAAGTAAATAAAAACAAATTATTTTTTGCTAGAAAGATAAGTAATAAAAACGGAGGGAGTATTATTAAAATTGGATGGTCCACATCCTAAATGTGTATGATAGAAGGTGTCAATCAATATTCTATAATATATTGACTTGGTTTCTAAATACTACTCCCTCCATCCATTAATACATTTTGACGTTCATGATCAACAAAACACTATTTAAAACGTAAATATATTTTATTCTACATATGAAAAAATATAAAAAGTTGATATTTCAAAAGTGCATATTGAGACGAATCTAACAAGATCTCACATTACTATATTATTGATCAAATTTTTTAAAGTTTGACCACAAAAATCAAAATGTACCAATCATTTAGGGACGAAGATAGTATTTCTTTTTAGTTGTCGATATAGAGTAATCCTTTTTTTCTCAAATAGTTATCATTCTAGCATAGTAGATTAAAAATCTACATTTTCAATGTATTTGTTTCTTATTCTTTTTATTTAAATTGTCAATCATACAATGATATAGTTTCAACTCATTATCATTTTATATATTTTATGTAAGAGTAGCTAATCTAACAAGTAAAAAAACATAGTAAATACTCCATCCGTTCGTAAAAGATTGTCACGTTTGACTTTTGTTAGTTAAACATAACAAAATTTGACCATGAATTTCCATTAAACGATAAAAAAATAATATAGTATTGCCTTGTTAGATTTGTCGCAATATATATTTTTGAAATATCAATCTTTTATAATTTTTTCGCATGTAAAATAATAGATATATACGTTTTAAATCGTGTTTTGTTTACCACCAATTCATAAATAAGGAGTACTTTTTATTTTTCCACCAAACCGCTCTTTCATACCAAATATATCTAAAGCTTGCAATAGTGGAACTTCAAACGCTACAACAATTTCGTTGCCATCTTCTGTAATTGAAGGTTTGCAGCTTCAAATTGTAATATTATCTGTTGGGTATTTTTGTTTATTGGAACTTCAATGTTATCTTGTTGGCTCTTCTTCCATTAAAGTAGAATGTTGAATGCATATAAAATGTTTGATGAAATAACTGTGTGAATATTTTGTATTCTAGCTCTGCTATATATAGAGATCAATACATGAGATATGACTTTTGACTATAACGGGGTCTCGAAATAGATAAGGAAAATTTTTTTTGAGTATTTTTTCTGGCTTTTTCTTAGTTTAGCTTGGAAACAACATTTATGTTATCAGACGAGTAAGATTGCGTCGAAGGTGACACCCCTCCCCCCCCTTCCCTTAGACAACTTAGGCGGCCAGTGGGGCATGCTATTCTTATTTTTTGTTTAGGTTAGCTTTCAATTGATTGGGTATTGATAGACAGTAATGGATTCCAAACTGAAGGTGGAGTGATGTCAAATTGTCAATATACATTGAGCGATGAAAGTAACTTTTGAGCATAATTCGTAGTTACATTCTAGAGCTTCATCTGTTGCAAAGTACCTCTTTGTACATGACTGGTTCTCACCCAAGTATGGAGCGTAGCTCTTATTTTGCAGAGCAAGAGACTGAAGTTTACAAAACGATATATTAATACTTCAGAGTAGTCTTTCCCAGCTTCAAATTCTTGCATAATTTGCATAAGTCTTCCCCAAACTCAAGCTTTGAAGTTGAAAGGAATGTTAAAGTAGTCACTCATAAACAATACCCAAGAATTTATGCTCTGCTCTAGCCTCTAATCCTCGTAATTGTTAATGCTATAAGATAATTCCCCCGCCCCTCCTCATTATATTCGTCCTAGTTATCTACATTAGGGAAAGCTTTTTACGGAAGTGAAATTAGAGTTCAAGTGCTTGGTAATTTGCCAGTGTCTGGGATATTTTTTCATTTTTAGTATCTTTGATTGACGAGTAACTGCATATCATCTTATGACTAACTGTGGGTTCATCTGAAAAATTAGAAAGATGAGATACATGAAGCCAGCTTGCTTGTTCCAGGAATTGGTGAAATCGAAGGCCCTTCAAAATAGTCGTTTCCTTGGTTTAGATGTGGGTGATAAGTATGTTGGTGTATCTGTTTCTGATGAGCACAACAAAATTGCGTTGCCCGGAAGGTAACGAAAATTATGTAATAATCACATGTAAATATGGTACAGTACTGATATATTAGTTTTCTGAATTATATTTTTGAAGTTTGAACTTTGAAGTGCGCTGCTATCGTTTTCCGTTTGCAGCGTTTTGTTGCGTAAGAAAGAGACGATTAATTTGATGGCTGCTGACTTTCAATGCCTGGTAAGCTTATTTGTTCTATAATTGTTTTAAAGCATGTATTTGTGAAAATCCAATCTAGAATCTTCTTAGTTTGAATGCTATTATGTTCCCATAGAAGGTGTTGACCACTTTCTTTCTCCTTTGTTGCTAAATATTCATTTCGTATTCTACAATAAAAAAACACAAACTAATCAAATCTATGTTACACTTGGGAAATTTGTGTTTGTTTGGATGATTATTTTTGAGATAGCCTTTCCAATTCCCTTAAAAGTACCAGAGATCTTTGTCGTATTACTGTCAATCAGATTTATGTACATCACACTTCTAACTCATCACACTACCTGCACTTCTTATCAATTGTGAAGTAGTAGATAGTATTTGCACTTCACTCTTTTGTCAATTTGGAAACAGCGTCACTGTTATCACAAGGGTAGGCTGCATACTATCCAACTGCCCTTTTCACTGTTATCACAATAGCCTCTTCACAGACACTGGGGCATCTTCTTGTTGTGACACTTCCATCTCATGTTTGATTTGCAAAGTTTTCTATGTGTCTCTGATTACAATGTTGATCGAAATTACTACATACTTTTTAGTTTATCTTTTAGTTTGGTGAACCAGAAGTCCAGAACTCAAATTCATTTTGCCATATTTGCTGCATATAGAAAACAAACATTGAACTTAATTTTATCTATTTCATTTTAGATATCTGAACTTTCCATTGCGGCTCTCATTGTCGGCTACCCTTTCGATAGACACAGAAGCTCTCCCACTGTAAGTATAGTTTGTATTGTATGAAGATCGACATAACTGCTTATTTTAGGTTCTCTTTGAGTTGTTTTTATTCTGTTAAACAGGCTGTACAGGTTAATCTTTTGGTAGATGATCTTTGTTCATCCGGGAAACTTGAAGGTGTAAAATACACCTATTGGGATGAATGCTTCACGTCAAAGGTGCACGTTCTTCTTAAGTAACTTAGTAAAGTATGCATGGGATCATACTTATATGAGTTATATCCTTGACAACATTTAATTGAGACACTATGTTTACATGACAATTTTTTAATTATATTTTCTCCTCTATACAACTATATTTCTTTGCTCAATCCCTTATGTAATGCTCAAACCAATGTTACTAAAATATGGATGGAAAATATTCCTCTTACCGTCGTACGAATATCATTAGTGGTTTATGTTGAAAGACTACTTGAATAATACAACATATTACATGTTTCATACCTCTCTTAAAATAATGTTATTTTCTTTAAGTATCATTCAGAACTTATGAAGGATGAGTTTTTCCTTAAAAATATGACTATACACGTATAGTTTGGTTATATACCCGTTTTCACTAACATTGCAACACTGATTGACGTTTTGACTATACATGTAGTTATTGTCCATTATATGTTTGCGATATAGTAAATCCTTGGTAAATGCGGCTTTTGACCGGAGTTGATTCTTTTTTATTACTGAAATTAGATCTCTTATTCATGATTATTTGTACATTTTCTATAGAGCGTTGAGTTACTTGTAAAACGTTTGGAGTTGCACCCAATGCAGTCAAAGACAATCTTGGACAAATTTGCTGCCATTGGTATACTCCAGGTGAGGTGTTCACACCCTATGAAATGTTTTCCAACTGAATGTTAATTAAGTTGGATGCCCTATCGTCATTATCGACTTATACAAAATAATGTAATTTCTGTAGTTAACTGGCACTAATCTACGTTAGCAAAATATTCCAAGAGAGTTTTGCGGCTTGAACTGAACATCGTGTAGTTGAATGATTTTACGTCATATTTTTAATCATACTAGATCTGTCCTTGAAAAATCATATAACTTTTATATATTCCATCTTTGAAAACATAGTCAAATTTTGTTTTTCAATATTTGACTTAAGTTTGAACATAAATATTGTTTCACCTATGCTCAATAATCTTTGGTGATAACTGATAAATAAGTCAATGAGTAATATTCTCAATGTCATTCACTATTAAAACGATAATTTTAGTTCAAATTAAAGTTACTTATTTTATGATATTTAATAAGAATTGAAGTTAGGTATGCCAATTTGAGTTTCACAATTTGTAAAGTTGGATTTCCAAACATTACTTGACTACCTTTGAAGATATAGTGTAAGTTTTGGATAAATTACTACAGTGTATCCAGGATAACTGCGAAACATTACACATTGTATACGAGTATTTTTAACTTCAAATTTCAACTGGTGTAGTGCAGAACTTAGTTAAATTTGTTGTTTGTTAAAACAAAACCAAATAGTAATTTGAAGATAGTTGACTCTGGTATTTTCTCAGCATAAGTAGTTTTTCCTTTCTTTCTTAATTGTTGTTTTAATGATAGCAGGGTTACCTAGACTTTGTTAACCGAAATGAGCGATTAAGAGCTATGAAGGATGACTCCGGAGACGAATCTTGATTTGGGTTATGAACTTTCATTACATCACTGTGGATCGCCTCGTGAAATAGAAGTACATTTTCCTGGTAATTCGGGATCTAATTAGACAACATTTTGTTTCGCATATAGGAGTTGCTAAGAGAAAATAGCCCATTGTATGGGAAATACTTGACGAAGTTATACACGAGTATCCTCGATCGTTCAATAGAGTGCCCATTCTACATAGATATGGGTACACATGCATTTCAACTTGTGGTTCTTGTTGTCAATGTATGCATATGTTGATCCATGTCATACACACGTCCTTGGCCTCCTACTATTGAAGGTGGGAAGTTAATGTACTTATAGTTGGAATTTGTATGTTAAAATAGCACATTTGTTTTCTCAATATCATTATGTCATGTACAGACTAACAAAGAGAAAGATGATCTATTCCAAGCAAAACGCGTTCTTTATATTTTATGATTCATCTTATGAGTTATGTGTAACGCCCGCCCCGGATTCATCTTATCAATGTATAGCGGGGTTTGCACTCCACATACTATCGATTCCACTCATTGAAAGTGTATTACTTTAGTCATACCATGAGTAACTAGTACATTGATACCAAGTGTTTTGGTCCTTAAAGAGGAATAATGATGCGTAAATTGCTTCTCCAAAGGTGGCAAGTGAGAATAACGTAGTTTGATCTGCGTCACCATCTCTATTGATCATGAGATTATTCCACTAAATGATGTTACGTTTCATATACATTTAGTACGAAGAGCCATATTTGATTATCGTTATTCGAAATAAATAGGTAGAATGTGGTGTTCCTCGTCATTACATAATTAAAAGAACTTTATACACCGAAATAGTGAAATAAAAGGGAGAAAAATACATAGTCTAGTTTCAGATACATTTTACTTTGAGCAATAGGGGAGGGTTTAAGTCACTCTACTGCTCAATATTAAAAAATTGGCAAAATAAAAGGGGCAAAAGTGACTATTACTTCACCTTTAATTGATAGTACTCCATCTGTCGCTACAAGATTGTCACATTTTGACTTTTGTTGATTTTTTAGAAAATTTGAGAGTTAATCGAATAGCCTAGTGGAAAAGGCTCTCGCTAGTGACCAGAATTCTCATCAAACGATAAGAAATGATATCGTCTCAATATATATTTTTGAAATATCAACTTCTTATAATAATGATTTCGCATGTAGAATAACAGATATTTATGATTTAAATCGTATTTTATTGACTACTAAAAATTAAAATATGACAATCATGTAGGGATGGAGAGAGTAGTAGTTTCTACAAACACTACTTTTGGAAAATGTGAAGAGTGAAGTATAAAAGGAAGCCGAAACTCAACGGTTTTTCCAAACAGAGAAAAAAACAAAGTTGGCAACAATATGGCGGGAAACGATTCTCAGAGGCATATATTTTCTCTCATTCGAGATTCCGCCACTGAAAAATCTCAAGGAGGTACTACATTGAATCTTCGATTATCAAATTTCCAAGTTTAATTACCATCTATTTATTATTTTGTTTCAAAATGTTTGTCACTTTTCCTTTTTGTCGTTGTCAAGTGTACAGAGTCGCGAACCTATTAATTCGAGATTTAATGGTTAATAAACATATTAAATGTAATAGTTAGTGAATTGCTGATGATTTTCTCTCAAATTGTTTGTCACTTTTGTTTTTTGTTGTTATCAAGAGCACTGAAGTGGCGAATTAATTGTTCACTAACATATTAATTGGAGTTGTAACCAGTGATTAACGTAGTGAGTTCGAGACTTCTTTAATAGCTGGTAATGATTTTATTCAAATTATTTATCACTTTTTTTTGTTTTTGTTGTTATCAATTGCACAGACTCACGAATTAATGGCTGATTAGCACATTAAATTCGAGATTTAATCGTCGAGTAACACAGTGAATTGATTTGAGTTATAGCTGATTAATAGCTGTTGAAGATTTTATTTCAGTTGTTGGTCACTTTTGTGATTTATTGTTATCAAGAGTAGAGTCATGAATTAATCATTGATTCATATACTGAATTTGAGATTAGATCGATGATAAACATATTAAATTCGAGATTTAATAATAGAAGTTGACTGTTTTGTTTGAAATTGTTTGTCACTTTTTTGTTTTTTGTTGTTATCAAGAGAACAGGGTAACAAACCTGAAGAAGCTGATCGGAGAGCTACAAGCAGAGCTGGATTCCACAACTGCAAATCTCAAAGAGGCGAAGAGTCTCAAGGAAGCAATTGAACAAGAGCTTAAAGGTTACGAAGTTGAATTGGCTGTCAATGGAGCTTCCTTGCAAGCCCTGCAGGTATTTTTCATCAAATTCATGAGTTCATCATTGCTTATTGTTCATTATCTATATATTCTCTACTTAATATTCTGTTTTCTTCATAAAAAAATTTTTTGGCTACATATTTTGTTTAAATTTCATTTTATTGTTGTGTAATTGTTGATTATCAAAATTTTAAGATCTTGATTGGATTGTAGTATAGGCTAGGCTAGTCTCTCTTCAGGATGAGGTATCTGCAATCGGATCTGATGTTGAGGCTTTGAAGGTATTTTTCAGTCGTATATATTGAATTAGAATGGTATATATCCTATGTCATACTGGCTATTTTTCTGTATTTTTTGTTGTATGTGTGCTTGGATGTGGCTAATTATCGTATTCAATACGAATGATTGGAAGGAAGGGGAAAGATGCCTACGGTATTGCACTCTTGACATATATGTTCTCCTTTGATCTCAATTTACTGGATGAAATGTGATTTCAAATAATGAATGAAGTTCTATGGCTTAGTATCTTAGTATTGGTGTTTTTTTACATTTGTATGATGCAGTGAGAAGTTTCTCCGGGAAATGTTTGATCTTAATGCTGTGATAAGGTAGGTTTATCTTCTCACAGTTTCTAATTTGGAGTAATGGTAAAGGTGTTGCTCGGTTCTGCCTGGTTGTGCAATTTACTAAGGCGATAATATATTCATAGCCTAGAACTAAACATCAGTCAAGTGACGTGTTGTAGTTATGCGAACGCTGATAATTAGGAAATGGAATGTGATAATCCTTTACTTGTAAAATCTCTGAATTTTTTTGCAATTCCGTTTTCTTTCTATATTTGGGTGATATATCAATTAGCATCTGTCCATTTATATTTTCAAAATTTAATCATATATGTTATACATATTCACTTGGCGCAAATTTTGTGGAATAGTTATGCAACTTGTGTTTAGAGTTTATTTAAAAACTCATTTTTCAGAGTACTAACATTTATTAATTCAGTCACCTTGGTTGACAACATATATTTTTACCAATGTTTTTGAGAGCTGAAAATAGTACAGAGTTAGCAAAGCAAATTAGAAGTAGATTGTGGAACCCTTGTGTTGTACTAGTTTATTCATCTGCTAATGTGGAAGTTAACTTACCATCACCTCAATCTGGTGGGTACAGAATATGTTGAAGGAATTGAAAAATATTAGACAGTTAATTCTTATTCTTGTTTTTTCCGTGTACCTGAAATGTATTATTTACTTTCATAGTTGTTAACGCCCCTATAAATGTTACAGATATAGATAATTGACTGAAGTTTGTCTATTTCAGGAATTTTCAGAACTCAATAAGCTCTCTTCATGCCAATGAAAATAATGGTGGAACAACATCAATCGATTGTATGTCGTCAATCTTTAGTTAAATACTTCCTCCGTCCCTAAAAGATTGTCACATTTTGACTTTTGGTGGTCAACAAAATATAATTTAAAATATAAATATCTATTATTCTACATGCGAAAAAATTATAAAAAGTTAATATTTCAAAAATATATATTGAGACGAATCTAACAAGGTCCCACAAGACTATATTATTTCTTATCGTTTAATGGGAATTCATGATCAAATTTTGTAATATTTGACTAACAAAAGTCAAAATGTGACTATCTTTTAGATCATTTAAGATCTGGTGCATCTGTTGAACGTTGGAATGGAAGCATTTTATTAGTCAAGGCTTGTGTTGAAACATGATATGTTTAGCCTGAAAATTCCAATGCTCTTACATAGACACACAAAGAAAGTTTAGTCCCATTATTTTGGCGTGCACGATCATTGATCTGTGGGAGCGGAAGATAAACAAATGTTAACCTGCAATATATTTTTTGACTGTTAAGAGTTACTCGTTACCCTTTTTGAAACAGGCCAACAGTTTACCAATATGGATGATATTAGCACAACCGTAAGGGACCTTGAGATAGAGCTGACTGAAATCATGTCCCAGACCAGTAAGGAGTCACAGTTTTTTCAAATAGAGCAAGATGTTCATAAGCAGGTGACCTGAAATTTTGGCATCTTCTGAAGTATTATTCCTTTTAAATACATTTATGTTTATAATGGATTATGCTCATAAACATGTGTAAATGTGCACTTCCATAGGCTGTGCAGGAATTAAGCCAATTGCAGAGGAAAGCATCATTCATAGAGGCAATAATGAGAGAGAGCACAGAGTTGCAGCAACTCTCAAAATATCCTTATCAATCTTCCATACGTGCTAATATGATTGAAAGGGATCTATACTGAACTGTTTGGCCATTGGGTTTATGTGTCACAGTAAACTAATGTAGTTTTAGAATTTCCTTAAGGAATAAACCAAGAAGATTTATCGAGTTAATCTGTAGACTGCTTATCTATTTCTCATAGTAGTACCGCAATTTATATATGGAAATTTCAATCTCAAATTGTGTCTTTGACGCTAAACAAGCAGACTTCTGAGACTGAAGAATTTGCTTCTATCCTTTCAGACGAGTTGCAGAAGAAAATCTTATGCCCTCAATGCCACACAGACAATTCTGAAGCATTGGGTCTTCTTCTCCAATCAACAGAGGGATGCTAGTTTTATGAGAAAATGGCAAAACTAGCACTCTTTGAAGCATTTTTTAAATTTGGAGCACCATTCACTTTTTTTTGCAAAGGCATAGCACCCTTCCCTAATGAAATTACTAATATACCCTTAATGAAATACACCATCTCCACTTCATCTTCTTCATCTTCCCCTCACCAATCAACAACCACCACCACCACCACCACCATTTCTTCTTCTTAACAAATCCACACCACCATCTCTTCTTCTTAACAAATCCACACCACCATCTCTTCTTCTTAACAATCCACCCCACCACCTACCTCACCAACAACCACCTCCACCACCTTCACAAATCCGCCACCACCATCAACAACCCCACACCCATTTTTTTTCTTTCTTCTTCTTCACAATCCCACCACCACCAAACCGCCTCCAACCCCCTCACTTGCTCGAAAATCACCCCAACCCCGCCCCCTCACCATCATCACTTGCTCGAAAGTCACCCCCACAGCCCCGCCTTTCTCCCTCCCCCATTTGAGCTTACCAAACCCGAAACCCCCCCTCCCCCACTCAAAATCGTGACCAAAACCACGAATTCACCCACCTCACTTGAAAAAAATCCAATCTTTTGAAGTTTCTTACACAAAACATCTAATCTTTTGAACTTTTTTACAAGAATAATCAAGTCTGATTTAAAAAAATCAAATCTTTTGAGCTTTTGTACAATGTATGAGATACGTGGTTAGTGTTTATCTAATTCTTGCGATTAATTTCTATGTAGTTGGTGTTGGTGTCAGTGTAGGGTTAGTTTGTGGAGTATGATGGTGGTGGTGGTGGTGGTGGTGGTGGTGGTGATGGGGTAGTAGGAGAAGAAGATGGAAGTGTGGAGAAAAGGATGAGGAAGAAAATGATATTGATGTAATTTGCTTTAACTATAAGGGTATATTAGTCAATTTCAGGAGAAATGTGCTATGGTTTTGCAAAAAAAAGTGGTGAATGCTCCAAGTTAAAAACACCCTTCAAAGGGTGCTAGTTTGCTAAAATTCTCCTAGTTTTATACAAGCAAGAGTTGCAGGTACATATATTAGATTGTTAAGAGTTCAGGTATAACTGAAATGAAACTGGTAACTATAGTAAGTACGTTGGAGGTACAAATCCTGTATAGCACTAGGCATTGTCATTGGGAATACGTCTACAGTAAGGTCACCGTGTGGAATTAAAAATGCTTAATCATTGTTTTGAAGTCCTGTTCTTCTAAATGTTTTGATGGGCATTGTGCTCCTATATGTACCACCTATTTGTGCTCCTATATGTACCACCTATCAGACCACTTATCGATACAAAAATATATGAAGCGAGATCTGTTAGTTTGGCAGTAGTTTGTATTCAGATCATTTCAAACTTGCAATGCTGAAGTTATGGTTCGAAACCACAAATGTAGTCTAACACATCACATCTCCTATACTGATCTGACACCCACATATTAATTAATTTGCTTGTATGTACTGAAAAATGAGATTATTCAACCTGTCCTATTCAGGATCTAGTAATGTTCAACTCACGAGTCGAGTAAAGGAAGATCATCGGTATTTATGAACATAGCCTAACTTGCTTTCTCGAACCAAACTCCAGCTTCCAATTCCAAGGTTGGCTAGCGAGGATATTTTCTTCTTCTTGAGTGCGAAGCCTCATTTTCCGTTTGCTTTGTCACATCACATCAAGGAGGCCTTCCTATAGGACATTTTCTTGACTAGGTATGCTAATCTGAGAAGCATGTGAAGTAAACTTGATGCAATGCTGATGATTATTTGTAACGATTGAGAAGGCCAGAAGGGGGCACTCAACAAGTATGAATGCTTGAAATGAATTTAACGTTTGGTTCCCATTAATAACAATTGAATGGTAATTAATTTTTTTAAAACCATGGTTGCAAATGAAATCATAATAACATAACGTTTAGAAAATGTGGGTTGTGAGTGTGGCTCCGGGAGAAAAATTTGATACAATACCTATGCATACCAATTAGATTTGTCGCAATAAAAATTCAATGGCGCGCATAATGAAAATTTGAAAAGTACAGGGAAATGAGTGAATTCTCTTTCAAGCATTTTGAAGATCCATAACGAAGAGTGCTTCCTGTATCAGAATACAGAAGGGAACACGCCTTTATTTGGAGATTAGTGCCCTTGCAAAGAGGGCAAACTAAATCAAATCAAGCTATGTCTCATTAAGTGAGATCACACTTGAAACAGCGGCAAACAAGCAACTGATAACATAAACTAAGGTAATAATAAAATATAAATTATAGTCGTTTAGCATTCAAATATGCACAAAATCCTTCCTGTTTTTCCCTCTTACTGGATACAATTAAACAGCTCAGCTCCGTGGTATATATACTAATATACAGCCATAACACAATGTTTCTGCTAACAACCATATAGAACAACTGATGAGACAAATGCAATTTCCTATTTATATTTAGCACACTTTGCAGCTCTGGCGACAGTTCCCTGGTAATTCTTTAGTGCCAACCATGTACACTGGATTCTTTTGGCATTCACCAATGGCAGCCCAACGAGCGCATTGCTCATTCATGTCGCTGCAGCCATTTGGTTGGTCTATTCGTTTTTCAAAAGACCTGACATGAATCCACTTTGTAGCTGACCATTTTTCCCCTTCAATAACTGGACAACTTCCGTGCAAACTTTTAGGATCAGTGGTTGCATTAAGATGAAGGCTAAAAAACAGCAATGCATCTCCTTTCATGGGTCTGACTGCAAGAAAATTGAACCATGAACTAATGATAATTTTTAGTACGCTACAAGTACGTATATATCACCTTGTCGAGGTAGTTTCAGTATTAGTAACTAGCAGTGAAGCGACCAGTGCAATTGCAATCTGAACTAATGCTATTTTCATTAGAGTGCATAATGTCAAGATTCTATAACAAGTGAATGCATGAACTAGAAAAAGATCAATTGAGGTCATCTTAGATCCTACACTTCAGTTGGAGCACAAAAAGGCAAACAAATTGACACCATCGATGTTCTGGCTGTCATTTTAGTAGAGCCACTACATGGTAAAACCTAATGATATCTGACATATTTGAAAACGTATATTGGCTTGATGGGGCCTCCCTAATAGGCCAAAATCAAGATACATATTCCGAGCTATCGTTAGGCATACTAGATGGATCTTCATACATGAGAATATCAGTTCAAATTTTGATCAAATATGTCAGAACTAACAGTTGAGAGTCATCTCCGGTGAACTTGGCATTATAGAAATGGTAAATAGTTATTACCCCCCCCACCCCCCCCACACGCGCTAAAAAAAGCATTATCAGTCACCAAGCATATCAATTTTACCTGCGTAGCCCTGTTTAGCACATTCAGACCAATCGTCTCCCTTTACTTGAGGTTCCTGCATGTCTTTTTTTCTTAGCAAATATGGATGAGAGAACAAAAAAAAAAAAGGAACACATAAACCATCCTAAGGCTTACCTCTGAGTTAGGAAACACTGTTTCACCACCCTTCTCAACTTGTGACAAATACATAAGTACAGTGGCTATACGATGACCACCCATTATTTGATTGGTTTTGTCATGAAAATAATCAAAATGTGGCTCATATTTTTGACCATTTTCATAATGCAATATTTGCATTGCTTCTCCATTCTCTGTAGACAAGCCAATAAACACAATCAACACCACTTTTCATTTAATTATGTGAACTGACTCTAAGTATATGCATTAGTTTACCTTCGGGGAGGAACGTCCAAGCAGCAAGCCTAGTCTCTATTCCAGAAACTATCTCATCCTTCAACAAAGCAACAAATAAAGTAAAAAACTGCATATAAGATGCCCCAATGCCTCCAAAGAAACTCCCACCTAAGTGGAGTAAGGGGCGTTGGGTTGTACATAGCTTTACCCATGTGATAACAAAGAGGTTCTTTCCAAATAGACCAAAGATGAATGCAACAATATATTTCACCAAGATAAGGAGCACATGTAGCATAATGAGCCGGTTTTGATTTATTCAGTTATATTCAAGAGCCATAGAATATGAAGTATTTTACTCTATATGGCTTGGTAATAGATAAGGTCAAAACATAATTGTAAATTATCATCTTCTGCAGTCTCATGCTATATGAACTACGAAACTGGCATAATGCATGATATGTCTTGTCGACTACACCAATGCTACACACATCCAAACTTGATGAACATCCTGGACTTCATGAATCGTGTGTAGAAGTACCAATTCAGGAATGCCTGAAAGGGTTGTAATGAACAAGCACATTACAGAGCAGACTACTTCTAAGAAAAAGAAGTAGAAGTAATTAAAAAATCCCTCAAAGGAGCTTCTTCCCATTTGGCCATTAAAAGATCAAGTCATGTTAAGGAAGTGTGTGAACGGCATACAATGTACAAAACAAAAAATAATCGTAACTTTCTACAACTGACCAGAAGTTTCATCACTAATGCCACAGAGTTATAAGCGCACATTTTTTTTATGTAAGGTAAAGATGCTAAAATTAACTATTTTATCTATGTACATACGGCTCAAATGCATATAAGACCACAGATGGTAAAAAACATGTAGGTAGAATGGTATATCACATTGGACAACTGGTTCATTCGTACCTACCGTCAATCAATGACATCACTAACCTGATGCTTTCTGAGGAACATGCCAGAACTCGTCCGTACTGTACTTTCTACACTCTTGCCTGATTCATTGTCAGCCACCATAGATTTCTTCAGCTTATCTCTAGCCTGACCATTAAGCCCAACCACAGTTAATCACATCTTTCTATTTCCTCATTTTACACTTCTGAAATAAAATCTATCTTCATTTGTCAACACAACTAAGGAATGGCCCAGTATTCGCTATTGAAACATAAACTCGTTATTAAAAGAGTACCATTTCTAATAAAATTCATAAACTTCCTCTAAAAGAAACCGCATATAACGAAAAATGCAAGTGCAAAATTACTGTAATGTGTCGATGCTAACCAGTTTTTTAAGATGTTCACACTCTTCATCTGACAAGAAGTTTCTGTATAGGAAAGCCCTGTACAAGTTCAAAACTCTCATGATTAACTCGAGAATCATACAACTTGTGACAAAATCATGTACTCTCTCCGTCATTGGCAAGTTTTGCATTTTGACGAATAAGTTTTCTAATTTGAACTAAAAAATGTGTGTATATGTTATACATTATTTGGTGAAAAAGTACTCCCTCCATCCCTAAAAGATTTTCTGCTTTCTAAACTTTAGGTATGACTTTTCAAACTTAAATCTCAAATATTTTGTAAGAAAAACATGTCAAAACATAGTACTCTCGAAATACTTTACTACTATTAAGATTATAACTTTGATCCAAATAAAAGTTGTGCGAAACAATTAATACATCAAAGTTTCTTAATTTTGACGCGAATTTGACGATCATTTAGAGATGGAGTGAGTACATCAAAATATAACATTTTCTAACTATGTCAAAGCCTTATTATATGTCAATGAATCCGTTAAAGTTTGTTAATTATGACGATATAAAATTAAACTCGACAACATTTCCGGTATGCAGGGAGTACTAATATTAGACTAATGAGGGAGTATCAACATTAGATTTGATGATATAAGCACAGCAAATTTCCTACATCCAAAACAATATTTGCTTCAAAGACAGCCTTATCCCAACTATCAAATTCTCTGCATTGGTTCAATAATATTCAAACAATAAAACTATTGGATCCGAAACAGAAAAGAATCAATCGAATATGCACCTGGGCCTCCAAGAGATTTGGGTGACACGAGATGGGTCAACCGGAGTTGCTGGAGCCTCCGACGGCAATTTCAACACCGACCCTTTTCTTGCCAAACTTCAAAATAAACAAATCCAAAAAGAAAAAAACATAAATTTAGCTACGATCTACATTATAAAATGAAATAAAAATCATATATTTAGCTACCCAATATAAATAAAAATGGTAATATATATTAGAAAAAATTAAAAATGATATTGGCATTGAGAGTATTACAATTTTCTGTCTCCAGAATAAGCAAGATCAGAAAAGAGGAAGAAGAAAAAGAATGTTAATATTAGAAGCATCGGAATATTTTCCATTGGGATTTTGGTTAAGCGTTAGTTGCAGTCTTCAGTTTTGTTTTATTCTTTTCATTTATTTACATGTTACAATAGTAACAACTTGGAATACTTCTTGTTTAGCTCAAAATAACTCCGTCTACTTCAATATCAAATCTGATTATAATATGTTTTCTTCTTTTATTTATCTTCACAATTAACACTGTCTTTTACTATTTCGAACATTATTTTTCCGTTACAAAAGATGAAACCTTTTTTCCCATAAAAAAATGCAAGTTTCGTCCCTAATTAAAAATAGCATCCGATCTGTTCGACCTCACGATCATCATCATTGCAATCAATCACCCAAGACCCCCCTTATTTTGGTATAACAATGTCATAAATTACAATTACTCCCATACCACAGTTGAGGGATTTAAACTTCCCCATGATGATAGTAACGCAAATTCTCAAAAGGAACCTCAACAAATACCTATTTTGCAATCCTCATGGAGAAGCTCCATGTAGTACTTCACTTGACCAAGAATCAAGATTGTCATAATACTCTATATTATCACTCATTGATTAATTTCTTAAAAAATTGGTCTAGATACTACTCCATCTTAATCAAGAACAATAATGGAGAAAAACTCTTCAAGGAGGAACCATGAGAAACTGCAACATTTTGTGACATACTACGAACATTGGGTGTCCTTTTCGAATCTCCACGATAGAAAATCCAGTTCTCTTACACAAGAAGATTGTACTAATTTAGATTCTAATCGAAGTTTTGGATAGTGGAAATCCATATCTACGACTACTAGTATAAAACCATTGTCACAAGAAGATAACAGTGCGTCTGAATAAAGAACACAGCTGCATACTTCAAAAGCATGGTACATGAATAACTATTACAGACCATTCACTTACCTATTCCGACCCTTTTAAACATCCTGGAGAAGTACTTCATTACCATGTACCCATGTGTCAACAACAGCCCTTAAGGTCAAGAAAATAGAAGAGTCAGAATAGAACGGGGAGAAGTAACAATCACTACAAATGGTATACTCTTCCTATAACAATTTTGCTTCACGGGTGACAATTGGCGCTACATATATTGTACATCTTACAGACTCTCCGAGTAGATAGAGAAAACTTCATTAACTCTTAAATGACATTAATATATGGTACATGAAAACAAGAGCCTCGTTTACTCTGTGCTCTCCTTGAGATCTTCTTTCTGAAGGTGCTTTTTCTCTATTGGCACCACTGGCAAAACAAAAGGAGAGGTGGTTTTGATGATAATCCGCCACTATTGGCACTGTTTTCGGAAATTTTCACTTGATAAGAGTGAGCTTATCAGTTTTTCCAGCCTCTTTGCACCACTGGTAGGCCTGAGGACTGTAATGTTGCCCACATGAGAACATGGATCAGAACCATTTTCCCGGCTTCCTATACACCACCCTCCAGGAACAACCATACCTTCACCTCGTTGAAGAAGTTCAGAATCAATCTTGTCCAACACTGGATCCTCATGGTGAAACTTTCTTGCAAAAGGGGCGTTGCTATCTATCATCCTTTGCATGTCATCCATGATGAGGTAGTGAGGATGCTGTTTGGGAGGGTTGTCCCATGATATGAAGTGGAGATCACTGTTTACAGTAGTGTTACGAAAATCCGCAGCATTGCAGACGACAGTATGAAAATAACCTTCTGGTGATGAAAGAAAATTTGCGTAGTACATGAGAACAGTTCTTGGTAAGTTGTCCCAACCCCACAAAGTGAAGTCTATGAAGGGTCGTGATAGTACCATCCAAGCAGATCCTACAAGTAAATGAAGTAAGGTAAGTACCACCATTTTTACAGGTCATGCATATTTCAGTTCTTGAGTTATAAAGGTCAATAAGAAAGAGGACAAAACATTGCCAAAAAGTTTCACAGGTTCTTGTTTAGATCTTAGTCTACTTCCAGCAGAGGACATTCTGTATTCCCAGATCAACTAAGCTATTCAACACTTTGAGAACCAGCTTGTATGTCAGCATATCAAATATGTACATCAACAGCTAAGCATTTCACGTTGAAGTAAGGTTAAGCAAATAACCTTAAGGTTACAAAACTAGGATGTCTAGCATAGAGACGGTTGTATAACAATAAGTTGCTCTCATGGATACCTCGGAGAGGAGTTCTCCATAATCGCAAGTAGAGTAATATTCCCCGGAATGTTGTGTGGATCTACCAAATAACAGAAACACTACCAGCAAAACAACTTCGCCTCAATAGTATAGAAATCATAAATTATACAAGTCTAGTCCAATAAACTCTACATGTACTCATAATAAGAAGTTGCAGTTTGAGTAATGGATATAAAATCAAGGGAATTTTTCTTTTTGAAATCGGAGGAGTTGAAGTAACTAGTAGAATAGTCATAAATCTAGACAAGTTTGATGGACAAGCTAAGGATTTGAGATCCCTCATCCCAGATCTAGCCAAGAACTTTTCCAACAAACATATTCTCTAAATAGGAAAATTAAAATGACTCAAAGAGTAAAAAAGTCAAGATTAACATAAATTGCATTAACACAATCCATTGGGATAAAAGATGGACTTTAAGATTTACATATCCAAACATGAATTCGAGCTGAGCATAAAAAATCTCTCTTTCCATTATACCCCATATAGAGAGAACTTGTGAACTAACGTCCCATAAAATAGTATTCATATGGAAGTACAAATAAATAAACAAGTACGCGAGTTACCATAAAATCTGTAACATTGCAAGTTACCCATGTGTTTTTTTAGAAGTACAGATTATCTCGGTGTTATGAAATGAAGACTTTACCCTTGTGTTTTCCAAAGTGTACAAATTACACTCAAGGCTCCCAAAAGACTTACGGGTGTATGACTCAGAAAGGGGATCTTTTAGGACAAAGGCTGTAATTTTACACGCTTATAAAAAACAAAAGGGGATAGATTATTCATTTTGATAACAAATGGTCTATTGCACTTCACCGATAGCATGATGTTCACAGGAATTTTGCAATCAGTACCAACTAAGTTCAATGATAGGCAGATTCTAAACTCGATACCACATGTCCAGAGGCATGAGTGAAATAGTTATGCTCATCAGTTCTGTTGACTTAGAGGTCGTTTCGCCTTTCATATTACGGTTCATATGTGTCCACATTAATGACTAGAATATACCACTATATTTAGAATGTGCAAAAAGGCTTTGATATATTTTAACTAATTCAGCATAATTATGGGTATTAGTCATAGTAAGTGACCTGAACAAAAATAAGCTACAATTGTTAACAGAAGAATAATTAGACAACTTTAATGCAATTGTTTGTCTGATGCGAACTATGATTGTCAATTTAAGCTAGTTATATGGTTAATGGTTAGCAATATCCGCCTAACTTACTGAGCTGTTTAACAATTTTATAAATGCTATGATGAACACTCGCATAAAACAACAATGAAGAAATAAGAGCGGAAATGGCTCAGTACACTAACTACACTTACTATTTATTTGGAAGTAGTAGATAGTCTTAGCACTTAATGTTGGCTAAATTTGGAAACATCCTCCCCGGTACCACAGGGGTAAGGTTGCATATAAATTGGGGCATGCTGTACATTGTAAAGAGTTGGGTAAGCAGCTAACGGCTTATAATTATACCTGTGAAGAGCTTATACGCGGTTGGCACACTTCTTTTTTGTGTAATCCAATAAACGTCGGACTTCCTTGTCAAATACAACCCCGGATCAATAATTATCGGTTTTGCTCTTTGCGACCTACACAGGTTGATTAAGATTACACACAAGTGACACAACCAACGTCACTAGTTCTAGCTAATGAAATATCATAGAAAACAACACTTCAAAGACAAAGTGTACTTACTCTTTCCACCCAATATTACTTGTATGATCAATGAAGTTAAGATCCCTAGGCAAATCCCAAAATGTGTGAAGCAAATCTGACCAACCATCACATAGCCCATAATCAGATAATCAAACCAATTGCATACTTTCCAGGAGGCATTGAAGACCCCAAACAATATTATTTAGAACTATGAACAAACAAACATGTAAAACGCAAAATTCACATAAATTACCATCTTGCGTTACAAGTGGGTAATCGGAGGCGCTAAGATTGATGAACCAATCCCAATCACCACCTTCCCTCAACAAAATCGCGGCAGCATGAAGCGTATTCGCCACCATAGTCGGCCCCCGATAAGTTACCAAATTTGCCTTAGTAATCATCCTAACATTCTTGAATCTCCTCATCAAATCATGAGTCGTCACAAACTGATGCAGATCGAGCCTTTCCTCACTCGAACTGGCCGCATCAAGATGCACCACATACTGATTCCCTGGATGGTAAAGCGCCAACAACGTCCTTTTCAACGAAACCCCGTCCCCCGAGGAGCCCGAGATTAGATACGCAAACCGAGGGGGAGGGGGGAGGGAGGAAACAGGTAAAGGGTGGAGCCTTGACTCAATAAAAATAGATGTTGCGGTGGCACTAGAGTAGTAACGGTAAAGGGGGAGTAAAGGGGTCCCATCAGATGAGTTTAAGGTTGCAAGAAACAACAAAAACAATGAAACAATTGAACCTACAGCTAACGGAAAGATCCATTTTTTCTCCATTGTATGTGGATGACGAATATTCAAGTAATAGTTCTTCAACTTCTTCATAGTAATTGGGGGTTCTGAGCATAAAGATTGAATCTTTTTGGTGTTTTGGCAAATGGGTTTGTCTCAATTCTTACAGTACATAATCTACAAAAAACATGTGAATTTTGAGCTGAACCTCTTTTAGGTGAAAATATTGGTCGATTTTTGGAGGGTATTTCTTGAATCTTCTCTCTTATCTGATTAATAGTGTGAAGTTTTGTGGGGAAAACTGAAAATTGGGTTGAAGATTTGATTCTTTGCCTCACCGTTGGTCGTTGCAGGGGGTGGTGGTAGGGGGTGGGGTGGAGATTTGGTTGGGAATAATTTCTACAGACTCGTGACTTTGATTTGCTGTATTCAGCTTATTTCAGATCTCTCCAACTATACATTAACTCAAGTGTGTTTAAAGCTTAAGCAAATTTGTTTTATCCCAAAACTCATATGTTAACTTCAGGATACACGTAATGGATTTGTGTCGATTTCAATAGATTTGGTTCATAAACACATAAATTGAATTACTCCTTATAAACAACCAAATTTTACTAATGACAAAAGGTCTTGGGTTCGAAACTCACTTTACCGTTAATTTATTAAAAAAAGACAAAAAACAAATTTTAGTCTACACAAAAAGCATATTAATAGTTTTCCACTACTATACACCAAAATTCAATTTATATTTGTTTACTAAAAAACCTTTGACTAAAAAAAATTCATCAATGGCAGTTATATAGATTTAGTTGATACATTTCTTAAAATGAGTTAAAAACAATATATGAGAAAAATGACAAACTTCTCTCGTTAATTAAGGAGCTTTCCATCATAGTTTCATTTAGGTAACTTCCAACTTATATAAATTAATAAATGAAAAAAATGTCATGTGACCTTCTTCAGCTTTAGATATTATATATGTTGAAAGTTATTGTTCATTAATGAAAAAATGTAAATTGTACCGTTTTATAATACATTTTCTTCATTTTTTGGGGCACATTGTAGCTTATACGTATTATTTTCTAAAGAAATCGTTAATATCAGTTGTCTAAGCTTATTTTTGCATTTTATGTAATCTGTCCCCATTTATTTAACAATTTTTTAATACACATACTAATCGGTTCATAGAATAATTTTGGTACATTTATTTTTTAATTTTTTATTTGTACGTTTCCAAAGAAACCATTAATGAGAATTTTTTATTTGTACAGTTCATTAAGTCTTTTGTTCATTAATCGTTGATCAATGCTCATTATATATAATATATAAGCAACAAATTCAGGTAGTTAGATAAATTGATTAAAATTAATTAAAAAATAATTGAAGCTCAAACATTACCTTAATACGTGAGAAAGACAATTATTTTGAATTGAAGGAGATATATGAGAATAATTTTCAACTTATCTTGTATAATTAAAGAGGTTCCAACATCGTTTTCTTTCCGGTAACTAGTAATTTATATAAACTAATACATCAAAATAATTATAAAATGCAACGTAGTATTTAATAACAATAAGGATCAAATAATAACTTACATATTTAATAAGAATAGGAACAACATCATATGAGTAAATATTAATAAACTCCTATTATAAAATTTATAAAATAACATTATTATAGTAATTTCAATTACATATTTAAAATAATTAGTACTAATTTAATATATTAAATATAATATGATGTCATTTTAAACTATTTTAATATATTAGAATTGAATCACATAAATGTTTTTTTAATATATATTTATCATAAAATATTTTCTACAGTTAGATATATTACTATTTCAAACTATTTTAGTACTAATTTAATATATTTAATGATTATATAATTTATTTCAATATCTATTTTATTTATAATGCTAATAATTTTTATATTAGTGAGATATTATCACCAATTTGAGGTAATTAAATTAATAGATAATGCAATTAAAAATGTATTACGAACTACCAAACCATGTAATTAACTTTCATTTCATACACATCTACCAAACATAACATGAGTCATAAGTGTGAGTTTCGAACTCAAGACGTTTTGCTCACTAACAAACCCTTTTTCGATTAGGCTATTAGATTAACTCCTAACATAAGTATTAATTTAGGGATGTTTTCAGTTCTGTTCGGTCGATTTTTCCCGAGTTTTTTTGTGTGAAACATATGCTATCGATTTTTTAACTACATGGACCGATTTGGTTGAAAATTATTTCGGTTTTCATCTGTAACGCCCCGCCCCGGAACCGGGTCGGAACGTTATTTGATTTGACGGACTGGCATCACAAACCACCACGGGTATCTCCAGCACGTTTTGTCCTCACTAACGTGCTCACCGGGACACTTCCCGGTGGGTCACCCATCCCAGAATTACCCCAGGTAAAGCACGCTTAACATTGAAGTTCTTATGAGTTTGGCTATCGAAGAGAAGATGCATCTCGATGGTATGCGTGGTACCAATAAAATCATATCAAACATATAACATCGCCCACTTTGGGCCGGGTAGTACATCATCGGTTCGGTTGATATAGGTTTTGAGGCGAAACTAGTTCTGTTGGTTTTTCGGTTTTCGAAATAAACAAAAAATCAAAGTGCACAATTTCAAATTAAATATTGTCTAAACGTTCACATGAAGTCAAAAAGTATAATAAAAATAGCAAATGGCTTCATCGATCACTAACGTTTGTTAAAAAACACTGGTCGATCACCCTAGTATGACTTTGTATACTTTCGATCATTCAACCCTTCTTAGTAGAGATATAGACTTTAGAGTAATGGAATGTAAGAACAAATAAGACGGCAAAGTAGAGGCACAAAGTTAAAGTGTTTAGTATTAGGTTGAGGTATGTGACTATGAGCTATAATGAGTCCAAGTAGCCCATTTTAATTTGGAAATTTGGGTCTTGGGCTCTTGTTAAAAAAAAAATTATGTAAATAATGTAATCATTTTAAAAAATTCAAGATTAAATAGAATTATTTAAAAGTTATTACACATATAAATATTTTAGACAATATATATAGTCGGTTCGGTCAGTTTTGGGTCTGTTTATAGTAAAATTGAAAATCGAATTTTTTTTTTATCGGTTTTGGATTTTTTAGCGCCGTCTAAATTCGGTGCCAATAAAATTTCGGTTCGGTTGATTTTGTCGGATTGAAGCGAACCGAAAATATCCCTAACTATTATACATAGATTAGTACGGACTAGTTAGCAATTTAATGTGATGTTCTAGTAAAGATTATATGATCGATAAAAAGGAAAAAATAGCCCTTTCAAGCATGGGGATGTAGCTCAGATGGTAGAGCGCTCGCTTAGCATGCGAGAGGTACGGGGATCGATACCCCGCATCTCCATTAATTTACATTTTTATCATAAAATGTATAATTCTCGCATTATTCTAAGTAATGATGTCTTCTGTAATAAATGTCCAACCATCACTTGTTTCTCGTTATGGTTTGGTAGGTTGATTGGTAGGCTCTCAAGTCAACACCCATAGATATCATTTCGACTTTTTTTAAAGACATTTCTTATTGTCAAACTATAAAGCAATTAATTCTATATATGAACAAGTTTTCTCTCAACATTTTCCCCAAAAATTTATTTACAAAGCATTTGTTTGTATTCGTTTCCAGTTCGAAACTCGCAAAACAGATAAAACTGAAAATATGTTGCCTAAAACATACACGATCAAACTTGTCTTGCATCCAAAAAAACTAATTAATAATTTAATACCATCAAATACCATACTTAAGCTAACATTAGAATTATTTATATAAATAACATTGAATCTAGATTCTAAGTTGTTGAAGTAAATAAAGCCTTATAGAAGAAATATGTACTCCCTTCGTCCCTAAAAGATTGTCACATTTTGACTTTTAGTGGTCAACAAAACACGATTTAAAACATAAATATCTATTATTTTACATGTGAAAAAATTATAAAAAGTAAATATTTCAAAAATATATATTGAGACGAATCTAACAAGGTCCCAAGACTATATTATTTCTTATCGTTTAATGAGAATTCATGATCAAATTTTGTAATGTTTGATTAACAAAAGTCAAAATGTGACAATCTTTTAGGGTCGGAGTGAGTAGTTATTAGTCCAAATTCCAAAATTTCCCTTAGGGGCTACCTATCACTAGTAGTAAAATGAATTACGCTTTTTCTTGTTATAGATTTAGGAAGTTTCGTGTGAGCTTCATTTAGTTAAATTATTCACGAGCTATTGCTAACTCATGCAGCTTGTGTTTGCATTGTTTTGGTATAATGTTCAGAATTTATTTGTATATATTATTGACTACATTTCTTGAAGAAAGTAAAGAGATAGCCTTCAAACTAGTATTTACATCTAAAGAAAATAAGGTATAGTTTGCTTTTAAATAATAAATCTGATAACCTTCTGCAACAGTTTGTGATGAGTTACACTTACATGTATGCGGTCTTAGTTATTGTTTGTTTTTACTATTTTCGTATGTTGTTAAGAGGTTTCATGTTCCTGTTGAGGTTTTTTGTGAGCTCCTTCTATTAACCGAGATAAGTCTCGATTCGGTTTGGTTTTTGTTGAGTATTTTATTAAGGGGGATTTGGGGTTTCGATTTTGGGAAGTGGTGTTGTTTAAAATATTTTTTTTGGAAAAAATGTGTATAAAGAAAAACATAAGTTTAGGTTCTTGTACTATGTACTATGTAGAGACTACTTTTTTGTGTGATTTGTGCCCTTTTCACTTTTTGTTCATCCAAGGAAGCATCATTTTTGTATAAGAATAAGTAGTCTCTACTTCGTTGAGAAATTGATTTGTTAGTATATGCCTTATGAAGTCTAAGTTGAGCCCATGGGGACAAACCTAAGGCAGCTCTCGTCAGGGCGTGTCATAGGGGTCGAGTTTGGGCAGCTCTCGTCAGGTGTGCCTCTAGGGGCAGGATTAGGGCATGCTGGCGAAAATAGGGTTTCTTATGGGTTTCGGGCTTTCTTTCCTAGTTTTTTCCTGATTACAGGAGGCTTGTTCAATAGATTAGACTTGTAGTAGCAGCAAGACATACATTGTAGTAAGAGATTAGAACTAGAATAGATTTCCTGATTTATATTCATCTGGGATATGATTGATCAACTCTGTAACCCGTTCTTTCATTATATTCATTATAGTGATATTTCTGGTGGCTCTGCCCGTGGATTAGTACTAACATATTGTTAGGGATACACGTTAAATGTGGTGTTCTTTACTTTACATAATTCATTTATCTTCGCTGTTCACCAAATTAGTCGTAGACAATTCGCTTCCGTTATAACATGATTATAGTTGTTGAAAAATAACTCTACTTCATTTTATCGATTTAGCGAGCATCAACTGAAGCATTAGTGGAAAACTAAAGGAACTTATTAATTTGGTTGCAGATTCTGAACAATGGGACAAGGTCTTGGTTGTATTCAAGTGGATCAGTCTAATGTTGCTGTGAAAGAACAGTTTGGGAAATTCAGCAAGGTGCTTCAGCCTGGGTGTCACTGCTTGCCCTGGTGTTTTGGCTACCGGTTGGCCGATAATCTGTCACTGCGTGTGCAGCAGCTAAACGTTCGTTGTGAGACTAAAACTAAGGTGTGAAGTCTCTGCTGATATGCTGATACACTCACTCTTAATATAGTTATATTTAGTTGTTTTTCGGGTTAGAACTTAACTTTTGTGAGGGAGTGTAGACTGTGTAGTGTAGGACTGCATGCTTATGAGTTATGATGTGCCTTTCATTTGTTTAGATTGCTCGATCTTTGAGATTTGAAGTTTATTTAGTTGAGCAGTGGCATGTTTGTCTACACGAGGCTGGTTATGATTCGTTCTGTTTCAGGATAATGTGTTTGTCATAGTGGTTGCTTCGATCCAGTATCGTGCTATGGCTGAAAAAGCTTCCGATGCTTTCTATAAGCTCTCCAACACCACGGCACAAATTCAATCGTATGTATTTGATGGTACGGATGAAAGTGTGCTAATGGTTATTTAATGGTGAACTTGCTCCTCATCATAATCAAGAGTTCACTAGTTTATAATAGTAAAAGACGAAGTATACAGATTTCAATTTCTATCACGCTTTTGCTCAAATACTCTGTATTTAATTTCGGTCTCATTAACAGTCATCAGAGCCAGTGTGCCGAAATTGGAATTAGATGCTGTCTTTGAGCAGAAGAACGACGTAGCCAAAGCTGTGGAGAATGAACTCGAGAAGGTAATAATATGTCCTCCAGAGCATGATAGCATGTTTTTGCAGTTTTAATATTCTCCTAGCCTAATTGAATTTAACCTCCGGACCATTGAAAGCTATGTCCGCTTATGGATACGAAATCGTTCAAACCCTCATTGTGGACATTGAACCAGATGCTCATGTGAAAAAATCCATGAATGAAATAAATGCTGGTAAGCTTTCTTTTCTACCAAGTAGTCCAACAATCACTCATAAAGAGGAATTTCCAGAATGGTTATCGTAGATGTAGATGACATGAATACCTATTGCCACTGCTAAGACTCAAGACAACATTGACATCTCGAAATGACAATCCCTATGTTATTTTACTTACCGGGACTTGTTTGTTGTCGTAACAGCTTCTAGACTAAGGCTTGCTACAAGTGAGAAGGCCGAAGCAGAGAAAATACTGCAGATTAAGAAGGCTGAGGGAGAAGCTGAATCAAAGTACCTGTCTGGTCTTGGTGTTGCACGTCAGCGACAGGCTATTGTGGATGGTCTGCGTGACAGCGTGCTTGCCTTCTCCGAAAATGTTGATGGAACATCAGCAAAGGAGGTGATGGACATGATTCTGGTGACTCAGTACTTCGACACGCTGAAGGAAATTGGAGCATCGTCGAAGGCATCTGCAGTGTTTGTTCCACATGGACCTGGTGCAGTGCGAGATATTGCAACACAGATCAGGGATGGCCTTCTTCAAGCTGAAAGTGCTTCACACTAGACTATTAGATTGTCGCTTAACGTTTTTTAATGGTCTGATTAGTATGGTATTGATGAATGATTACTTCTTATTAGCTGTTTGAACTATTATGAGTTTATGATTACTAAGTTGTATGACTAATGATGTTGGTGTTTGTTGACAATCTTCTCATCTACCTTAAGAAAGTTTATAAAGATGATTTCTAGTCTAATGTTCTTACGTTTTATCAATACACATTATGACCCATGTGAGTCGATTAACTATATTTCAAACTGAAACAATTGATCATTTATATTTAAAAGTTTTACTCACTTGATATCATGAAGCCCACATCATATATCCAAAGGTATCTTTTTATTTTTATTTTTCATTTTTATAGAAAACTCCACCATCGCCCCCTTATAATGAGAATCGAATAAGGACATCTAAGTCACTGGGAGATCTCCTAACCACTAGGTCATTCGATGTTCTTCAAAAAATATTTTTTTCTTAATTTCATAATAAACATATTTGTTTATTGATACCTTTTCACCTCCGTAACAAATAATGTTATCAATTAATTTGTTCATTAGTTTGAACTTTCCTTACATTAAACACTGTCTAATTCTTGGTCTATGCATCAGCTGGACGTCAAAAATGCTTTTCTTCATGGGAAACTTAATGAGACCATATATGTATCAGACAGTGGGTTTTCGGGATGCATCACACCCTAATCATGTTTGTCGATTGCGCAAGTCTCTATATGGCCTTAAGCAAGCAGTACCTCACTTTCACAAGACGAGATATCTCCTATGCAGTTCAACAAATTTGTCTTCATATGCATGCTCCCATGACAGATCACATGTTAGCACTCAAAAGAGTACTTCGTTACTTACGGGTACTCTGGATTATGGGTTACATTTGTACAAATCTTCTATAGGTACGCTGGTCTCTTATACGGATGTTGATTGGGCTGGGTGCCCAGATACTCGCCGGTCCACCTCTGGCTATTCTGTGTTCTTAGGTGATAATCTCATCTTTTGGTCTTCTAAGCGCCAAGCTACTGTTTCTAGGTCCAGTGCTGAGGCTAAATATCGCGAATGTTGTTTATGAGGCTTGGTGGCTACGCAATCTCCTCCTTGAATTACATCATCCATTGTCATCGGCCACCACAGTCTATTGTGACAACGTCAGTGCGATCTATCTGTCTGAGAACCCTATTCTACATCAGCGCACTAAACATATTGAGATTGATAAACATTTCGTCCGTCCATAAGTCGCTTTTGGTTAGGTCCGGGTCCTCCACGTTCCCTCCCGCTACCAAATTGATGATATCTTCACCAAAGGCCTTCCTCATATATTGTTTACAGATTTTCGGGACAGTCTCAGCGTTCATCCTCCTCCTGATGTGACTGCAGGGGTGTATTAGAGTATATATTATTATTATTACTCCGTCTGTTTTTTTAAGCTATTGTTTTGACTTTTCACGGTCTACGAGATGCGACTTAAAACGAAAATATCTCTAATTCTACATATGTAAAGGTTATAAAAAATTGATATTTCAAAAATATAGAGTGACACGAATCTAACAAGGTCCAACACGACTATATTATTTATTATCGACTAATAAAAATTAATTGTCAAATTTTTTTCAAAGATTGACTACATGGATTCTAAACAATATGTTAAAAAAAATCAGAGGGAGTACTAAATTTTATTTATTATATCGGGCTTTGCCCATATATGTAACTCTAGCTAGTTTATTTGGGGATCCACTATACACACATCCAAATAGTTAATTACTATAGCAGTAAATGATCATTTTGCCCTCCTATTTAATTTCTTCAACTACTACACTTCCAAATAGAGGGGGCAGAATTGTCATTTGCTGCTACAGTAACCCATTATTTGGGTGTGAATAACATATCAGCTTGTTTATGTATAAATAGGTGCTATATTGTATGTAATAATCATCAGCCAATAATATTACTTTCAGTTACAAAAACACTATTCTGGTGTGTGTAGTGTTGCCCCGTATCGTCCAAGGTTTTTCTCTCGACTCTCTTCTTTATGTGGTTTTTCTATCCATTTTCCTTCTTAATTCTTACAACCTCTAAATTTCTTATTTCGATTGAGCAATCACTATATCAAACCGCCACCTTTTATATAGTGATTTGTGAGTTATATCTTCCTTGTGATCAGTCCAAAAATACATAAAGGAATAATATGGAAAACTTTGTTCGTGGGCCTTAATTATCGTTTGTTTTTATCGCTTTGACGTTTTTTTGGGTTTTCATGTCGTTCGGGATTTTTTCGTGGTAGCTTAGCTTTAGACAGTTGTACTTTTAGTTTCACTACAATTCTAAATTTCTGATTCGGATTTTCTTTATTGGTTTATTTTGTTTTTATAAGTTGGTTGAAAATTGGGAAATTTTAGTTTCAAAAATTTAAAAGAAGCTTCATAATTGCTGATCGTGCATGTTTAGTTATTTGTAGAGACTATTTATTTGTTAAACTTCTGCCCTTATTTAATATATTTATCTAATTTATTATGTTCTGTAAATAACCATGTTGTGTAATATGATGGTCGATCACAAAATATCTAAAGAAGATGAATTAGGGTATATTTTATTGCTAATTCAACTTTGAGTTAAACTGAAATGGTGGTAGTAAATATTTATAAAATAACTAATGAAAAAAGGGATGAAGGGTGGACTGTCGACTTTTGTTTAAGTATTTTTTAGCTAATTTAAATGCAGAAGTGAAACATTTATAGTTGATTTTGTTGCAGATTATAAGCAATGGGTCAAGCTCTTGGTTGTGTTCAAGTGGATCAGTCTACTGTCGTTATGAAAGAACAGTTCGGGAAATTCAGTGAGGTGCTTGAGCCTGGGTGTCACTGCTTGCCCTGGTGTTTAGGCTACCAGATGGCCGGTAGTCTATCACTGCGTGTGCAGCAGCTAGATGTTCGTTGCGAGACTAAAACTAAGGTGAGAAGTCTATTTTCTTAGATGATATGTACCCTATCCTCCAATAATTGTCACGTTAGTGATTGGTTTTAAGACGGTGAAAACCTAACAACTGAATGCTAATTGATACATAGCACTCTGGTTTAAATCCAAACTACTCATAATGTCACGAAAAGTTTGGAGTTTGGACTACATAATATCATAATGTACAGTTGCTCATTGCATAAAATATTGTACGTTATGTAATTAAAGCAAAAATATTTAGTGATATCATTGCCCTCTTACAATTACCAAGCCTAATAGTTGAGTACATAAAAAATGCTCTTCATCGGTATTTTGTACCAAATATAAAAATATTCGAGTTTAGTATTTAAAAGTTCAATAGCACTCAAACTATCTTTTTGGCTGCATGCTTGTAGTTGAAGTACTGCCTTTTGTTTCATTAATCGCCCGATGTGTGAAGTTTATTTAGCAGAGTAGTTCCATGGTGTTTGTCCAGCTGAGGGGCTGCTATAATTGTTTCTGTTTCTGTTTTCAGGATAATGTGTTTGTCATAGTAGTTGCTTCCATCCAATATCGTGCTGTCGCTGAAAAGGCTTCTGATGCTTTCTATAAGCTTTCCAACACTAAGGCACAAATCCAATCTTATGTGTTTGATGGTATGTATGAATTAGTACTACCTTGAAGAGTACTTATGAGTTATGTACCAGCATATTTTATGTCAGATTCTGCTTACAAATATATCAGTTCCTAATTATCATATGGAAAACTGACCAAGGATTTACAAGACTGTTAACAGTAAAAGGGAGTTTTTAGATATTTGTGTTTCTAGTCTCATGCTTTTCTCCATATGATATTTATTTCGCTTGACTATACTCCATAGTCATCAGAGCTAGTGTGCCAAAATTGGAGTTAGATGCTGTCTTTGAGCAGAAGAACGACATAGCCAGAGGTGTGGAGAATGAACTTGAAAAGGTAATAATATATCCTATAATGCCACAATTCCCGGGAAGCATGTATTGTTTTTATTAAGAAGGTAGTATTTAAGTTTCAACCTAAAGTCACTGTTTTTTAACCTCTGAAACATCGTAGGCTATGTCTGCTTATGGATGGGAAATTGTTCAGACACTCATTGTGGACATTGAGCCAGATGCTCACGTGAAAAGATCCATGAATGAAATAAATGCTGGTAAGGTTTCTCTTCTGCCAACTGGTGCAACGACCACTCAAAAGAGAAAATGGCTTTTTCCAGAATGGTTGGTGTAGATGATAAGAGTTCAGACTCAAGACAGTATTGACCTTTTGTTGTATCAAGCCATATTTTACTCTATTTATAGGTACTTGTTTGTTGTCCTAACAGCTTCCAGACTAAGAGTTGCCACAAATGAGAAGGCCGAGGCTGAAAAAATACTGCAGATCAAGAGAGCGGAGGGTGAAGCTGAATCAAAATACTTATCAGGGCTTGGTATTGCACGTCAGAGACAGGCTATTGTGGATGGGCTGCGTGAAAGTGTGCTTGCTTTCTCTGAGAATGTCCATGGAACATCTGCAAAGGAGGTGATGGACATGATTCTGGTGACTCAGTACTTCGACACAATGAAGGAGATTGGAGCATCATCAAAATCCTCTGCAGTGTTTGTTCCACATGGACCTGGTGCGGTAAGAGATATTGCCACACAGATCAGGGAGGGTCTCCTTCAAGCTGATAGCGCTTCTAAGTAGATAACCGCGCTTCTGGAATTAACAATATCTTTAGACTCTAAATTTGTTCTGTCTATGTCCTGCTTGATGTTTTTTTAAACTAATAGTGGTTTACGGGTCTCTAAGTAATTATTTCTTAATGGTGGTTTAGGTTACTGGGCTTATATTAACATTTCGTAGTAATATATTAGCAGTTTCTAATGAATAATGATGTTGCTGTTGCTTGACAATATTTCTAGTCTTGATTGCCTCTGGAGAATAAGCTCTTATCTAGTGGGCATGGAAAAGGAGGGGCGAGGTTGATGAATAGAGGACTTTGAGTAGGCTGAGGATCCTCTACCCGCCTGTATGCCCCTATTTTGCTCCCTTTGGTTTAGAGGACTTGGAGTAGGCTCCAGATCCTCTACCCGCTCGTGTGCCCTTATGATACTCTGTTCTGTTTCCTCCATCTCATCTATTCTTTGAGAAAGAGCCGAAAACATGTGCAGCAAATTACAACACAAGTTCAAACCCAATTCGATTGCTCCTTTAGATACATCTATTGGACCCTGTAGTATGATCGATTGCTGATAAACTGCACAGCTTAGCATCTGTAATTTATCAAAGCAGAAAGGGGATTGCCTACTCAAAATTTGAGCTTAGGAACCAAATTGCTCATGAGCATTTTGTTGTGACGGTAGTTTTAACTGCCTTGCATTAAAAACCATGTCAAATCTAATTTTGTTTGGGTCCATTCGACCAAAATGACTGATCAAACATCATACAAGAGCCACAATCTTACAATTGTGAATATAACGTCCCTTTTGCCTACTAGTACTCCCTCCATCCCTAAACAATTGGTACATTTTGACTTTTGTGATCGAACTTTAAAAAATTTGATCAAGAATTTTCATTAAACGACAGGATATTATAGTCATGTGAGATCTTGTTAAATTCGTCTCAATATATATTTTGAAATATCAACTTTTTATAATTTTTTTGCATGTAAAATGAAAGATATTTATGTTTGAAATCGTATTTTGTTAACCATGAAAGTCAATATATACCAATCATTTAGGGATCTAGGTAGTATAAAAGTTGAAGTAATCATGTTATTAAAACCTCAACAGGTTTAACTAGACTGATCAGAATAAACTTGGTATAATTGAAGCCATAGATACCAACTAATTGCATGAATTATATATGGCATTGTGGCCAAATAGATATATGAATCAGTTGCAACTGATTACATAAACGTTTCACATAACTTCTTCAGAACAGATTGCAGCAATGCTCAACATATAATAGAAAATTCAATGTATTCGATTAAAAAGTGAACTGCAGATGTTTTCATCGAAACAAAAACTCGGGTTAATCCATCCAAAGGGATTTGACATTGAATTGAACAGAAACTTAAGTCAGATCAACAACTCAAGTAAGGAGTGCTGCATCCCAATTAAAATGCAACTATAAGAACTAACGACAGGTTTGTGCACCACCCAGTACTTATTTTTACACCCCACCAAAACAACCAAAACAGGAGCAGCAGCAGACCTATGGTTTCAGAGCCAATGCCAGGCCAAACTTGGCACTCTTCTCAATTGATTTGGTATCAACTTCTGCAGAAATGGTAAAAAGGGATTTTGGGCGCCACTCGTGCTGGATCAAACCACTTGCCTTGCCATAGTTGTTGACACGTGCTTTCAAGGTAGTCAACTGGTCCAAAGCATGCTGAGAACCAATAGTAATGGTGTTCTCGTTAGTTGAGAAGCTGTGGGTCACCTCAGCCCCAACAGCACTGTTGGTCAAAGGGCTCACTGTGTGATAGTATGATGCACTTAAACTATCGCCCTTGTTATTCCTGGACAAGGATGTAAGATGAACATTAAATTCCTTCAGACAGCAAAAGAGTTAACCATAAACAAGACGCTGATAAGACTAAAATTGGCCCTCATACTTATTCATCATTGCCAAGCTGAGTTACAGGGAAGGAAAGCTTAAGTAAGATATAGGACACCGACTTACAGAGTCAACGAAGCAATAAGATCATCTTTGGTGAAACTCAATCCAGCATTGAGTTTAGTGAAGGCTCCAGACATTGTGTCAAAGGAAATGTCAGTTCCAAGAGCAAGAAGTTTACTCCCCAGGACACCAGAGAAGTTCACAATGGGATTTGCAGTCAAACCAATGCTTGTGGTGATCCCGGCATAGTCATGCAAGTATTGAAGTTCAAGCTGTGGTGGAGCAAAGGAATTAACCAACCAAAACTCATAACTGTTGGAACAGACACGAAAACAAATCAAGGGTATCTAAATCACCCAAGGCCAAATATGATTACCTTTCCAGACCTCTGATCAGGAACTCTGAAGCTAAAAATAGTCTTCAGTCCGGGAGCTGCCTCATCAACAGTAACAGTGGCAAAGAGCTACAAGAAGAATAAGCACAGTTTCGTTATAAGATAAAATAAAACCAATCCAGTTTCTTATGCATGTTGAACAAGTTACTGAAACAAATGAAAACTTACATTGGAACTTGTGTCCACTTTGATATCAGTGGTGATATTTTTGTTCTTCAGTTGAGTGTTGACATCAGCCAAAAACAGATCACCTTTCTTTGTCCCTGTTGAGGTGAGAGCCTACAGAAAAAGAAGATATTCAAGAAATGTACGTACAACTGGAGTCATGCAAATTTCTCAACACAATAAATGAATCATTGAACTATAAAAGAATACACTGATACTATGGGAACAAGACTATCCGATAGCAAACATCCCCTGGTGATAAGACAAGATGCTGAAGATAATCATATTTGCCCTAAGACCTTAAAGTGATTATCTAAGACCTTAAATTGATTATCTAAAAGCTTAAAGTGTTTATCTAAGTAAAGTAAACATTCATATGAACTGAGGAAACAGAAGAGCATATGAAACAACACACAAACTTTACACAATTACAGGTAGTGGTGAACTTCTCTTCTTACTCTATATATTATTCTAACTCAATGAGCTTCCCTTAAGTGCCACCGACAGAGTTCGAAAGAATACTTCTAGATGGAAATCGAAATAACATAACACACTTCCAAGGAAGGATTAGACGACTTTGGGAAAATTAAAAGGGATGGCACAGCATAGTGCACCTCAAGCACAACTGTTAAAGAATCACATAAAGAAAATAATAACTCTTAAAGCGAATCATAACCATACAATCAAAATAGAAGTCAGTCTACTCCTAACTACATTTAACAAAAGAGCATAGCAAACATTCAATTGATCCATCAATATAAAACACACAAATAGAGTCACACAAGAAACAGAAGGATTCATGCATTCACAATCAACAAATTATACTACATAGCATAAACTACACATCCACAGCACCACACCCAGAAAACACACAGGGATACAAAACAAAATCAATATAATTATAAATTCCATATTAAACTTCTCTCGAAGCAAAATTGACACGCAAACATGCTTAACCACAAAACATAAAATGGATCTATAAATCAACAGCAAGACAAAAATTACTCACAACGCCAGTAGGCGAGTAGGTTGTGATTGTGAACTTCTGGTCGCTCTGGTAATCCCTGTACAACAGATCTATTCAGAAAAAAACAACAAAAAAGTAAACTATATTAAAATAAGCATAATAACAATTTCAAAAAACAGCACTCGAATAGTTCAAAATTCAAATCCTTCAGAACTATATAAATCCTTGTACAATAGATCTATTCCATAAAAAACACCAAACAAAACTATATTCACACAATTATTATAAAAAATACAAAAGACAAAATGAGAATAAACAACACACTCAAAATTAAATCAGAAATCTGGCTATGTCATACCTAACTACCGTGTAAGAGTTTGAATCCTACAGGACTATAAATATGAGTTAATCTTTGTACAAAAGATATACTAAGAAATAAAAAATTAAACTATATTCACAAATCATTTCAAAAAATTACACAAAACCCTTGAACTATTTGAAACCTATAAAACTACAAAAAATAAGCACTAATCCGTGCGTGTATACAATGGAGAAGGTAATCGTGACCTACAAATACAAATTAATACTTACATACTAGATCTATTGCATAAAAAAGGTAAAACTATATCCACATAATCAATAAAAAGTTCAAAGTGCACAAAAAAACACTCATAAAATAACTTCCTAAATTCAACAAATAACTTAACTACAGAACACTAGAGAGTCCTGGAGAACTACAAATATGAGTTAATCCTTGTAGAGTAGATCTATTTTAAAGTCAAAAGTAAACAGCAAATTAAACTATATTCTCATAATCACTACACTAGAAAATAAAATCACAAACCAAACAATGACTACATTTCACATTATTCGAATCTTACAGAACTATGAATAAACACTACTATTTTAAGACGATTTTAGCAAACTATGAAAACAAATTAATCCTTATATAATAGATCCATTTCAAAAAACATATAAAACTATATTTCACTATCAATTCAAATATTGTATGTAAAATACACATGATTATGTATAGAAGTGTACCTCGTGTACGTTTTCCGATTTCAGTGTAGAGACCTGGACCTTTAGCCATGGCGGATTTGGGTTTTAGAGACGACAAGAAGAAAAAGCAGAGAGATTTTGGAGCACAAATGAAATGCACCCAAATGTACACGTATATATAAATACTCCCGAAAGCCCTAATTATTAGGAATTTTGTGGACCGTCCGATTTGGAGGTATTGGGTTATTGTGGACCGTGGATTAGATTCGAGCTAAAGCGGCTTTGATATTCGGGGTTTTCGCTGACACGTGGCGCGTTCATGTTAAGCTGAGGCAATTTAGGTAAGTAGATGGTGGGGTTTTCTCCAAGAAAAGAAATGTATTTTCTATGTTTAAGGTGTATTGTTTTCCAAGAAAATCATGCTTGTTTTTCATGTTTCAAGTTATATTAGATAAATATTCAACACAAATTTTCATTTAGTTTTTACCGATTCTAGTCAAGTCCCAAGCTAGCTCACTAGTTCCCTACATAATTAGAAAAAAGCACTAAGAAGAGTTTCGAAAACGTATTTTAAAAATAAGTTATGAAAAATCTTCATAAATCGTTACTATTATAGTAATTTTTATTAGTATATTGAGAATGCAAATATAAAATACTCCCTCCGTCCCTAAAAGATTGTCACATTTTGACTTTTGGTAGTCAAATAGTACAAAATTAGATCATGAATTCCCATTAAACGATAAGAAATAATATGGTCTTGTGGGACCTTGTTAGATTCGTCTCAATATATATTTTTGAAATATTAACTTTTTATAATCTTTTTGCATGTAGAATAATAGATATTTATGTTTTAAATCGTGTTTTGTTGACCACCAAAAGTCAAAATGTGACAATCTTTTAGGGACGGAGGGAGTATAAAGATGTTGCTAAACAAGCAAGCTTATCGATCTGTCGGGACTCCCAACTTGATTCACTACAGTTTGAGTCGATATCAAACCTTCGACTCACTTGAGCATGCAAGCGAACCAATTGATCTAACAACACATGCACACGTGCAACAAAATTCAATTTACATCTTTCATTATGAGATCACCATAATGAATTTAAAGGTAATGGAATGAATTGAATGTCATAAATGAATATATATGGCAAATGGGTTATTTTGAATCATTTCATTATGTTGTTTGGTAGTATGTTATAACCTACAAGGATTAAATAATCTACCTTACATGGTTAATTTAGTATAATAAGAATAAAGTAACTAAATAAATATTTATATATTTATATATATACTAGTAAATTCACATTATAATATAATCTCACAAAATTATATCAATATATTTGTTGCGATGATATATATTTAAATAATTAGTACTACTTTAAACATTCTAATTTGATATTAAATAAATTTTAAGTAGTACTATAATAACTTAGTTTTACTATATACTTAATTTTAAATAATATCATAAAATAGTAATATTAACTTAAAGATATTCTTAATAATATTTCAAAGTAATAAATATTAAAAAAAACAGTCATTAAAAAATGAATAAACAATTCGAAAGACCTCGACTTTTTTAGAGCAAGGACGGGTCAAATAGAAACTACATATATGAAATTAGTGTATTTTAATCATTATATAACCTATAATAAAATAATATCATATGTATTATATTTATAGTATAAATAAATTGTCTCATATATATTAATTAAATGAACAAGGTATTAAATTACATATATGACATTAATATAATTAATGTAAAGCATATTAATTTAGGGATGATATGATATATATTACTTAAAATATATGTATTGCATTTATAGTGTTAATAAATTATCTCACATATATTAATTAAATTAACAAATTAATAAATTACATATGTGGCACTAATATACTTAATATAGAACGTATAAATTTAGTAATTCTATAACATAATAATTTAGTATTACATGTATTACATTTATAATGTTAATAAATTATTTGAATTTCATTTGCTTATCTACATTATATTGATAAAACGAGTTGCTCAAGTTAGTAAAAAAATTATAATGTAATTATTTTAAAATTATATCAATATATTATAACTTACTAACATTATAATGTATTACATTTATAATATTAATGAATTATTTGAATCTCATTTGCTTATCTATACCATATTGTTACATCTTAATTCATTTTTGTTACATGTTAATTAAATTTGTGTTAATCCAACTGAAGTTGAAGTTTGAAATGAGCTAACTCGGAGCTTGGAACTTGGCTCGAGAATGGCTCATCTAGTGAGGAGCCTAGCCAAAAAATTATTGAGCTCAGGTTCGGCTCATGTACATCTCTATACTATATATAATGTCTAAGACCCAAAATGTCACATGGCAGTTGGCACCCTCTCGTTGTTTGCATTTTTTAATTGTTTTAATTGGCAATACTATTCATTATATAAAAAAGCCACATGACACTCTTCCATTTTTTGTATTTTCGTTAAATTCGTTATAATCGGTAGTTATTTTATTCACTTATTAATATACTTTAGTTGGTAGTTATATAAATAGAATTTGAGGATAAAAAATATTTGTAACCTTAAGAAATAAAATTATTCTTATATTTTAGTTTTAACTCGTTTTAGCAATTAAATTCATTTAACTAGCTTGCGTTTGTTATTGGTTTACTTTAAGTTTTTAAATAAATTTATTGTATATATTTTTTGAGTAAATGAATATTAACTAAATAAAATATTAAAATGCACTGACATTAATTGTGCACCAACACTACTCGGTATTCTACCTCGAGAGTGTCCAGAGTAGGTTGGATAACCACCCACAAGCAGATCCTCCCTTGAACAAATGCAGAGTTACTCATGCACCTGCCGTTGATCGAACTCATACACTTGTGGAGAAGCACACTCTTATAGTGAAGCACATTTAACCTTTTTGTTAAATACATATAGGAGAGGATTATCTCATATTTGAAAATTGAGAACGAATTATTTCAATTTTTTCTTTTAGCTTTTTTATCCCAAACATATTACTAAAATGAGCAAAATTATCTTATTGACAGGTTAAGATTTACGTGCCTTCACATGATATTATTAACGATGAATTGACTGAATAGGTGATGTACTTAATAGTTTCAAACAAAGGTGATTGAAAAGGACATTTCAAAAAGTGATAGACCAAAAACATTTTGTATATTTAGATGATTGCGGTTGTCATTTGCTCATTAGTCATTAATGAATATCAAATAATGTGGGATTTGAAGAATTCAGTTACAGTATCAAAACTAAAAAATTCGTATTTTCACAAAACTCTCCCGTCTATATAAAATGAAATCTATTACCGAGAGGGAAGGGCATCATGATTAAGACTAGTTTGGGTTTGATTAATTTGGGGAAAGTCCACATTTACCATCAACAGCAAAGTTATGACAGTAATAAGCTAATTAGGCATACTAACACTCAAGGGCATTTGAAGTGTGAAATGCAGTTTTAGCCCTAGAAAAGGTAGGCAACTATCAAGTGTTAACAGAAGTAAAACCTTCCAACATTTGAAAAATAAAACTAAGCACTGTCAGATCCAGAATCTACAATCATGGGTTGCGGGTTTTTATTATATCCGCTCATCTGCTCACTGTAACGTTTCTTGTCGGCCTGAGCCAGAGCTTCATATGGCTCTTTCTCCTCAGCTGTGGAATCGTTTCAACAGACATACAAATCAGACTAGACACAAGTAGTTTCTATTGTACAGTAAGGAATTAATGAAGCATCACTAACCTGACAACTTGTTCCACCTTTCCCCAAGAACCTTGCCTACTTCGGTAAATGCAATTCCTGGGTTGCTTTTCTTTACTTTCTGAAGGAAGAGAATAAGAAATAATGAAGTAAACGATACGCCAGAGTTCAGTAACATGAATACTGGTAGCTCAAATTTCTAACAACATAGTTCTATGTAATTAATATAGCTAATTGGCAATTCAGCTTTCGCATCAGAAGAGATCTACAACCCAAATTTTGATAATCAATGCTTCATTTCAATGAGGAACTTGGAACATAGCAGATGGACTTATACAGCAAAAGATCTTTCTAGGGGGTTTGACTACATATAGTGAGGCATAACATATTGACAAAGTGACATGTATGTGTGCAGCAAGTTTCAACAGATATTCCATTCAGCACTTAAAAAAGGAAAATCAGAACTCTCCCCTGCCCCTCTTCCTCCGCTGGCAACAAATCACTGACGTTACTACTTACTAGAGCCTAAGCAACTAGCAAACTTATTCGAAGAACGATTATCACAACAAGATACTGGCATGCTCGTGAGACTTTGTAAAGCATTTTTATTCATTTTGCTCAAATGAGGTAACTAGTCGTGATGACAAGTAAAAGAAAAACATAAATGAAATGATGGATATTAACCTCTCTTTCGGCATTAGAAAAGAACATGAAAGCACTGGATGCCCTTTTTGGTGCATTTGGATCCTTTTTCTTTTTGGGTTTCCTCTTCTTTGAACCATCCTCGCCATCATCTTTTGATTTCTTACGGCTTGAAGATGCCTTGACAGATGGTTCTGGCTTAAGTTTTTTAACAGGTTTCTGCATGCACCACCATCACTAAAAAATTCAGATATACAAGACGCCAAAGACACCACGAAGGACAATAGAAGACGAAATATTACCTCTCTCTCATCTCCCATATCACTAGCATCAGAATCATCTCCTCCGGAATCATCGGTGGGTGATCCCCCATCATCTCTGTCAGCAACAAAATCTTCATCCTGTGTGAGTGCAATACAAAAGATCAATTAAGTTTTATAAATGAAGCACATATACAGAGGAAGGCAAAGAGCTTACAATTTCAAATTGGATACTAACGAAAGCATATTCTATAGTAACTTAGAAAATAATAACAGGTATATAACATCAAAATGCCCCAATGTCTTTGAAGAGGCTCCCCGGTCTCGCTCGAAAGGGGTAACAGGGGTGGGGGGGCCAGTAGTATGCAACTACTCCTTCAAAACCTATAAAGTTGACAAATGAACTTAGCTATATACCTACTTGCTACAATCGGCCTTTTACATCCTATTAATATATCCTAATGCATTAATTGCCAAGGTTGGTGATTACGAGGTAATTGACTACTGCCTAGTGACAAACGTCGTCTCAAACTAAACTTTCAACCCAATCACTTAAGCTTTTAGAACAACAATCTAGGGCCAACTAAGACATGGCACAAGTACTACATCATAAGGCTTTTTTGAACTGTATAGTTCTTCAAAAATTGGCTCACTAAGACAAACGCAGAATAAACCAGTGCAAGAGACTAAGAGCACTAAACCCTCTCTCCTGAAATTGTTTGCGACAGTACAACTTATAAGTCTAATCAGGAAGTAATTTAGAAGTCGCTCTATACCAATACATGAGATATTTTACTAGTAGCAAAAAAACAAGGAATGGTTATTGTAAAGTTTAAACTCAGGAATGAAATACTTTAAAACAGAGAGCCCGCATAAAACAAAGATAGTACTTCAAAATTTAGGTATACAGATCCAAAATATTGAACTTACCTCCTCATCGCTCTCCTCTCCGCCGGCTTCATTTCTTATACGTTCAAGATGTGGGTCTACAGCATCGTCATCGTCTTCCTGCAAGACAGCGGCAACTCCATCGGTTATTTGATCCCCTCCTCCAAGATTCAAAACCTTCAGACCCTTTGCACTGCAATTTAACAAGAAGATAGAACTTTTAGCACTCTACTAATTTTTTTATAGATATAACACATACTGGTCTTGTACCTGATGAAATCCAACAGATTATGGTATTCGTTTCTCTGGATGTTACGGAAGAGGTGTTCCTGTTCAGATTTAAGCCTAATAGAGAGATCAAAGTACTGCATGTTTGATCCGCCAGCCGCATGTCTCTCAAATTCCACATATTCAATCTAGATGAAGAAAAAAACTAGTCAACTCTTGGACCCCAACCATAATATCGAACATGCATAACAAAAAAGCTTACCTCCTCATGAAGAATAAGGGTTGGTGGTTTGGGTAAAAAGAAAAAGCCCTTCTCAAGTGGATAAAGAACCCCATCTTCAGCTTTAAGAGATGACTTCACAGCATACCCATCTTGACAGCTTCTGAACTTCCCAGGTCTTGTAATTTTGGCACCAGACAACCCACGCAATATCATGGTGAAGACCTCATGAATGAGTCCCTACCAAAGCAAGATATCAATGCAACAATTGAGTAAGAGTAACCCACATTGTCATAGTGATGTGTAAGCTGGAGACTGAAAACCTTCCAATTACTAACTAATAAGTACCTTATATTTGAGTTGTAACTTGTCCTTATACTTGGTATTATACAGCTCATCACTCATTGTCAGAGAGCAATCTACCACAGCTTCTGTCTCGAACTACAATGTGAATGGAAGTTTGAACAGGCTACATATAGAAAGAGAAGAAGAAGTAGGCTATAGTTCAACAACAACAATTACCTGCATCACTATATGAGGATACAAGGTTTGACCCTTCCGAATCGGAGGATCAAGTGTGACAACAACGAATGTGTGAGGCTGGTTTGACTGCATATGTAGGAACACAAGTTAGGATCACAAAAGAAAGAGTTCAAATTTCTACCAAGTTACCAATACTAAAAGCATATACATAGTTATGCCAAAACATTTTGTAAGACACATGCTCTAACAGAAACAAAAACAAAAGACGACCTTGGGTAAAAGGAAAAAACGAACGACACTGCTGTACTGAATTTTAAAATCATTAGCTTGCCCTTGGAGACGCAAAAATGAGAGATGAAGTTCGATGCTGTATCGTCCCCTGTAGGAAAATAAGTACATGTAAGATACCTGAGAATAGAATATCAATCAAATTAAAATGACACCCACTTCCAAGTGTTGCATTACCTTGGTGTAAGAACAGCAATACCCTCAAACAATGCAACAGCTTCTTCACCTCCAGCACCAACATCAGCCATAGATACAATTTTGTCACGGAAAACCTGCACAAGTAATTTTGGTAACAAGAATAATTCTTTATTGAAACCACCAATTCAAATATGGTAAAGAAATGCAACTCTACCTGAGCAGGTGGATGATTTTCATCACCAACAAACTGTGTATTTGAATTAGGGATGTGGAAACTTATCTCCATCAGGGAGTCTTTCTGTATATACAAAGAAACAATGAAATCTAAGTAATAACATCTTGGAACCAAACATTATAATTTAGTAATAAGAATATTTAAGACAATGCAGAGAAGGTTAAAAACCAAATTAATTAGCATAAAGGGTTAAAGACCAAATCAATTAGTATAGGAGGTTATAACACAAAGACATTGACGAAATCAAACCTCATTGGCCCCAGTTGTATCATCAACATGAAACTCCAGCAAAACATCATTTTTTGCTTGAAGATGCGTCTGTGCTACATCTGCTAGAGAAACCTCAAAAGCTTGCTTCCCACCAACACTAAAAGTCAACATATTTCCTGCTCAGATAAGAGGATGAAACAAATGAAAATTATCAAAGAAGGATGGACGAAGAAGTCAATGGTCCAAAGTTGCACAACATTTGGTTAAATTGTATTATTCGCAACAAAAATTCTTGCATGAGAGGTGACATTTTCAGGGACTCTGTCAACTCTGAGACTAAGATGAAACATAGTCAAACATCCAGATATACGTTCTGAGACTAAGATGAAAATGACTAACCATTTAAATCAACTTCTCCAAAGTTCTTCCCACTAACAGAGAGCTGCTTCTCTTCGGGTGTTATCCCACATGTGTTCTGGAAAAAGGTAGTAAGACTGGCTACGTCCTGCAAATTTGAAAAAGCCCGGTTAATATGAACTCAGAAGGTCCTGAAGAGAAGGGCTATACTGAACAATTTTGAGATATCCACTCTAGTACATATTTCTTTAAAACAAGAGTGACAAGTGTATAATGGGGCAGACCATCACTACAATTACATATAGTAGGTGACGTGTCCTAGTTACCTGATCCCTGAAACCAGTAAACTTGTAGTTGAGACCATCCTTAACCCTAACTCCGAGCTGATTGCTCCTCGGAACCTTCATCCAAGTAATGCTGACTAGATCATCCCTGTCAACATCCACAGACTTGCCACCGCCTTGTTTCTTCCATACTATACCTCCTGAATGAACTCTCAGTTGCCCAGGATTCTGCATTTTCAAGTAGGATATAGCAGTGAAGAAATCGTAAGTCTCATCAGCATGATGGTTTTTCTTTTCCATCTAGCAATTAAAGGTCCACACTAGAACATAGGTTTCAGGAAACGGTCATTCCAATTCCAGAAATTAACTTATCAACAAAACATAACTACAAGTGTTTCCAATATTAGCATAAACAAGAATACAACAAAGAAAACTTTCTATCATTCCCCACTATTATTTTCACCTTTCAAAATCAGTAACTCCCTTCAACCCTAAAAGATCAACTATTTTTGAATTATGATGAGGCGACTTCTTAAATTCTGAAATCGAAACCTTTATATATACATCCTTTATAATAACTTGTAAGAATATATCAAAATATACTATTTTCAACCTAATTTACTATTCACATCAAAATTTCGACTAAAAACAAAACTGTCCGAGTTAATTAACCTCGTCAAGGTTGTTAAATTTGAAATTGAAAAACAAATTGGACAATCTTTAAGGTAGTATTAAATACTAAATCACCCCGAATTAATAATAAAACTAGGGTTCATAGTTTCCATATTCTTATAAAAAGTCTTGACAAGAAAACCAAACCAGCAACAGTTAGGGTTAGGGTTTCCAAAGTCGAAAAGCATATGAACTGAGAATTTAACTAAATCAAACCACGACAATAACAAATCACAAAACGAAAATTAATTCACAAACACCAAACTACTTCAGCAAGCTACAAACTTTCCAATGCCGGAATAAACAAATCGATTTGAAGGAGAAAGAACAACATTTCACAAGAAGGATAGTTTGAGTTAATTTAATAAAATTATTAAAGATACCACTAGGTTAGCATAATGACCACGGGCTATTACTGGAAATGATAATTTCTCGATTTCGAATAGTTTGAAATGAGAAGCGCAAATTTGATTAAAGAAAATAGCTAATCTAATGGAAAATTAGGGGGGAGGGGAGGAGAGTGAAAACTTACGGTGCCTCCGCGACCACCAAGAGAAATGTTGTTGAATAAGTGACCATCTGCCATGGTCGTGTTTGTTTACTTCAAAATGTTTTCAGCCAAAAAATCAAATACGAGAGCAACTAAATGGAAGAAGACAGAACAAATTGGGGGGGAGGGGGTTTATAAAATGTCGCGCCAAAGACATAGGTGTGAGCGGACCAACCCACTCACTAATGGATTCAAAATCCGTCTCGATTAACCGGGGTGATTTTTCGAGCCACATTCGAGTAAAGCATATTATATGTTACTCCCTTCATCCCTAAAATGATTGGTACATTTTGACTTTTGTGGTCAAACTTTAAAAGAATTTGATAAAAAAATTCTCATTAAACGATAAGAAATAATATAATCATGCGGGATCTTGCTAGATTCATCTCAATATATGTTTTTTAAATTTCAACTTTTTATAATTTTTTCGCATGTAGAATAAGTGATATTTACGTTTTAAATCATGTTTTGTTGACCATGAAAGACAAATTGAGTCAATCATTTAGGGATGCAGGGAGTAACGTTATTGTATTTTATGTATGAATTAACCGGGACCATTACCCCTTCAATAATTTACCACAAAACACAACTCACTACCCGTTTGGTCGTTCCTTGTTGAACAAGAGCAAACAAAACTATTAGAGGTCCGAAACAATTAGGTTATTTACTTGATTTGAAAAATTGTCTACGTAATCGATTTTTCTCGAGTTCATAAATCAATTGAAAAACCATGAAGCCCGCTAATTTTCTCACAGGATACAGTGAGGCCCATCACACCCCTTTAAAGGGTCTCGAAGCGAACAGGCCCAGTAATCGCATAGCCAAGAGCCCAAGACCAAACCCACAAAGCCTCTACCATTTCCCTCTTCCACTTCAGTCTCCGTTCCCCATCCTACCGCCGTCCATACCAGGTTTGTGCCCCACCTTATTCCTGAGCCACCTCCTCGTCGTCCTCTCCCTTTGTGAATCACGAAATCCTGCAAGATCCCAAGTCTTTTCAATTTGTTGTTGTTTTGTTTACCTTCGATTTTTTTTGTTTCCGTGAAATTGTTTTAGTGGAATTAAAATTGTTCCTCGCTACTCTTAGAAGTTGCGAATTGATTTCGATTAATTGTTGATAGGTTAGATTAATTGATTTAACTTTTATATGTGGTTTTCAATATTTAGTTTGTGTTGGGCTGTTTATAATTTGTGCTCTGATTAATTGTTAACTACTGAATTAATGCATAGATTGTTCATTGTTTGTGCTGAAATGTTCATATTTTTTGCTGTTTGTTCGTAGTTGGTGGCTTGGTGCTTAATACAATTTCGAATTTGAATAGGAGTTAGAATTCGAATACGAATAAGGTTCCAGAAAGATGCCTCTCTATGATTGCATGCTTTTGCTAAAACCCGGGCTGAAGCTAGAAGGTGCCATGGAAGTGATCCAGAAGATTGGAAAACATGTATACAGGAGAAATGGCGTGCTTACTGATGTGAAAAAGTTTGGGACAGTGCACTTAGGCTATGGCATAAAAAAGCTTGATGGAAGATACTATCAGGTCGGCAACATTCTCTGTGTCATGTGTTGCTACTAGTAATTGATTGATATGCTGCTGTTTCATGAATTTTTTTTATTTAGATCATCGGTATTATAGCTCCTTCGAGTCTTCTACTCTTCTATACCAAGCAACAGGCATATATGTTAAAATGGTTACCCTAGGATGTATGTAAGTTATAGATAGCTTTTCTCATTATTTCTTATAACCGAGACATCCTTGAAGTTTATACTGAGAGTTGGTTGTTTGTTCGCAACAAGAAATAACAAAAAGTATAGTGTTTTATTAATCATTTCTCCAGTGCGACATTCAAGCATATAAGTCGTTAAATGGTTTATATGCTATGTAAGAGTTAAGTACACTGTTTAGCAACATAACCGAGACTGCTACAAAGCCGCAAAATATTCTCATAGGGAATTGTTAGTGTTTTGCGAAAATCCCCGGATTGGTATAACTCCAACTTTGACTATGTGGAATAGCTCAAAGTAAAAATATCTCTTTTGGAGAATATAACCTTGCACAAGAAATTGGTCGATTCAAACTCTAGTAACCTCCCTCTTCTCGATTTTTTATAGTCAATTGCCAACAATTAGGTGTAACTTGGTATACCATTTAAAGAAGTGTTTATTTCTGGCATTGTCAAATGAAAATTACCTTTTTTACAGAATTTGGATATACAGCAGGTTTGGGAGAGTGAAATATGATCTGTTGAGAAACTAGTCTTGGTTAACAGAACATTTTAGAGATCATATGTCTTGCTAGATACTCTTGTCAACAAAGTACGTAAGTGGTGTAGTTCACGTACAATCATTATGCCTGTCAATGAATGATGACTAGTAAAGAATATGTTGTGATCCTGGTGCTATTATGTAATAAGTTCTTGATCTTTTATTGCCACACTAAATCCTGAGACCGTTTATATCTTTGTTTGACTACATTTATGTAACTTATTTCTGCGGACTTACTATATATGTTTATATGTGCTTAGCCACTAGTGTGATCTCAGTTGTGTTGATAATGTCTGTTCTGCAGGGTCAAATGATGCAGATGACAATGATGGCACCGCCTAGTTTGAACAATGAGCTGCATTATCTGAACAAGGAAGATCGTCTCCTTCGCTGGCTTTTAATCAAACACCGAGATGTGAAATTTGGAGTGGACTTTGCAAACGAAGATGACTCCTTGCATGACTTGAGCAAGTTCAGGAGCAGGCTTTTTCAAGATAAGAATTCTGATGACGACACCAATGAAGACGAAGATGATGATGATGATGAATATCAAGTGGACCAAATTGAAGAAAACAAATCAAAATGTTAGTACTTGTGACCTAGTTTATTATAAGTAGTTCCAAGAGCCCTCTTTGGGTGCTATGTTGCTCTTAGAGGTAAATTGTTGCTCTTAATCACTTCTGGAGACACGAAATAAGATTAAAAAAAAGCTGTTCTCGTTTTTATAGAAATGTTATTGCAGAATATTTTTATTATGTGATTTTTTCTGGTACAATCTATTTGAACATTCCTTTCCATGCCTTATGGAACCAAAGATTTATATTACATAGCTTTGGAATAGAATAAACGAAATTACTCGAGTGCTTCTGACTATGTAAAGTGGTAGATAACGTTTCCACTTCGTTCTTGGATCAATTCGAAAACTAACCTCCTCCCACATATCATCATACGGGTAAAACTATATATCATTCGAACCTCCCTTGCTCGCGTAAATAGTAACCACTTCATAGACATTTTGGCATGTTTGTGTTGATGCATCCTTTTTCACAATCATATTCATACTATTCTTCTAGATCACAACTAGGGCATATTATGCCCAAATACTATTACAAATAATTATGATTGTTAAGAAGTACACACATGGTTGAACTCATGAAGTTGATAACAATGAGGTCGGACTAAATAAATTACTGATATGCTATGGGCCTATTGATATTATGAATAGCATTTATTTATACAGCTAGCTAGCCTTATGCCCATATGTTGTACCCTTAAGTGATAAGTCCATAACCATCCCTTCTAAATCAAGTGGTTTATTTTAGACTAATAATTTTTTCACTTCAATTTTTGATATAGACATTCCATATTTTTGTAATTTTAAAATTACTTTTATATTACAAGTGGAGTGTCGTTATCGACATGTGGAATGCGAAAATCATTAACCTTATTTTAAGTGAAATTGCACGTATATACGAATTTACCTTCCATATAAGCGATTTAATTAAAACACAAAAGTACATATCATGATTCTTCGATCGTTCAATTAGAGCATGTATTACACCGCTACTAATGTAGGCAATTTAACCAGAAAGGGGAAAAAAATTCCACAATTTTTTGAATTGATAACCCATCTTTTTGTGGAGAATTTGATTATTCACTTTAATTTGATGGTCAAATCCTAAATGTTTAATTGCAAAACTAAACTTAATCGTGTGAACAAAAACGAAGAAACAATAATATTAGATCTGCAAGCAAGCAAGGTCCACTTTTCTTGTCAAGAAACATCTGAAGAAACTTCTTGGAAAGTTTGAACATTGTATGTTTTAGCCATGTGCAGCAACAACGACATTAGAACAAACTGTACTAATTAATGATTTAGCAACCTAATCAATGAAAGGAATCCTTAATTATAGTATTATAAATTTTATAGTATGGTCCCTAGCCTCGACAGATAGAAACATCCACTCCTGCCACAAATGTAGTATTGCGCCATTTGCATGCAAGAAACTTGTCTCTGTTTTAGCCTACCTTCATCCTAAAAGATTATATTTTATATTTTATTCATTTCGATAGTCGAATATAATAAACTCTGTTAATTTTAATTGACGTGCATAACTTTAATTTGTTTTAAAATTATCAAAGTAATTTATAATAAAACTGATAAAAAGTATTACTACTGTATATCTTTTTGTGAAGTATTCCTATGTATTAAAAATTATTGAGATTAAAATTTGAAAAATAATCCTATGAGATTCAAAACTAGAGATATTTAGATATTTAAGAAACTATGTTCTTAAGTGATCATGCGATCATCATAGCATAAAGTTTAGAAGTGGTCCAACAATTTAAAAAAAATTCAAAGATTAAAAAACTATTATCCAAATTTAGGAGTCCCAAGAAATCAGTTTCATGGTCCTCTTATTTACCACTTGTTTGTCTTATATTGGCATCCGCAATTTGATCAAGTGTTCTTCTTAGCTTCCCCCATTAATCACTTTCTTCACTTATTAGTAGTGGTTGATTACTTTGCTTTCTCTTAGTCACAAATATGTTAACGAAGTGCATTTTATCAAACACAAAACGTTTAACTTTTTTTATTGGTAAAAAGTAAGGAGTGCACTTCGTGCCTTAAATATATATGCATCCACGCGATACCTATTCTTTCCATTGTCAAGAAACCTCATGTGATCGTAAGTCGTAACATTGTATTTAGGAGGCATAAAATGAGTTGAAGTGGCAAATTGAAAAAATTAAAAGAAAATCACGAGGCAACAAATTAAAAATTTGCACATGGTGCAGGGGATTATATGACTTTAAGCCTTCGTTCTAATATGTGAAGTATTATTTCAAATATCAGTTCACTACATTATAAATATTAAATTAACAACAAAATCGAAAATTGCAAACGTATGTGCAAATTATAATAAATATGCGTCCACCAAATTAATGAGTATAAAAAGAAATAAAAGTGACGATTTTCTTTTTCTTGATTTGAATTACTGAAAATTTTGGTGATTCTGGTCAGGCCATGGCCAAAAGTTGTGTTGTTCCTCAATCCCATTAAACATGTTGCAATATCCTTCAGTATTGTCTTGTTCAATCTTGGTAGTGTTGGCTTGAATTGCTCCAGAGCTTTGATGAAGAAATTGTGTTAGATTTGAAGGCATTGTTGATGTTGGAAAAGCTGCAGAATTATTATTACTATTATTGTTTTTGTTGATTGGATGAGAATAAAGAGGACTGTCTGCTGCTGATGTTGTTCCTGTTGTTGTCCCAAGGTTTACATCAATGCTGTTTTCACTTCCATTGCTCCATGATCCTTCATTGTTGTCTTTGTTCAAGTTTATCACTCCTATTCCAATGGCTTCCCCATTCCTTAAAGCCATCAACTGTATCATACATGTACACATGAATTATATACTCGTTTCATACTCGACCAAAAAATCTGACTCGTTTGCCTGTCCAACACGTAGTTTACTCGTCTCATATACTCGACTAAAAAATCTGACTCATTTGCCTGTCCAGCATGTAGTTTACTCGGCTCCAAGCAGTAATATTACTATGTGCATTGTGCTCGATGCAAGATGCTAATTATCTAACTTCAATATTGTTTCATTCAATATCCATTTAAACCCGACTACTTTATGTATTTTAAACCACATTTTGTGAAGCAGAATGCGCCATAATTGATTACTTGCTGGACAATTTACTAACAACCTTGTTATTATCCTCGTAATATATGATAAGTGGCGGATTTAGGACTTTATGTTTATTATGACAAATATATCCGTGTTATCGTTAAAGTTTACAATAATAGTACTTGAGGATATATAATTGTACCTCAGAGTGAAGCTTATGATTTTGAGCTTTGAGGGACTCATTATCAGCTTTAGCAGCTTCAAATTTCCTCCTCAAGATATCATAGTCTTTCTCCAATTGCTTTGTCTTCCACCTAGCTCTTCTATTTTGGAACCAAATTGCAACCTGCCTTGGTTGCAAACCTAAAGCTCTAGCCAGCTGCATTTTTCTATCTGGATCAAGCTTATTCCCCACCTCAAAACTCTTCTCTAGTGCCCTCACTTGCTCAATGTTCAATCTCCTCTTCTTTTCCCCGAGTGCACATCCGTCGTCCGACATGTCGTCTTCAACCCCGCCCCGGGGCAGATCCTCGCATCGGTCCACCCCGGAAAATGACATTGATCTTCTCATCATTAGGGGTGGCAAACCTGTTAGGAATTATTCAAAGACGTTACGGACGAGCCCAGTCCCATATTGATATATACGTCATCTTTTGTGTTGGTTAATAAAAGTTATTGTATAATATTCCTTATTCGTATGTAAATTGTGAATTGAATTATATATTTATACATATATAGTACTCCCTCATAGTTCAAGTTTAAAATATAAATATCTATTATTCTACATGCGAAAAAGTTAAAAAAAATTAATATTTCAAAAATATATATTGAGACGAATCTAACAAGGTCCCACAAGACTATATTATTTCTTTTCATTTAATGGGAATTTATGATCAAATTTTGTAATGTTTGACTAACAAAAGTCAAAATGTGACAATCTTTTAGGGACGGAGGGAGTAATTAACATGAATTCTTGTCATGATATCAAAACTTATCTCGAATATTATTAAAAGATAATTAAGTCTACAAAATAAAATTGAATTTCTTTCAAGTGAATCGTAGAAGAAAATTAAATGAACCATAAAAGTTCAAAACTTGTCCTCAACATTGCAAAAAAGTCTACCGAGGTTCAAATCTGTCCCAAACCTTGCTAAAACAAAAAAAGTCTTGTAAGGTCAAATCAAATCATTTACAACTCGAATATAATTTCATATCGTTTAACTATTGATAATTCATATCGTTCGATAAAACAATCATTTGCAACTCAATTTGTTAGATGAGAATACAATGATGACACGTACAAAATTTGATAGTTGAACTAAAATTATTCAGTTCTCTCGTTCTCATCTACAAACCAGGATTATTAAACTTGAACTATGACAATTATTATTACTCTCATATAACTCAATCCTATATATTCTTCTATATATTACTCGCAGTGACGATGTTTTAAAGATCGAGTCCTTTACTGTTTTCTTAAAAAAATAAATAAGAGAATTGCTATAGTAAATGAAAATAATCCTATCTTTTAGAATTGAGTGGATGCAAAAGAAAAAGAAAAAAAAAGATGACCCACCATGGAAATCTTGATGATGAGGAGTAGAAGAAGGAGAAAGAACATCAGGGGAAGGAGAAGGAAGGAGATTATGGCTATTATCTTCATTCAGTTGAAACATAGCTTCTTGAGGAAGAAAAGGCATACTGTTGCTGTAAATCATTTTTGTAAAACAAAAACAAAAACAAATTAGCTATCAAGAATTGAGAGTATATATATTAGTACTCTTTATGGGAGATAGAGATAGATAGATCTTGGAGAAGGAACATGGGTAGAGGGTGGCAACATTGGAAGACAGCGATTAAATGTATATAGAGAGAGATATAGGAGTAAGCTTTCTAAAAAAACTACTTATATTTTTATTTTGAACATTATTATTTCACTATTTTTTTTAAAAAATCGTTTAGTTTGAATTTTGGCAATTGAACTTTTACGTTATGAATTCAAATACTCCCTCCGATCCTAAAAGATTGTCACATTTTGACTTTTGTTGGTCAAACATAACAAAATTTGATTATGAATTCTCATTAAACGATAAGAAATACTCCCTCCGTTTCTTTTTATTTGATTGTTTGGAGAAAAAGTACTTTATTAAGAGATTGTGAAAAATTACATTGGGATTGTAAAAAAGTGTATTGGAATTGTAAAAAAGTGTATTGGAATTGTAAAAAGGTGCATTGAAATTGTAAAAAGGTGCATTGAAATTGTAAACAATCAAATAAAAAGAAACATGAAAAAAATGCCCAAACAATCAAATAAAAAGAAACGGAGGGAGTAATATAGTCTTGTAGGACCTTGTTAGATTCGTCTCAATATATATTTCTGAAATAGCAATTTTTTATAATTTTTTTTGCATGTAAAGTAATAGATATTTACGTTTTAAATTGTATTTTGTTGATTACCAAAAGTCAAAATAGGACAATTTTTTAGGGACGAAGGGAGTAGTATAATTTTGTATGTAGAGAAAAATGTTTCATAATTTGTTTTTATCAAATTATAGTGTTTTTATTATTTTATGATAATTAACATTATTGAAAACGGAATGAATAATAAGTGAATATTTTTTTAGTATTGAAAATAATGTATTTTAATGGTGGAAAGACGAAAATAGAATTTGTGCATTGTGAAATCGCAATCAAGAGTGGGAGATAGGATGTGGGCGGTTAGTTATTACCGCCAAGATTCTGTTTACCTCTGAAAATGTAATGTGTGACGTTGCGGACGTGTAAAATGTCAGTATATGTTTACTGGGCTCTTTATATGATTGAATTGTACTTTCAATAACCATTGATTATCTATGTTTGTTTATGTTCGAGGTTGATTGCTTTTGCATTTATGTTTATATTTATGTTTATGACTCACTATTACTTTATGTTCCAACAAATTAAAGGTGAGAGACATTCATCTAAATTATACTCCTTCCTACTACCATTGTTTTCACTCTCCTACTTACTCTTTTGGCTACAAAGAAGGTGGCATTATTAGTATTGAAAACGAGTCGAGTGAAGTGTTAATGAGTCTGATTAGGCTTGTTAAATTAGTATGAACAATATGATTATCATTAGTCGACCTGATAATAGTATATTGTGGATCCAAATCTTTATAACTTGTTTAAGTTGTTAATTAAACTGATTCGTTTAAACGACGAGTAATTGAGATATAATTGATATCTTGATTAGAAAAAGTAACTCTAAACCATCTCTATATATTCTGAATCCAAATCTATGTGAATTGTTCGAGTTACTGATTAAACTAATTAGTTCTAAACGACGAGTGATTCATATATTATTCTAGAGTAAATGGCTTTATTGATCACTCACGTTTGTTAAAAAACACTAGTCGATCACTCTAGTATGACTTTCAATCACCCATGTTGGGTATTATGTATACTTTGAGTCACTCACGCGTTTTTTTGGTACAACTCGTGATTTTTCGAAATTTTTAACACGGGTACTTTAGTCATTCTTGATTAAACAAATTATATTCTTCATAAGAGCACGAGTCGCAGATAGTATAATGCTCAAGTAAGGGTCGATCCACCAAGGAATTAGATTACTTAAAGTAAACGGTAATTGTAAATAAAGATGAGTATTTGGGTAACTGAAGTATGAAATATTAAACTAGAATAATAAAGAGAACAATAATGAAGAACTTATATGATTAAAAGTTACCGGGATATTGATTTCACCTAACAATGCAAATTCTACCAAATAATAGAATTACCTAGCACTAGGGTTCGATTTCTCGTTAGTTCGATTTACCGTTTGGATCGTGGACTCACCGAGTGCCCCTAACTTAACTAAAACTCTATGGTGTGTAGGAAAAATAATTAAACTTGAAACCTGAAGCGCAAGGAAATCTAACATGAACCGACTAACTTTATGTCTGCTTCCGTGTAACAAATTATTAGTTAATTAATCAAGAGATTTATTATATACTTTCATTCGGATGGTGGCTCAAACATAATATTCAGGGGTTCGTATATAAAAGAACTAGTCAAATTCTAAAATAATTGAACTAAATTACGTTCAATGATTAATATTAGATAAATTCAAAATCCAGATAGAAAATACATTGTTAAGGTTACATCAAAACCCCCAACAATACGAAATTTAGCTACTACTCATACTGAAATAAATAATCACTAACATTCGTAAAAACATAAACTATTAAAAGTGTGAATAAAAGAGAAATACTACTAATTGAACCATCTGGAAAATAGTAAAGCACAAGCAGGCTGCTGACTTCAATTTTTGCAGCGGTTAATCTCAAAATTTCGTGATTGTTAAAAATATCATACGTCAACTAATGCGACGAACTCGTGATTTCAGTCTAGTGGTTATTGACCCAACCTCTATACTAAAGGTCATGGTTTGCATGTTGACAAGATAAATTTTTTCCTTCCTAGTTAATATAAAATTTATTTTTAATATGATATCATTTGACAAAAAGAACTAATACGACGACTCTAACAACTCCACTTATATATGCATTCAAGTTGCAAAGAGGTTAAGGCGAATTGAACATTTACCTCTTTCAATCGATCCCGTTATAGTCACCGTCAAGATTCTATAGAGTTCTCTATTACAAGAAAATCTGTTCTATGGGCCGGGATACAATTATGTAATTGGTTGTGATAATATGTTAACCACCAACACCAATACACCATGTTAACCACTAAGAATTCATGAATTATACAAAAAAAAAATGTTATAGAGCAAAACGTACGCATTAGTAATCTCGCCATTTCATATAATTCTAGTGTAATATTTGTTGGGAGCGAACTTTGTGCCACAGTAGTTAACTAACAAAATCTAGTCCCTTGATTATGTATGACACATTCCACAATTTACCTTTTCCATATTTTAAAACAAGAATATACAAAAACCGTTAATATAACGGTTTCACATTTTTATAAATGTATACTTCCATCAAATTCCAAGCATATATATGATTTATCTACTTAATTATGTGGCATGAAAGAGTAAAGACTACTAATTACATATTCCTAAACTTCAATAATTCTCATTCAGTGTTATAAAATGTATGGTTTATAAAGAAAATTTGATAAAAAAATAATCTAAACCTTTTACTTTCATATATATCTTTATTTTAGAGGAACAGTTCAATCATTTAAATAAAGTTTCCACTCACATATATTTAATTATTTCATCTGTCCCTTTTACTTTTCTCCCCTTTTTGTTATTGTATGAACCATACTGTGAATTTATAACCTTCCAGATGGAAGATTTAGGTGATTGGTGGAAAATCGATTCCTTCAACCTAATAGTTTGTTAAAGAATAAAATTGTACTTACTATGGAGTACTTTTCTTTCGAAAATTACATAGTATTTTATTAACATTAATTTATTCAACTCATTTACATAAAAATTCTAACTTCAATCGCCAGTATCTTCTAATGGGGCACGGAATTTAGAGTAAACAGAAATAATATTTTTAAAAAAGGAGAAAACAGCAATAAATTTTGGAAATAAGCTAAATTTAGCTGAGTGGGTTCCACCTACCCCACTAAACAAAGCACTTCATACTTGGCCCCACTCCTGAATGCAGTCATTGGCAGAGTTTTTCCGTTTAGGACTTGTTTGGTAGAAGAGTTGCAGAGACGCCAAAGCGATATAAACGGTGTTTCCGTCACTCTTATCAATATAAGCGATTGTGTTCAGATTAAAAATAATTTATTGAATGAGCTAACAGTTACTATTCTCTTCGTACCTAAAAGATTGTCACATTTGTACTTTTGGTGGTCAAACATTACAAAATTTGATCATAAATTCTCATCATACATGGGTTAAACACGTTTATTGTGGCGTTATTTTTTCATCATACATGTCTCATTTTATTTTATTTGGTCTCACATTTTTATAAAAATGGTCTTAGCTACTACTGCCACCATGATATTAGTTAAATTTTAAAAAATAAAACATGTAGCATTGACAACATTGTAATAAGTTTGTCCAACTGGTAAAACATTCTCATGAACGTCACATATTATAAAATTTTCAAATATAACTTCAATTTTGACGGCAATAGCAACTTAGACCACTTTTGTACAGATATATGACCAAATTGGACAAAATAAAACATGTGTGATCAAAAGGTGACGCCACAGTAAACATGTGTGATCAAACATGCATTTAACCCAATAATAATCACCTCTACTAATATAGTTGGAGTAAAAAGATTTTAAGTTGTGATTGACCAAAAAAAGTGAACTTAATTGATACATACAAATTGAGTTACTTGCTGGAATGATCCCAGTAAGTGGGAACCTGGTGCAGTTTGGCCCCCGAAATTGGCGTGGTTGTAGAAATGATCCCTGAAAGTGTGTATAATGGTGCATGTTGGTGTCTGATCCGTTAATATTTATGATTTTCGACGTGAATAATGAAGTTTTGGGGCTAAAATGAAAATTTTGAAACATTGGTTACCTTAATGAAACTTGGAGGGCAAAATGGCTAAAGTACCCCGATATTTTGATACACTTTTTCCTGATTTTTTTTTTGTTTTCTTTTCAATCTTTTTTTCGATTTTATTTTTTATTTTTCCCCAGTAAAAAGAGCTCAATTTTGATAGTTGTTTCAGATAAAAGTTTCAATGTTGGCATTAATATTCGATTTTTGATTTTGACAGTTATTTGCCAAACAACCTTTTTTATTTCGAACTTTTTTGCCAAAAATCAAATTTTTTTTGTTAAAACAACTACCAAAATCAAACTATTTTTACTAGGAAAAACAATCGAAAAAAGAAAAAAAAAAAAGTGTATCAACAGGTAATTTAGTCATTTTGTCCCCAAAACTTCGTTATTGACGCCGAGAATGGCGAATGTTAACGGATCAGGAACCAAAATACACCATTATATTATACACACTTTCATGAACTATTTCCGCAACAGTGTCACTCTCCGAAATTAAACTGCACCAAACCCGCATAGAACCATTTCATCAATTAACTTCATACAAAATTTTAATTAAATTGACATTATCAAGATATTAGTAGGAGTATATATTTCTTATCAAAACTTCTAATACATGACACACAAAATTGTTCGGAGTCAAATTTTATAATACCATTAAATTTCAACACATAAGTCATATTGTATACAAATTTAGTGGCAAATTTAAAATATCTCATTTATTTAATGGATGATTGTTGTATACGACAATATCAAAGTCTCCACAACCAATTAAATCATTCTACATAGTATATGATCCTCGGGTATATATAGCTTAGTTGGTTAAGAATTTAGGTGATAAGTCTCATCTTTTGTAGAATGTAGGTGATAACAAGAACTTTTTCGACCGAACTATTTCATATTCTAGATTTAATTTAGTCGGCATATAATCAACATTTTAAATGACCAAGCTATGAGTTTATGTTTAAAAATGGCTTAATTATTGCTTTCATCAGGAGGTAACCTTCCAATGAATCTTCTCATGCTTGCAGATCATAATACATGCAATGTGAAGGCTTTATTAATTAAGAGAAACTAGAACATCCATCTTTAAGATTTGGAGATTGAAACCTTAATAGTTTTCACATTAAGAATGAATGAATCATGATATAAAATATATGGATATTTATATATAAAATTCTTATGATGTTGTAGTTAAATTTTTTTAATGTATTATTTTATTTTATTTTTTATAAATTAGTGATGAAGTGAATTTCGAACTCAGTACCTTTTGGTCACTAGCGAGAGCCTTTTCTACTAGGCGATCAATTAACTATGAAAAAGTTCAAATTTTAAATACATAAAATGGACATTTAAGATGATTATTTTGTTGGTATTTTAATTACATAGAATTGGAACGTTCAAATTTTTTATGGGACTGCTTAACTTTTTCTACGCTTACCCTAGGGGTGCAGGTTCATGATATATCACAATAACATAAAATATTAGGTTGGGAGGATACTAAAAGTACATAAGTCTACGAATCAGTGTCATAAATTACTCCTATAATGATGTCTTTTTTTAACTCGAAATTATATTTGCATTTCAAATGTTTGGAGAGCTTTAGATTAAAAGCTTTCTTGAACTCAGAAATTATATTTTGCATTTCAAATGTTTAAGAACTTCTAGATTTCTTCTTTTTTGGACTTGAAGAACTCAAAATTTCATTCGTGTGGGTGTTACACCTTAATAATTATTGTAGAGATAATAATTGAAGTTAATATGGGGTACACTTTTTCTTAATTGTGTGGATGTTACGTCTTACTAACTATTCTAAATTTAATAATTTTAAGTCTATTCTAAATTTAATAATTTTGAGTTATGAAGTGACTGATCACTTCTCCTCGACTCCATCAACTTAAGCCATGCTTCATCCTCATTTGAGAAGCAACAAAAACAGAAAATGATTTGCAAAACAATCATGTTGTGAACTTGTGATATATAGTTGTTGGTCCTATTGGTTCACCGTGCATTACTCTTTGAGTACTTCTAAATCAGTATCGGTTTTACACCATTATATCATAGAAAACATATTTTTCCTCACTACCTTGGCACTTTTGGCTTATAAAATTGTGTTATAGGAAATTATATTATCAAAAACTAAATTGTAATTTAAACATATTATCTGAAATTATTTTAACGACTTTCTCTTATTTTAACATCTCCCCATTACAAATTTCTCTACCGTAACTACTAACGACTAACTACAAGTGTAACCTATCTACATTAAATAGAAAGAAAATTAAAAGTGGTGGGAGGTGTTGATTTTTGTATATAAGAAACATAGTCTGGGTGTCCTAAAAACAAGGTCCTCACATGGGTTTCTTAGTTGGAAATATAGTGAGAGGGTCGATTATTCCCTAGAGATCGTGGTGGCTCCATGTTAGTATTTTCTGCCACTGAATATTTCCACATGGTGTCCTGTGCCCATGTGCTTATTAGTGCCACCTCTCCTCCTCACCAAGTCCCTTATGTCAACCACTCATTTTTCCATCCGATTCAGGAACATTTATCACTTCCATATATTCTACGTTTTCTTGCTAAATTATCCATATAATATCAGATGTTTAAGGAGATGTTTAAGGTATGTGTGACGCGCGTAACGCCTTATACAGAGATATAAATGATGGATTTAGCGTTCAGTGTAATTGTTAATTCGTGTTCGAGTTAATCGAGCTGTCTAGTGAAAAAATATATACTCTTGTTAGTGACTTGAAGATATTAATTCTAAACTCACATCATCACAATATATAACATAGTTTACCCACAAGTAATAATACATTTCAATATTATAGCATTTTCATAGAACAAATATATAAGAATCTACCATTACAATATCATTTTTTGTTTAATTTTTTTTATTACTAGAATAAATACATGCCAAATATAAAACTCCCTATGTTGCTCCAAAAATACCGAAAAAAGAATTTGTGTCTAAAAGTTACCATCAGACACATAATACTTGCGTTAGATAGTGTGATGGACTTTAGTTAATCGAATAGCCTAGTGAAAAAAGCTCTCGCTAATAACCAGAAGATCCTGGGTTCGAAACTCATATCATTGCTGATTTATAAAATAAAATAAAAAGATAGTGTGATGGACGAGAGAATTGCTGGAATGGTCCCAGTAAATATGTGCCCGTTGCAGTTTGGTCCCACTTAGTTGTTGGTATGCCGAAATGGTCCCAATAAATGGTACATTTGGTGCACTTTAGTCCCTAACCGTTAAATATAGACGGAAAATTGTAAATTTGGGCCAAAATTGAAGTTTTAGCATTAAGTCAAGGTTAAAACGCAAATTTGGATATAAATTAGATTTTTCTTAGTTTTTTTTAATTTCTTTTTTGGATTTCTTTGTCGATTTTTTTAAAAAAGAATTCGGGTTTTTTTTTTCGATTTCTTTTCGAAACATTTTCGCGAAACTACCAAAATCGAAAATGTTCGTCAAAAAAGTTCAAAACCGAACCTTTTCTACAAACAACAATCAAAATTGAAACTTTTTGCCAAAAAACTACATAAACCAAAACTTTTTATCAAACCGAAATTTTAGCGAAAACTACCAAAGTCGAACCCTTTTTGCTATGGAAAAAGATCAAAAAAGAAAAGAAATCGAAAAAAAATTCAAATATCGAAAAAAAAATTGAAAAGACATTGGAAAAAAAAACGGAAAAAAAGTTGAAAAGGTATAGAAAAAAAAATTGAAAAAAAAACATTGACAAACAAATCGAAATTTTTTTTTAAAAAAAAAAACAAAGAAAATTCATATTTATACGCAAAAAAAACAAAGAAAATTCATATTTATACCCAATTTGCGTTTTAACCTTCCCTTAATGCTAAAACTTCAATTTTGGCCCAAAGTTATAATTTTCCTTCTATATTTAACTGTTGGGGACTAAAGTGCACCAAATATACCAATTACTGGGACTATTTCGGCAAACCAAAACTAACTGGGACCAAACTGCAACGGGCACATATTTACTAGGACCATTCCATCAATTTTCTCTGTGATAGACCAACAGTGTAACGTTCAATGGGTACGTGAATAAAATTGTGGACTAATTCTTCATAATGTTAAGAATAATTATGAGATTCTTTCTTAAGTAGAAGTTGTCATCAGATAAGAAAGCTTCTAATAAAGGATAATTATTTTTTACAATTCAATATTAGTACTTCAGATTTAATAGAAAAATGAAGAAAAAATAATAAAGAAGTGAAGTGTACAAAATAGGTTTATATCAAACAATTGAGATTTAACTACATATTTTAAATGATTGTTATATTTTGACTTTTGTGGTCAAACTTTAAAAAGTTGATCAAGAATTTTTATTGAATAATAAGAAAGAATATAGTTATGTGGGATCTTGTGTTACATTCGTCTCAATAAATATTTTTGACATAAAAACTTTATATTTTTTCGCATGTAGAATAATAGATAGTTACGTGTTAAATCGTGTTTTGTTGACTATGAAAGTCAAAATGTATCAATCATTTAGGATAGAGGACGTATGAATTTAGTTATCGTTACATATGCTAACGTACTAGACTATTGAGTGCTAGAGCTTGGCCTAGTTATAGTTTGAGAGCCTTAGCAATGGAAAATACATACTACTCCGCCAGAAGAACGATAATAGAACGATACCATTTGTAATTTTGTATTGAAATACTTATAGGACAATAGTAATTTTCAGTTACAATTTAAGATTCGGTAGACACAGCCAGAAGAACACTAAATGCCGAAACGGAAAAGGAAAGAGATTTATTATAATATGTAACTTCAATTATGTTTATGCGATTATTATCTGTGGAAATGCACCTAAGATCAAATATTTCGAGCCGGCTTCCGTGGAAAATTCAGACTTTCTTTTTGATGCTTATAATATGTAACTTCAATTATGTTTATGCGATTATTATCTGTTTAGGACCTATATTCTTAAAGTAATCATTCCAAAATGTCTATGCTTACTTAAACCGGACAACATTTTAGGACTGGTAGTAATTTTTGTATTTGCTTGATTTATTTTTTCTTCTTTCTCCTCCTAAAAATCATAATTGCGACGTCAGTAAACTAAGCGGTTCAGTTCTTTAATTGTTGGGAGTTCTGGTGTTCGATCACATTTAAGACTACCGATCGAGAACATGTGTATTTTAAAAATTAAATACTATCCCTCCGTTCCTAAAAGATTGTCACATTTTGACTTTTGGTAGTCAACAAAATACGATTTAAAACGTAAATATCTATAACTCTACATGCAAAAAAATTATAAAAAGTTGATATTATAAAAATACATATTGAGACGAATGTAACAAGGTCTCATAAGACTATATTATTTCTTATCGTTTAATGAGAATTCATGATCAAATTTTATTATAATTGATCAACAAAAATCAAAATGTGATAATCTTTTAAGAACAGAGAGAATATATTTTTACTTCAAATAATGAACTTTGAAGTGGAACTTTGTTGTGTTGCTCATCATTAATTTGCATTGGCAATTGGCATTGACGCAATAATTCACAATCCAAACTCCAATAGTAGTGCTTATGCTTTTGAGTTGAGATGAAACAAGCTAAGAAATAATTGGTGGCTTTACGAGTTCAAGGATAAGTATTACTTTTTCGTCCCAAAACGTTACACTTGCAATCCACATATGAATGATGAATCTTGTTAAAATACCGAAGTATAGTGAAATGATTATTACTACTCCCCTAGTCATATTTTTTTCACTCAAACGATAGAAGTCGTAAATAGCGTCTTCTTGACTGCTGAATTTACGTTATCCTTTAACTTCGCTTCATGGATGTGATCGAGTCTGATCCTCTTAGTTGTCTTGAAACGCCCGGAAGTCCCACATGGGTGCTGGAAATTTCCGAACTTGAAATCCCACAGAATGGATGCTGAAATGATGCACAAGCAGCCCCGAAAACACTACAAAGACAGCCACGAAAGCAGAGGAAGTATGTTTAGACATACTCCTCTGCGAGATTCAAACCTCAAATCTCTTGAAAAGATATTCAAGTCCAGTACCACTAAATTAGAAGCTTTGGATACTCCCTTCGCCATTGAAAGGGTCACTTTTAAATAATATCCTAGTCAAATATTTAAATATGTACTCCTATATGTATTAGTTGTATTTTGAACAGTATATCAAAGAATTATATTATTAATAGACTTAGAATTATATTATTAATAGACTTTATCGTTAGGACAGATATTTTAATTCAAACGACTCTATATCATTTAAAGGTGATTTATTTATTTGTTAAAATTTTCAATTTGTTCGACATCTAAATTGGGTAAGATTGGTTTGTTTGGAACGAATCATAATCGATTGAACTAAAACTATAATTTCATAAAAATGGTGGTAACGAATGATTAACGAGGTAGAACAAACTATGCACGACTTGTAGACACAATCCTAACCTGTTCCATATTCGAATGATTAACGAACAAAAAAGTCGATTTAACAAATCGATATGCAAATGGACCAATTTGATAACAGGCCCACCTACAAGTAATATTAACATGGAGAGAGAATTAATACCATGTTAAGATCAATTGAACAAATTCAATTAACCTTCAATTTAGTCTCATACTGTAGTTGGTGTTAGAGTGATGTCTAGCCGTCTAGCATTCTATAATACAAGAGAATGAAACCAATCATGCATTTACATATTTACATTGGGCAGTGGACTGTATGTGGACTGTGGACACTCTAAGTTGGATGTCTAAAGACTAAAATATAACTCAAATTCAGGTCGGCCCAATGTCTTTCTATATTGGGCTACAGGGCAAGCCCCTATAGCCCACCCACCCGTGGGCTTGGCTCGTGAGCCCGGCACCAGCCCCTTTATTAGGGGGCTAGGCCCTGGTAAGGCCAACGCCTGTATATTCAATCTAATGTAGTGTTGTTAATGGATCAAGTAATCCGGAACACGCTCTTTATTCGACAAGAAAAATCTGTATCGTACCCTTATCAAACGATACTCAAGTTTTTACTAGATTTCTTATCGGGTGAACTCGGACCCGCTCGATTACCCACTCATTTACTATATTATATGAAATTTGTTTTATACTTTAATCATAATTAAATTCAATGATCAATATAAAACTAGCGCTCCTAATGGACCAGGTAACCAGGCACGCGCTTGTCGCCCGGCTCAAAGAACTCGATACCTGCTTGTGTCCTCATCGAGCGATACGTTGGTAATATGTTTGTCACACAGCTCGTTGGTAGTTGGTACTAGGTGATTACCTGGCTCTGTAAAGCTCAAACCCAGTCGGGCAACTTAGTACCAACTCGTCCTCAACTCGTTTGCAATAGTGATATAGTACATCTGACATGCCAACATATAAGTTATGAGATTGATTTGAACCATTAAAATTTTCTCAAGTTTGTCTACTCATGATGTGTCGGTGTCGATATATATTAAAAATGAACTCAAACTCAACTCATAATCTAAAACCTAGCGTGAGTTAGGTATAGGAAATATGGTACATAAGTCATCAATTTAAAGACATACATATAAATTTGATTTAATCGAATAGTTTAGTGACATGTAATTTTGCTAATGACCAGGAAATCTTGAGTTCGCAATCATTCGTCAAATATATTACTTCCTTGGTTTCTTTAGTGCCATTTTAGCATAAGTTTTTTATTTCAAAATAATTGTTACTGTGATGTGAATATTGTATTTCTACATTTTCAATGTACTTTAATTATCTTTTTCTTTTTAAATTATCAATCAACATATTATAGTTTCATTTAATTGTCATTCAATATCTTGAATGTACTTATATTAAATTTTATTTTCCTCAATCTAGGTGAGGCTAAAATAAAATGTCAGATAAAGAAAGAGAGATACATAAACAGACGGTATATAAGGTACTTTCGTTTCAAATTAAGTGGAAGAGTTGTATTTCCTTCTCGAGTAAATAAGGTTTATAAATTTATTCCTAATGTTAAAAGCATTTCTGCCGGTTTGTGAGGTAAATTAATGAAATCTAAGGATGCCGGAGTTTTGAGGAGAGGCAGTGGCTGATCCAGGAATATCAAAGTGACGGTTCGAAATCTACGTAATTATTGAAGTGTCTGTTCAAATACTTAAATATATGCAAATTTAAATTTAAGTGCTAATTATTACATTAATATGTTCTTTAAATATATGTAAATTTTTTTTCTTTAAAAAAGTACATGTTCGAGTGAACGGGCTTAAACCCACATACCTCCGCCACTGAGGAGAAGTGTTACTAATGGTATCCGTTGCTTCTGGATTTTCCGAACCAATATTCGATGAAGGAGTTCGCACTAGAATCAGAGGTCATATTGCTCTAGTGCCTAAACTCTGAGAAATCTTTATTCGCCCGATTGAGATGGTTTGTCTAGGGACTACTTCCATAATGCGCCCAAGTGGTTGGAGGTTAGCGGATGGATGTTATTCGTTCGCTTCGGAGGGACAATCCTGAGGACATGTCGTTATACCTCAAAGCATGTTCGACGACGATCAAGTCAGTAAGGATTTCCGGAAACGATCTAGTGAAAAGTAATATATTCCTTACTTCATCTAAGACTAAGAGTGTCTCAAGTATTTATTTTAGTTGTCTTCATATATACGGGCGGGGCATTTCTCCCCTGGCCCACATACTAAACAAGTCGGGCCCATTACCAAATAAATAGGGATACTTCATTATCTAAGGCAATTGTGGCAATTAAGTGCTACATGAAGCAACGTGCTATGTAGGCCGTAGAAGCCATTTCTCGCATTACACACGCTTTCTACGGTTTTGATTATATGGTTTGGTTGTACATAATATTTATTTCCTCCATCTCTATGTTTAAGACCACCCACAACCAGGATTAAAGTGGGGGTTAAAGTAGAGTTAAAGCCAAGTCAATCACATACAACAAAAATTAAAGTGGGAAAGTTTAAAGTTGAGTTCAATCTTTTGATACTCAAATTTTAGGTTTAATGAGGGCCCCGCCGCTGAAAAGCAGCCTGCAGGGGCTGCGTGGCAACGCCTCATTGGCTATTTTTTCACTTTTTTCTTATTTAATAAATTTATTATTTGGCCAATATTCATCAAAATAAAAATATAAAAAAAATTCCAATATTTTTTATTTTTCTAGATCTATAAATAGAGCCTAAATTTATATCATTTTGACACAAAAAAAACAAGTTTTTTTACACTTTTCTCCAATCCTTCTTATGGGTGTGCGTTTTATTGTCTATTTTCAAATTTTTAATAGTTTATGTATGTTTCGATCCAAGTGATTAATAATATTATGTGTCGTTTTAATAAAATGTTAATTTTTTATTTTGTTTAATTAGTAATTTTTATTGTAATGAATTAATTGATTACAAATAAAGTAAATATTTTTTATTATATTATAAAAATTAATTAATATAAAGATTATAATTTTAATAATAACATATGTATAAATAATGAGATAAGTAAATATATGGTGGGGTATAGGATGAGGTGATGTGGAAGGGAGAGAAAGTAAATAAAATCCTAAATAAAATGCTGCTATAAAAAATGAGTTCAATTGAGAGTGTAAGTGAGTTTAAAGCTGACGTGATACTGAATAAAGTGTGTTTAATCCAACCTTTGTTGTGGATGATCTAAGGACCATTTAGTTTTGCACAAAGTTTAAGAAAATTTAAATTCATCTCACAAACATAAATTTCACTCCACTTTTTCTTACTAAAATTGATTCAATGAAAGGGATGAATAATAGTAGTAATTTTTTTTTTTTGTAAATTAGCGATGAGGTGATATTCGAACCTAAAACCTTCTGGCTACTAGCGAGAGTCTTTTCCACTAGCTATTCGAGTATCTCAAATAATAGTAGTATTTTAAGTGAGAAATTGTGATATTCCGGGCCCAAATGGTGATGCAATCGAAATTTATAATTTGATTGGTATTTATTATTATACTATCAAAGTATATATACTCACTCCCTCCCTTAATGATTGATACATTTAAATTTTTGTTGGTTAAATTTTATAAAATTTGACCATGAATTCTTATTAACCGATATGAAAAAATATAGTCTTATGAGATCTTGTAAGATTTGTCTCAATATATATTTTTGAAATATCAATTTTTTTAATAATTTTTCACATGTAAAGTGAGAGATATTTACGTTTTAAATTATACTTTATTAACCACGAAAAGTCAAAATGTAACCATGATTGAAGGAGTATTAATCGACATACATGAATCATGGGGTGAGTGACCAACTATCTGTATTAACAAAAGGCGCACTCCGGAATGCAAAATGGAAAGAGCCAATTAACAAAACAGATTTTTGATTGACTTGTGTTGTAGTCGTCCAAGCCAAGGGAGTCTGAGGCCCACAGGCAGCTGAAGAAAATGAAGGAGTTATTTATGCAATAATTTCCGCTCTCCCCTTTATACTTCCTTCTACGTCCCCTTCCGCTTTTCCCACAATTTATGATAATCACATTTAGCTCCTTCATTAATATTATCTTTATAAATAAATAAAAAATCAATTTTCACAATATAAATCAAGGGTAATTATTATTAAAGATTATTAAAGTTTATTTATATATGTACGTACATAAATAGTTTTCATTATACTTCACTGATATATCATTATATCAAGCATCCATTATTCACTAATATTCAATTTCAAGATTTTAAACTACTTACCTCATTATTTGATAACCCTTCCCAGGTTTCAGTATTGAGCCAAAACCTTATGGTATCAAGTATAAGTGCATATATAACTATTAGATTCGAGAGCATGTCATGTACATTATACCTTGAAAATATATTGGGTCAGAGTATGACTTTTTTATAAATTAGCGATGAGGTGAGTATCGAATCCATGACCTTCTGGTCACTAGTAATAGCCTTTTTCACTAGACTATTCGATAAACTCTGGTCATAGTATGACTTAAGAGCTTAAAGAATTCTTTAAGCATCATGCTTAAAAGGAGAAATGAAGACATTTACAAAATTATTTTAATCAAAAGGGAAATTGTAAGAATTGGCTATATATTAAGAGTTTCGATATCAAGTGCTGAGGAAGAATGTTTATATTTATTAGCATAGGCAGTTGTCATGTGAGATGTGGTAGTAATTTATATCAATAAAAATTGATCATCAGTAAAAATTGGCAAAAAAAGAAATGGCTACTTAATATCGTGCTAAATATGATTTGATGTGTTGAAAAGGCTATTAGGAGAAAATTGACAATAAAAGATGGTTACTTAGTGAAAACAAATTTACAAAAATCGTGGTTTTAGTTATTTTGTTTTTTCAAAACTCCTAAATTTCATTCTTTGACTAAAATTCCTACGATTATAGATGAATAAATTACCAACAGATAACAGAACAATTGAAAACAACGAATCAAATGGAAATAATTTGCTCTCCAAGAAACAGCTGCAATAATGGTTGAAGACTGATGAATTTCTATAGCATTCAATAAAGCAAAAAATGGAGTTAATCAAATAGTCTAGTGAAAAAAAACTCTTGCTAGTGATCAGAAGGTCCTGGGATCGATACTCACCTAATCGTTAATTTACAAAAAAAAATAAAGCAAAAAAATGGTATAATTTTAGGAGCTGATGCATTAATAATTTAAGGAATTGCTGAAGCAAGATGCTTTAGCATCTTTTCTGTTATTGAATCATTGAAATCTCTATGATTTTGATCTAACGATTAGTACTTAATGAAAGATTTGTCCAAAACTTTGATTTTCAGAAATTCAGTCAATTTGTTCGTAAACTATTAGTGGATCAACCTAAATTTTGTCATATAAAAGTATTTATTCAAAATTTATAGATGAATATGTTGTTATAACAAATTACAAACTAATTTTCAAAAGAAAAATCCTCTTACGAAAAAAACTTGTGAAAAAAGCTATTACTAGTGACCAGAAGATTCTCGGATCGAAACTCACCTCATCGCTAATTTATAACAAAAAGAAAATTCTCTTACAATTCAGAAATTTTGAAAACATGAGACTTCAACTAAAAAACTTGTAGTCTCCCCTCCTCAATTAAATATAGTATACATAGTTAGTAACTCATAGTAAACTAACATGAGCCATTAGATTAGTTTTACCACAATTAATTATCATCCAATGGTTTCAAAAAATATTTACTATTTATTCTAGTTAGTTATCTTCTTCGGTAGACATTATGTTTCCATTTATATGTATTTAATCTCAATTTGTAGTAATTTTACAGTCTATGAATAAATATCAATTTATTAAAATTCAAAAGTGAAAAAGAATTGATAATATCACACGTTTCCATCTCTCTATTTATACAATTCTAAGGATCAATTACACTTTAATTCCAATAATAGCATTACACATTTGGCTCACTCATAATTTTGAAACTTACTTGTATGTTATGAAGTAGTTTCTATCATGCCATATACAAAAAGCCCCTACTTCAATCATTTAGATCAATCTCTTTTCTTTCTTCATGTTAGACCAGTCTTATTTATATTAGAGGAAATCAAATGATTTAATGGTTAGGTGATCTTCTAGTAATTAAGAAGTCCTGAATTCGATTTTCATTATATGGGGATGGGTGCATGATCTTTAAAAAAAGCCCCTGCCGCCGCACTAAATAATACCAATACAATTGATTATATTTTCATTATTTAATGGATCAAATATGAATATCTACATTTCTTTTACTACTATCTATAAATGTAAGGTGATAAGTACTAAAAGGTCGATAATCTTTATTAAAAAGTCATGTATACGACTATTATACTGAAAAAGTTTGAGATCCTCAAACTAAGAGTCCTGACAGCTTTCTGTCTTAGGTTGATGTTAGAGTTTGGTGCAGGATGTGCCTCGCCTAATCAGGGGACTAGAGCTTGCCCATTAACCACTTCGAAACACAAAGTTAACTCCTAGTGGGAATCGAATCTGAGTCGCCTACTTTGCACTCTCTTTCCTTACCAGTTGAACTATGCTCCGGAACATACGACTACCATTTAGGTACTATATATAAGTGGATGTCATCTAACCGTCTAAAAACAATCTTCCTTATATATAGCTGAGTACTGAAAAAATTAGAAGTTATTTTTGAAATTCCTACTTTTCTTAATTATAGAAGAAAAAACTAATAATCTTTCTTTTAATATTCATGAATATTTGGTATACAATTCACAAATATCATCAAATATATTTACTTTAATTTTTTGAAAATGGTTTTGCAAAAATTGTATGTTATTTTGCACATTAAATCTAAGTTTAGTTAAGTTGAATTAAATAAATACTCCCTTCAATCCAAAATAATTGTTTTTCTCACTTGTCGAGGTAAATATTTGATCTTCAATTATTCTTTAACTATATTATTAAAAAATTTAAAAATCAATATTATGAAAGTACTTTTAAAAGATGAATCATACTATATAAATTTTATATGTCTTAGGATAAGTAATAATTATTAATTGATAGTCAACGTTCAATTTCAAAAACTTCAAATGTCAATTATTTTGGATTGTAGGTAATATTACATAAAAATGATATATTTGTCAAAAAGGTTGTCAAAAAGCAGTCAAAAGTTTATTGGTTAGTTAATAATTTCATCAAAAAAAATAGTCAAAAAGTTCATTGGTTGGGCAACCATGATTTGAAACTATATCATTAGTTGATTGATAATTTCATGAAAAAAGTAATTAAGAAGTTAATTCAAAATGTAAAAGTACAATGATTAGTACTACATCCAATCCAAAATAGTTGTATCTCTCAAATATCGAGGTAATTGTTTGACTTTCAATTACTTTTTAATGAAATTATTATTAAAATTTAAAAAGACATAAATTCAACTATATAAATTTTTGTACATTTTAGAATAAATAATAATTAATACTCCATCCGTTCCTAAATGATTGGTACATTTTGAGTTTTGTAGCCAAACTTAAAAAAAAATTTGAACAAGAATTCTCGTTAAACAATAAGAAATAATATATTCATGAGGGATCTTATTAGATTAATCTCAATATATATTTTTGAAATATCAATTTTTATAATTTTTACGCATGTTGAATAAGAGATATTTACGTTTTAAATCATATTTTGTTGATCATGAAAGTCAAAATTTACCAATTATTTAGGGATGAAGGGAGTAATTGATGGTCAAAGTTCAATTTTAAAATAGGCAAATAACAATTATCTTGATTGAAGTTAAAAGTATGTTTGAGCAAAAAGTGTGCTAGGAGTCTCGGACGACAAGAAGAAATGAAGGGAAAAAATATTAATTAAAGCATTTTTTAAAAAACTCTTATTTTCTTTTTTATTCTCACTTTAGTGACGGGTTGCTCCGAGTCAATGTAATAGATACTTAATACTTAATTAAATGTAACTATATATGAAATAATAGAATGGTAGAAATAAAAGTTATGTTTATTAACAATTAAATTATAAATATTATTTAAATAATTAACATCATATGTTGCCATTATTCTTAACTAAAAGACCGATAGAAATGTACATTTGGAGTACAATAATTACATAGAATAGACTACTAGCCATAAGAGTTATATAAATTAGTATTTTGGACATAATCGATGCTTGTGCATCCTAATGATAGTCATTAAGTAAAATATTTAAAATTAATAATTATAAAAAATAATCGTTAATAATTTGTCATGTAAAAGTATTTATTCAAATTTATATTTGAACTAATTTAAATAAAAGTCATTTTGAACTAATACTTATTTTTAACTTTTCCTACAATTAAGGAAATTAGAAAACATGGGGCTTCACTAAAAAAACTTCTAATTCCCCCTTCCCCAATGAAGCATGTAGATACATAAAACAAACTAATATTTTGGACACAATCGATACTTGTGCATCATAATAATAATCATTAAATAAAAAATAAAAAATTATTGGAAAAAATGGTTAATAATTTGTCATGTAAATATTTTATTCAAATTTATATTTAAACTAATTTCTATAAAAGTCATTTTAAACTAGTTTTTATTTATAATTTTTCCTAAAATTAAGAAAAATTGAAGAACATGGGATTTCACTAAAAAAAAAAAAATTAATTCTCCCCTTCGCCAATTAAATATAGTGTAGATTTCTATAAAAGTCATTTTGAACTAATTTTTATATATAATTTTTCCTACAATTAAGGAAAATTGAAGAACATGGGATTTCACTAAAATAAAAACTACTAATTTTCCTCTTCCCCAATTAAATATAGTGCAAATTTTTTAGAAAAAATTAAGTGAAAATTAAGAATTTTAAGGAAGATTCGTTTCCAATAATTTCTCAACATATTAATGATGAATTCCATGTCAGTTTGAATAGTCTTAATTGTTTTCCTTATCCATCATTTCTTATTCACCACTCATTATTACATTCCCAACGACTCAATACTCAAGACTCATATGTTTGCTTTCTCTACTCATTTTCTCGTTATATATATGTCTGGTTTGTCCCACTTCTAGAAAATATAGAATTAGTCAAAAAGCTCATCTTCCTCTCTTCTTCGCCTTCATATTTTGACTTCAAAACATTCTAATATCATTTTCCATTATTCATCTTCTACTCGTTTTCTTGACGAGTTTATAGTTTATTCTTATTTTTTCTCATTAAATTCATCAAAACTCATCGTTATTCAGAAGAGGTCATTCACTTCTATAGATCAGTCAAGGTTTCTTGCTTAACCTATTCTTTTGTTTATTGAAATTATCGTCCTGGTTTTTTTTCCATGTTTCAATAGATACCCTTTTGTTTTCTTGAAATTTCCCAAGAATTATTATTTCAAGAATTTGAATATCATTTTTTTTGAATTTGTTTCACATAACTAAGTGATTTTTTGGGTTTTGCAGAAGTTTTAGTTTGGTAAATTGTGATAAAAGCAATGGGCTGTGGAACATCAAAGCCAAAAGTATGCCAAAATTGTCAGGCACCTTTCTCACCTATGCAGCAGAGGAGCAAATCAATGCATGTTCATCACTTGAACAAAAGTGAAACTGATATTATTCATAGAGTTTCATTCACTTCCAATACTTTGGATGCTCTCAAACTTGATCCATTGTTCACAACTCAATTTATCAAAGATGATTTACTTCAAGAAGATGGTGATATTTTTGAAGATGGCCTAAAAAAGGAGAGCACAGACTACTTTTCAATGAGTGGTGTGATTGAGGCAAAAATATGGTCTGAGATGATTGAAGAAAAGATCAACAAAGTTGTCCCGAAGACGCCTACCCGAACGCCTCCAGGGGAACCGGAGACTATCATCAATAGTTGGGAAATGATGGAAGGTCTTGAAGATATTAGTCCACTTCGGCCTCTTAATTCTCATCATTTTAGGAGTTTTTCTTTTTATGTGCAGCCTAATCAGTATCATGATCAGCCTACTCCGAAAGTTCAAGAAAATGGTCATCAAGGGCCTAAGCCAATATGGCTAGAGAATGCTGAGAATGAGTCTGAATCAATTATATCAGAGTTTGATCCTGAAGTGCTTTCCACCTTCAGAAAGGCCCTTGAGGATCTCCCACCTGTTGAGCCTTTCCAACGGGAGCCATTGATCGATGGAACAGGGGAGGCAAAGATGAGTAAGGATTCAGAATTGGTATATTCTGATGTTAAGAATGTTGATGGTGATGTAGTCGAGGAATATGAATTTGAGGCCTCGCGAATGAAGGAGAAATTGGTGCTGTATTTCACTAGCCTTAGATGCGTGAGGAAGACGTATGATGATTGTTGCCATGTCCGAATGATTCTTAAAGGAGTAGGTGTGAAAATTGATGAGAGGGATGTAACAATGCATTCAGGGTTTAAGGAAGAGTTGAAAGAGTTACTAGGTGAATACCCTGGAGGCAGCTTGCCTAAGGTGTTTATCGGGGCAAAGTATATAGGTGGTGTTGAAGAAATTCGAACAATGCACGAATCAGGTCAGCTAGAGGAGCTAATGGAAAGTTGTGAAAGTACGGGAAGTACTAAAGGTGGAAGTGGCGGTGATGGAGGTTCTTGCGAGGCCTGTGGAGACGTTAGGTTTGTGCCCTGTAATACATGTTCAGGGAGTTGTAAAATCTATAACGAAGGCGATTTTTACGAAGAGATTGAAGTAGATAAATATGGTTTTCAAAGGTGTCCAAATTGTAATGAGTATGGGTTATTAAGATGTCCAATTTGTTGTGATTGAATTCAATCAGTTTTGGGTCCTGAGATTTTGGTGTATAGAATAGATTTTGTTGATCACCAATTTAATGTGTGTCATGAAACATTGGAAAGCTTCCTTGGTGAAACATGTTCACCAGGGGCAGTTAGTGGATTTTGTAAGGATGATTTTAATGAAATGCACAATCATTTTATTCTATGGTCTTTCAAAATTTTGATCACATATGGTAATATTTTTAAATCAACCTATATCTCAAACGTTACAATTGAATAAGCTATATTATAAGTGAGTCAAATATAAAACTAAAGAATTAATTTTTACTGTTCTTTAATTAATCCAATTATCTTCAATTAATTCAATCTTTGACTCAATTTTCCATATCTGAATTGCAATCTAACAACCAATCTTTGACTCAATTTTCACCCACAATGTGTATTGTATTTAATTTAATTATGCTTTTGATAACACAATTGTCATAAAGGATCGGATCCAAGATTTTATAAATAGATGTTCTCATAATATCATTTTATATGATATTCACAAAGAAAAAAAGAAGAGTGTTTTTAGTGCACAAAAGTTACTTTTTCCTAATTTTGAACCTACAAACACTTAAACTGTCGTAACCATTTCGAAATATGTAAGTGTTCCTTAAAACACCACCAACAACTCTTAAACCCGTCCATCTTGTGATAGCCGGCTTCGTCCGATGCAATAATGACTAAGGTGATGGAGATCGAAACTTATAAGACGGCAAGATATTTAAATGTATGCTCAAATAATAGAAGTTGATTACTTGAAATTAGTTGACCCATCACATGAACCTCTATTTAACTTGTGTCCGTGATTAATTACTTGAAATTGAGCAACATGGCTAGTGCAGACCTAAGCTCCCCTGAGGTATAAGTTAGGTGTAATATTTAGTAATATGTAGGTTTGTTGCCGGCAATAAAAGCCATTTATTTAGGAAAATCTTAGTGGCTAGCCACATTGTATTTGAAAAGGAAGATAACAACATATACAAAACTATTTAAGTATACTGGGTTGTTAATAATAGCTAACATTGGTCTAGATGTCTATTAGTGGGATATTTTTATGCACTCTATGCTCCCAAAAGTGGTGGAGTAATGCTTAATCTCGATGTCTAGCTCCACCTAATGCATTCAATAATCATAATTTATGTTCAAATTTTTGAATGATCAGTTTGACCACTTAAGGACGGGGCCAATTCAAATAATACACTTTTGAGAAACTATTGCTTAATGAAGCCACTTTTCTATTCTTATCGTGAAAGCATAAGTGATGAAATGATAAAAAAAATATAAATAGTTAGAAAGTCTTTCGATGATTTAGAAGTTTTGGATTTGAACATATTATATAAGAGGAGGTGGGATAGTTCTTGTGTTTGTTTTGTTTTATAAAAATGATAGAAAAATGTATAATGATTAATGAGCATTGACAACGAGGGTAGCTCTAAATGTGATGTTTTGATTGCGTACAAATTGAATGGTATTCATGATGGTGGTTGTTGTCTCGGTTGATGCCGGCAACCTACTAGTGGGCATTATTTCTTTCCCCAATGATATAATATCAATGGACATTATTTCTTGGGCAAAAGGCTGGAACCATCACCTATGTTTTACTCAAGGTCCCCTTTTACCCACTCATGATTTAATTGACCTCTTTCACTCACCTATGAAATAAAAGGATCCAGTCGCTCACCATGATGTGCCGTTTTTCGTTTTGATCGATTAGGTTTCGAGTTTAATTTGGGGATTTCGGATAACCATTAAATTGATTTGAGAATTTTCGATTTTTGCCTTTTTTTTGTTGTTTATTCAGCCTGAATGTACCAATTTGCCCCTACTAAATTATTGTGTTAACAACAACATTAACCGTAGATAACACGACAATATTGAAATAGGCTCCTTTTATTTCATGGGTGAGGGAAAGAGGCCAATTAAATCATGAGTGAGTGAAAGGGGACCCTGGGTATAACATAGGTGATGGTTCCAACCTTTTGCCCTTATTTCTTTCCCCCAATGATATAATATCAATAAAAATGACAAACGTCAATATAATCTTTGTTTAAATAACGTAAAAAGATTCGGTGCATCAATACTTCGGTGCACCCGGTGCATCAAGTACCCATTTAAAGGTTTTACGTGGGTACTGTACCCACTTGAAACTTCATCATTGGTACTTGTACCCAAATTGTACTATAACAATGGTACAATACCACATATTTATCAATCCAAAATAAATATGTGGTATTGTACCATTGTTATAGTACAATTTGGGTACAAGTACCAATGATGAAGTTTCAAGTGGGTACAGTACCCACGTAAAACCTTTAAATGGGTACTTGATGCACCGGGTGCACCGAATTATTGATGCACCGAATCCGGACTCTTAAATAACTATTACAATCAACTAGTAGGGCAGGCACTGTAAATGGAGTATTGAAATTTTTCACTCCATCAAATCTCGTCCCGTCAAGTGAAATTATCAATTTAATAACGGTCTTTCTAAAATGTGCCCTAAGGGCACATGTTAACCACTAAATATGGTAATATAATTTAACATTCGTAAGCATATAAGGCAACATTCAAATTTGAAATGCAATTAATTAGCAATTTTGTTCCCTTATTAGTTTCTTAACCTGTGCCCTAAGGGCACATTTTAGAAAAACCGATTTAATAAAGAGCAAAATGCACTATTCATAACACATATTTACACATAAGTTTCACTTCATCACTGATGTTTTAAAATGCCTTTTGTTCATCACTAGCCTTTCAAAAGTGGGCAAAAATAGTCTTGTCGTTACTGTTTCTTTAAATAATTATGTTTAATGGTCCGTTTGGATTGGCGTGAATCAGGGGGAGGAGAATTTTAAAAAATTCTCCTAGGGGAAGAGAATCAGGGGGAATCAGGGACAATATATTTTATTGTTGTTTGGGTACCATGATTTTGAACTAGGAGAATCAGGGGGAATCAGGGAGAATAGTATATTTTAATGCTTAATATTGTATTCTCCTTGATTACCCTTGGATTTGGAGGGTAGAGATTTTGAGGGGAATGAGGGGTAATGGAGGTGAATCAAGGAGAATAGTTTCTCCTAGGGTATAAAATTATTAGGTTCCCAAACACAAAAAAAAGCTAAATTCTCCCTGATTCCCCTTGATTCACCCCAATCCAAACAGGCCATAAGAGTATTTTTGTCATTTTTCTTAAGACGAATTAGGGGTATTTTGTCATTTTCTTACTTTTAGCATCAAATGTTGGGGAAAAGGTAATCTTCATCACACATGTTTGCAGTTAGGTTCCAGTTCATCATTAATGTTTTCTAATGTCCCAACTCATCACTCATATCCAAAATATGGTATTGACGTTACTTTTTCGGTGTTATGAATATTTTAGGAGTATTTTTGTCATTTTCTTTAATTTTTATTGTTATTTTTCTACTATTAACATTTCTGAAGCAAAAAGTTTGAAGTGACCAACTTTCGAACCTGTCACCTCCAGCACTTTAAGATACTTCAACATCAAGCATTAACCACTAGGTATTAGCGCATATGTATTACTATACATATACACTAATACTAGGGTAGTCTCCTAGTTAGTTTCAAACAATACTGCTAGAAATTTAAGAAAATGCAAAAGTAAACCTGAAAATAGTCATTGAACGGAAAAGTGACTGTAAATTGGTAAGACCATTTTCGCCCACTTTTGAAACATGAATGAATATAGACAATTTTTCTAAACGTTAGTGATGAACTAGAATCTAGTTACAAACATGTCTCATAACAATGTCTTTTGCCAAACACTAGATGTTAAAAGTAAGAAAATGACGAACATACCCCTTATTGTTTTAGAAAAATGACAAAAATCGATGAGCCAATATTTGATTGACCTGAGTTATTTTTCGTCAATGGGAAGACAATTTTGTCATTTCAAGGATGCATATTATTTTAACAAAGAAAAATAGGTAAGGGTTATTTTGTTCAATACATTTTCTCATATATATGTTACAAAATTATAACAATATGTAATAAATTATATAACAAAATTTATTGAGTAAGAAAATTTTTTTTGTAGAGACTGAACTATATATAAATGGGTGGAAAGTTACGGTTCATTAAGCTTTTCATTCATTAATAAAAAAATGTATATTATATCTATTTAAATTAATTTTCTTCTTCATTTGGTACATTATGTCAAAAAAAATCATTAATAGCAATCATCTAAGCTTATTTTTCCGTTTTAGATAATTTATACCAACTTGTTTAACAGATTTGGTACACAAACTATTTTGGTGTATAATACTCCCTCCGTCCCTAAAAGATTGTCACGTTTTGACTTTTGTTAGTCAAACATTATAAAATTTGATCATGAATTCCTATTAAACGATAAGAAATAATATAGTTTTGTAGGACCTTGTTAGATTCGTCTCAATATATATTTTTGAAATATTAACTTGTTATAATTTTTTCGCATGTAGAATAATTATTATTTATGTTTTAAATTGTGTTTTGTTGACCACCAAAAGTCAAAATGTGACAATCTTTTAGGGACGGAGGGAGTATCATTTTGGTACATTTCTTTTGAATATTTTATCTTGTACCATCTTAGTAATTACTACCATCTTTAAATTCAAAATAATTATATATGTGGATTAATGAACATTAATAAACAATATTATTGTATATCGGTGTATAAACGGCTAGTTTCTCATAATGGTGTTGTTAATTCTATCTTTCAAATTTCAAAATTCAAAAACCTTTTTTTACCGCTCGAAATAAATGAAAAAAGGCAAAACCATCCGGTAAAAAAGGAAAACCACCTCCCAATACCCTATTTCTCCTCCTATAAAACTCTCCTCTCACTCTTCTCCTCCTCCATCCTCAGATCTCAAAATCATCTCCTCGCCCCCCTTCCAGAGTCGTCTTTGTATACGCCTCTGGCCTTCAATTTCTAGATCTAAAATCAATCAACCAAAATGAGGGAATGCATTTCGATCCATATCGGACAAGCTGGAATCCAAGTCGGTAACGCCTGTTGGGAACTCTACTGCCTTGAACATGGCATTCAGGTCATTTTTCATTTCATTTTTCGAAATTATTTTCATCTTTTGTATTTATTTATGTAGTTCTGTGTGCCTTTCCATTATGTAGATAGATTTGTTAGTTGATCTCCATTTTTGTTGTCTTTTTTCAATTAATTGATTTATTATTGGTTGATTTTCCAGCCTGATGGACAAATGCCCGGAGACACCACCGTAGGTGGAGGAGATGACGCCTTCAACACGTTTTTCTCCGAAACCGGTGCTGGGAAACACGTCCCTCGCGCTGTGTTCGTGGATCTGGAACCAACTGTTATTGATGAGGTCCGTACCGGGACTTACCGTCAGCTGTTCCACCCCGAGCAGCTCATCAGCGGCAAGGAAGATGCTGCCAACAACTTCGCCCGTGGCCACTACACCAGTATGTTTCGAATCTATTGTCCAGTTTGATGTATTTTTTGTTGTCTTAGTTAATGAATTCAATCAGCCTTAAGTTTTTATTAAAGTGGTAATGTTTATAGATGTCTCATTTGATGCTACTGCTGTTTATGAATATATTGTCCAGTGTGATTGATTTTCGATTGTTGTAGTTAACGAATTCTGTATAATTAATTCATAGCATACTTTTTTGTTTGAATGCAAATTATCATGTTAGTAGTAGTATCAATGACTCGTATTGTGAAAGGATTAGGTAGTTCGATTCAAAATTGTCAAAATTATTCAGTTTTGTAACATTATTGAACTGTTACAATGTGGATTTGAACAAAGATGATAATGTCAGTTTACTTAGATTTGTGAATTTGTGGAACAGTTGGAAAGGAGATTGTTGATCTGTGTCTGGATAGGATCAGGAAGCTTGCTGACAACTGCACTGGCCTTCAAGGGTTTCTCGTCTTCCACGCTGTTGGAGGTGGAACTGGATCTGGGCTTGGATCTCTTCTTTTGGAGAGGCTTTCCGTTGATTACGGAAAGAAATCCAAGCTTGGTTTTACCATCTACCCGTCTCCTCAGGTCTCAACTGCTGTTGTTGAGCCTTACAATTCTGTGCTCTCAACTCACTCACTCCTTGAGCACACTGATGTTGCTATCTTGCTCGATAATGAAGCCATCTATGACATCTGCCGTAAGTCCCTTGACATTGAACGCCCAACTTACACCAACCTGAACAGGCTTGTTTCTCAGGTATTCATCAAAATTTGCTATTCGATTTGTTTTGTAAATAATCCTTTTATAGTCTGTTTATCCTTTAGATTTAAAATTATTGCATTAGCTAATCTGTAGGTTTTGTTATGGTTGTGTAGGTCATTTCTTCATTGACTGCATCCTTGAGGTTTGATGGTGCATTGAACGTTGATGTGAATGAGTTCCAGACTAACTTGGTGCCATACCCAAGAATCCACTTCATGCTTTCCTCCTATGCACCTGTGATTTCAGCCGAGAAGGCTTATCATGAGCAACTCTCTGTTGCTGAGATCACCAACACTGCATTCGAGCCCTCATCTATGATGGTTAAATGTGATCCTCGCCACGGGAAATACATGGCTTGCTGTTTGATGTACCGTGGTGATGTGGTCCCCAAGGATGTAAACGCTGCTGTCGCAACTATCAAGACTAAGAGGACAATTCAGTTTGTCGATTGGTGTCCTACTGGATTCAAGTGTGGTATCAACTACCAGCCACCAACTGTTGTTCCTGGTGGTGATTTGGCCAAGGTGCAAAGGGCTGTCTGCATGATTTCCAACTCTACCAGTGTTGCTGAGGTCTTCTCGAGGATTGATCACAAGTTTGATCTTATGTATGCCAAGCGTGCTTTTGTGCACTGGTATGTTGGTGAGGGTATGGAGGAAGGTGAGTTCTCTGAGGCAAGGGAGGACTTGGCTGCTCTCGAGAAGGATTATGAAGAAGTTGGTGCTGAGTCAGCTGAAGGAGAGGACGATGAAGGGGATGAGTACTAAATATGTTTTCTTTTCAGAAGATTGTTCACTTGTGAAAAAACCAATGGTTCTCGTTGGTGTTGTTTGTGTTCTTCGTTTCTGAATTTGTTTCTGAACATGTTTCTCCTTCATGTTAATGTTTGCTGCACATTTGACATTTTATGTTAATGGTGTTTAATTTTATATTTTTGGGTTACATTTCACAATCATTAAAAGCTGAAATTGTGAAAAAAATCAACATCTGTTTAAATCCAAAAAATAACAGGTCTGTTTTAATCTTGGTCAGATTGCAGTTACAAGATCAGATATGGTGGAAATCGAACAAACTGAATAGTTTTCTCATATAATTTCAGATTGATATTCGCATAACACACCAAAATCAATTCAGTGATTTAATTTCGACATGGTTAATCTATTTGTAGCAATAATATCGAAAGCTTAAAAATATATATGTTGGTCAATCGATTCAGTTGCCATTGAACTCGTAATGTTATGAAAACTTGCATGTCATTTTTATCACTAAATCGACATCTTTTGAATAGAAAACTGCCAATATATATTCTACTGAAGACATTGGTAGCCGGCGACCTTGGAAGCCGGCGATTAATTGCTACAAGGTTTTGGCATATTTTTATTACTTGTCACTTGGAAAGGGCCACATATTAAGAATTGAACAAAAATCATGTGGTTTTAATTTGTCACTTATGCTAAATGACACAAACATCACTGGACTTGATTGAAAACTATTCAATTAGCACCTTGCTTTGTCGAGACAATAATTATACAATTTATACATATACAATTATTAGTTCAAATTATGTGTCAATAATGAATATTACATTCTACCACATCAATTCCTAAATTTTAGTCATACACATTTACATTACCATACATAAGCGCCTTTGAGGAAATTCAAGCAAATGAAATAAGGAGTCAGATAATACGCAATTTAATTCTTGTGATAACAAGTTGGCCGTTTGTTTCGAATATATTAAGAACATATCTTGGCTAATTGGTAACAGGGTGGCATGCATCTTTCTAATAGGTGGGCAGACACATTGACATAACTGATCAATGCCTTCATATTAGCATTTAAGATTGCCCTTTCATTCAAATCTGGAGAAATTTGGCAGATTACCATAGTTTGTGTGTTCTATTTACAAAAATACATTGAAACTTTTTTATTAGTAGATTATCACAAATTTTAGGGCGAAATGACTATTTTACCCTTAATGACAAACTGATATCATTAGACTGAAGGAATCGAGCACACTCTAACACTCTAAGACTGAATTTGAACAGATAATAAAATAGAGAATGAAAGAAATGAACTCTACTTTTGCTACTCAAATTTGATGCCTTTATTGACTGAATTTGAGAAAGGCATCTCTTTTCAAAGGGTTTGTCATCACATCTGCCAGCTGGTCTTGTGATCCACAGAACTTGAGTTCAATTACCCCTGCTTTGCACAAGTTCCTCAGGAACAACAAGCTCTTGCTAACGTATTATACAACAAGCTCTTCTTTATTCTGGTGTTGGCAGCTACACTGTGTTCTGGTGGTGCTGGTGCCGTCAAGCTTCCACTCCATAGAGGTTTCCCGAGAAGTGAGGACGGGAAGAACCTCACCCACCTGAGGGCGTTCGACCGTCTTCGACACGATCGGTTGCACCCACAGAGAGGCGTTGTTGATTTGCCAGTCTTCGCCAACACGGTGTCACTTGGGTAAGGGGCCTACCCCTCTTCAATTATGTTGTTTTGCGTAGATTTTGATTTATGTTCGGAAAGGATTATCGATTATACATATATTTATACTGCAATCTGTTACAGAAGATGTATATACATGGGCTTATCCTCTCAAAATATTTCCATTTTCATTAAATGACAAATCATGATCATCATATACTTATATTGTAATATTAAACTTGTCATTTTTTTAAAAATGTCGGAAATGTTGAATATACATTTTCATGGTCAAAAGATGTGAAGTAACAGGGGAACGAGGAAGTTGTTCTTTTTTTGAGTATGAAATCAGAGCTAGTAGCTATTTTATATATGTTCTAATAAGATATTATAAGGTAGATAATCTTTTTTTACAGCTTATATCAACAATTGTGATGGACAGTAACTGATTTGTTAAGTGAAGTTCATTCTGTTTCTTGACATTTTGTAGGCTTTATTATAACAAAATTCAATTGGGTTCCCCCCAAAAGAATTTAATGTCCAAATCGACACTGAAAGCAGTTTGTAGTGGGTGGCCTGTGCTACATGCACTAATTGCCCCAGATCATCCTTAACTAAGTTAATTCACTATACTCTTAAATCTTCACATTCTTAATATATATTAGTAGAATATACCTTAATTTCACCCCTCGTTTTATTTTTAAATAATGCAGAATGAACTTGCTTTTTTTGATCCTTCAAGCTCTTCGACGGTTTCAAATATTTCTTGTGCACATCAAATATGTTCCAATTAACATTAGAGTACTAGAGTCCTTATGTTATTAGTTCCAATGCTGGTTGTAATAGTTTGAGCCAGTGCTCATACAAATGGCAGTACGCTGATGATAGTGGAACATCGGACATTTATTTGGCTGACGTATCTCAATAGTGCGTTCTTGGGAATTTTAACATCTTGTAAACCTAATAAAATGCCCGATGTTCCACTATCATCAGCGTACTGCCTTCAATGCTTCGTGAGGGACATATTGCATTAGAGATGCTCATGTGTATTGACCTGGCTATGAATTCTCTAGTGTACTTGGGTTTTCGATTCTTGATCTGCTTTGGAGAAACAGAATTGAGCTTTAGTGCCTTCAATGCTTCGTGAGGGACTTGGTTTCGTAGTTAATTTAGGGCTAACCTGAAGATGAGATAAATTGAAACAGAATTGAGCTTAATAATCCACCTCTAGTGTACTCGTTGTTAATTCGGGAATGAAAATTGAAAAAAAATAGTAAGTAATATATTAAGCTAAGGGACGAAAAAGCTTTGGCAGTTATCAACTTCTGAATGTGTTACTTCAGTTTTAGTTTTCATATTCTGAGTATATCATAACGACTTTAGACCATATAAATCATCTCGTACGTTGTTTAGATCATCTCGAATCTTCCTTTAATAACACCTTGTTATACTGACTTTGATATAGAAAATCAAGATTAGTACATGAAAATCGGCCATCTTTTTGGTAAAATCTATCGGATTACACTCTATTTATCGTACGTTACTATGTATCATACTTGAACAAAGTTTTTTGTGTTATAGATACTAATTACTACATAGTACATGACAGTATAAAAACGAAAACTTTAACTAAAATGAATCTACATGTTCCTGTAAAATGATGTCTGACTTATTTGAATGAGTTCTTTAAAGAATCTGCATGAATCAATAAAATCCTTTCTTAGGGTCTTCATATGTCACACTTTCATACGTGTGATAGCAAAAGAATGTAACAGAAAACGATAAGCCAATAATACTAACATCTTTTTTGGAATCTAATGCTGCAAAGATTATATTAAATTCAAGAAATTGTCTATTTTGCTGATGTGTGTTGGTTTCTGTGTGGTAATAATGCTGGTTGGCAGATGTTTGTATGTCTTTTGATCAAGGTTATTATAAACATTGGTCTTGGCTTGGCATCTGTATATGTGTTAGTTATAACATAATGGAGTTAATTAGGCTGTTAAGTATTTGTATTAGTTATTGAGCTTGTTCATGAATCATGATTGAGTTCTTAGTTGACAAAATAGAACTCAGATTAGGTGGTAATTCTTGTTCCATCTTTGTATTTATTCGAATGACGAGTGAAAATTAATTTATGGTGATGGCTGGGGTGGGGGTTTGGTATAGCGATCAGTCACATATATTGTTGATATACATACAATCCTGTTTACTCATATGAGCGATAAGAGGATTGTAAATTCAATCGTTCATGAGCAAATAGAATATAAAGTTTTACGTATATCTTTAGAAGGCTGTCAAGTTTGTTCTACAATGAACACCACCAGAAGCTCTAAAAGCGTTGGACATTCACTTCAAGGAATTATACTAATAATGATGTTGCTCTTCTCCACAGGTATGATTCATATGAGTTATGAACTCTTTAAATTATTCAAATGCTATTATCTTTATTATAATTAATGTTTACCTCAAAATATATACTAGTTTCGGAGTTTCCCCTTACTATATATACCAATTTTCTTAGTAGCCAGTGTTTTCTTTAATTTCCTTTAAAATCAATTTCTTATTCCTCTTTTAACTAATCCAAATGTATATTTTTCCCTCAATGCATCAATAAACGAACCAAAAGTTCAATATAAATATCATTAACTTATCACATATATAAGTATAAGTGAAATAAATTTTCAAAATTTATTTTTTAAAGTGATGCATGATTGGATCAATAGATTATGAAACAACGAATCTGAATGATCTTGCAGGTGTAAAAGTGGAAAGTCGTTTTATAGTCGAGACATGCGTAGGCCGTTGTACCACGCTTTCAAATTGCATAAGCACATGTCATGGATTACACATGACTCGCACTGCTATTTGTTCAGGTGATCCAGACCATCCAAATTCACCGGTCGCATACTGTTGTTGTACTTAAGATTATGAATTTATGATATAGTCCTTGCGATCCAGACCATCCTAATTCACCGGTCGCATACTGTTGTTGTACTTAAGATTATGAATTTATGATATAGTCCTTGCGATCCAGACTATTCAAATTCACCGGTCGCATACTGTTTCGAGTAACGCTTGCATCCATCGTGGTACCTCGGCTGCTAGCATAGAGTTAGCCGATCGCGATGCTTATTTCCCAGATAGATATCGTCATTGCTCTTCCTCTCCGGGAAAAGAATTGCACAACAGACAAATTAGATTAGTGTAGATCATTTTACAGTATGCAGCTCAAAGAACTTGGGGAATGTATAACCAAGGATTTGCATAAGAATTTATTCTGCTTAGGCAGGATGCTTGGACCTCTTCGAAGGCGTGGGAGTATGTTAATGTAATGTTGAATTGGACAATCAGCAATGTAACTATCCTCACTACAAAGATAATAGAGGTGTTAATTTTAAGGATCAATTGCGCATACGATACACACTTACGTCTATCAAGCTGATGTTTATTTCCGTTAGATGAGAGTGATTGCTTAATTTGGATTATCAGGCAATTGATGACCTCATTGCTGTTTACTTACTAGGTGGTGCTAAATATATCTTCCTCAATGTTCATATACTTGCACAATTCAATGTATATTATACAAACAACTAGTTTGAGAGAATATTAACCCCGCAAAACATATCAAAACACGTATTTTATTAGTAAATCAATTAATGTTTCCAAGATACCATCATTAGGACATGAGGCCAATCAACTAAGACCTATTTTAATGTTTTTTTAGACATTATAAATCACCTATACTTAAGCTTATCTAGATACATTAGGACTACTATACAAAAATTATGATTGATATATAATTAAACAGTAATAATTGACCCTTGTTTGGGGTTCAATGTGAAAGATGAGACAAATCACATCACTTTCAAAGTTATAATATTTTACATTAGCTAGCTAACAACGAGTACGTTAATTAGATGAATACCAATTGGGAATAGGTCAACAAGAACAAATTTATATTTTAATTCGGGAAATGAAAATTGAAAAGAAATAGTAATATATAAGCTCAGGGATGAAAAAGCTTTGGCAGTTATCAACTTCTGAATGTGTTACTTCAGTTTTAGTTTTCATATTCTGTGTATATCATAATGACTTTAGACCATATAAATCATCTCGTACGTTGTTTAGATCATCTCGAATCTTCCTCTAAACACCTTGTGATACTGACTTTGATATAGAAAATCAAGATTACTACATGAAAATCGACCATCTTTTTAATAAAATCTATCGGATTACACTCTATTTATCGTATGTTACTATGTATCATACTTAAACAGTGTGTTTATTATACATACTAGTTACTACACAGTACATGACTGTAAAAACGAAAACTTCAACTAAAATGAATGTACACGTTCATCCTGTAAAATGATGACTGACTTATTTGAATGAGTTCCTTAAAGAATCTGCATGAATCAATAAAATCCTTTCTTAGGGTCTTCATATGTCACACTTTCATACGTGTGATAGCAAAAGAATGTAACAGAAAACGATAAGCCAATAATTCTAACATCTATTTTGGAATCTAATGCTGCAAAGATTATATTAAATTCAAGAAATTGTCTATTTTGCTGAATAGTATTCTGGGTTAACTTCATTACAAATATAAATATTACACTAAAAATTCAAAATAAGATCATGATATTTGATCATAAAATAAATCCCATTAAGAATATTGCTTTGTCATTTAGTTTTCATGGATAAAAAATATAAAAGGAATGGTAAGTGAAGGGCATGTAAGAACACATATTCACAAGCAATCAACTACACTTGTAGTAGCCTTTCAAATATTTTTTCTTGATTGTGTATATTTTTCACAAATTTATATGAATTTCTGGAATTTCAAGAAACTTGGAAGAAAATCTCTGTAGTATAAATGGATGAAAGAAGAGCAGAAGGAGAAAACAAGATTGATGATATTATGTTGCCTGGATTCAGATTTCATCCTACAGATGAGGAGCTTGTTGGGTTCTATTTGAAGAGAAAAATTCAACAGAGATCTCTTCCTATTGAACTTATCAAGCAAGTTGATATTTACAAGTTTGATCCATGGGATCTTCCAAGTAAGAGATGCTAAAAGAATTCGAATCGTGAGTAGTTTACTTCGTTAATTATATCAAAACTGATTGTTCAACTATGTTTTGAGCAGAACTTGCAGCTACTGGGGAGAAAGAATGGTATTTTTACTGCCCAAGGGATAGGAAATACAAGAATAGTGCAAGGCCGAACCGAGTAACGGGTGCTGGATTTTGGAAAGCTACTGGAACTGATAGGCCGATATACTCATCCGATGGAGCCAAATGCATCGGCTTGAAGAAGTCTTTGGTGTTCTACAGAGGCAGAGCTGCGAAAGGCTTTAAAACCGACTGGATGATGCATGAGTTTCGACTTCCTTCTATATCTAGTTCATGCTCCCTTGCAAAGCCTCTGGAGAAGATTTCACCCCCCGCGGTAAGTAATCTGTCGATATCATAACATATTATGCAGTCTGGTGCATTTGAATCTTTACTATTTGCCCATAAGCTTACGAAGTTAGAATATGGAGAACATCTTGTTCTTATTTCGCCTACGAAATTGCAGGATTCATGGGCGATTTGTAGGATATTCAAGAAACCTAGCTCAACCACCCATAGAGCTTTGTCCCAAAATTGGATGGCTCCAGTTCAAGAAACAGGATCACCGGATATGTTCCCTCAAAGTGTCGCCTATAACCAATTTCACTCAGAGAATTTATCCTGCACTACTGAATCTGTTTCGACTATGGGATTTCCTACTCTCAATATCCCAAGTAATCTTGTGTTTTCATCTCCTGAAATAAACGAAACAAGCAAATGCTCCTTTGATATCGACGCCATGCTATTCGACTCAACCTCATGCTCGGTAGGGGAACAACAGATAAACAACTTCTCAATCAGTTCATCACAAGAGATGCAAGGAATCATACACATCGACAGACACGACCCCGGATATGAAAATAATCAAAGTAATGCAGTTCACCCTCATATCAATGATCAATGGGAAATTATAAGATCAATTGGATTCCCTTTCAGTTTGTCCTCTGAAGATGCACCTGATGCACTGAAGCCTACCTCTCCATGGGATTCTCCACCTTGTCCAAGCCCGAATTCGACAACGTTCTCCACAAACAAATGCTACATGTAGAGACAATGAAGAGCATCCTCATTCCATGTAAAGCTAGCAACAAATGGTACATGGCCTAGGGGGTGTTTGGTTTAGCTTTTTTAAGGAGCTTATTTAGCAACTTGTCAAAAACGATAATCCTGGAAACGTTTTTGTTATACAAGTTCCTGAAAAGCTCAATTAAACATCCTCATAGCCAATTAGTATATATTAGTATGTGTATAAAAGGTAAGATTAAATGTAAACATGATAACAATGTAAAGTCTTTTTTGCTTGTGTAAGTTGTTGTATTATATTGTGCAGCACTCATTTTGTCTGATTTTTCCATGAATCCACTCTGGTCTATTTAGATGGTGATTATATGTGCAACAGTCGAATTAAACCATCCCAAATTTTCTATATTGTGTATTGGGCTATTGGCTTGATTTAGCTAAGCTCAAATCCAGAGGCCAGAGCAATATTTGCTTATTTTAGGTAAGCTCAAATCCATATGCTCGTTTTAGCTCACTCGATTGTTGAACTCAACTCATAGGTTAGTTCATGAATAGGCTCCTTGATACAAAGCTGAACCTAAATTGTTAACACTTACTCTAACGAAAAGAAAGAAAAGAAAAATGAGTCAAATTGTCTTCACTCTAACCCACTAAGTATATATAGGAAGGGCATTTTAGTCAATAAGATGATTTATGCGGTGTAGAAGATAATTTTGAACGGGGTCAAGAGTCTGTATCTAATGTAACACTTTTGTGTGACACTCTCTATGTTACACTTCTATTATTTGTCTATTTTTTAAATTTTCAAGCACCATATCTTATTTAATGTTGTTATAGACATATACTAACATATCTTATTCAAAATAATTGTCATTTGTATTTGTAGAGGCGAATATTTGATTACTTGTAACTTTTATCATTAAAAAGTAAAAATTACAATTTTTCTTCATAAAAAGCAAAAAATAACTAGATTTTTTAATTGGAGATGGTAGTAAACAACATTATGAAGATTATTTGTTAAGAAAATATGCTTGAAAGATTGAAAAAACATTAAAATAATAGAAATATACTCCCTCCGTCCCTAAATGATTGTCACATTTGACTTTTGGTGGTCAATAAAACACGATTTAGAATACAAATATCTCTTATTCTAAATGCAAAAAGATTATAATAAGTTGATATTCTAAAAATATATATTGAGACGAATCTAAAGAGGTCCCACAAGACTATATTATTTCTTTTCGTTTAGTGAGAATTCGTGATCAAATTTTGTTGTAATTGACCACAAAAGTCAAAATATGACAATCTTTTAGGGACGGAGGGAGTAACAAAGAGTGTCGCACAAAAGTGTTATAGGTGATCCAAACTCGTCAAAAAAGAGACTTTTATTAGTAAAAAAAAATCACCAAAACCAAAAACAAAATTGAGGAAAGAAACAAAAGTAGATTGAGGCAAAAAGGGTAGAAATAGAAATATACCCCTTCGACTGTCTTTCCCGTAAGGAGGCAGTTGGTCCACTAGCTATTTATGGTTGTGTCTATATCCGGTTCATGAGAGCGCCAGCCGCCTGTTGGAAGTCGTTTGGGTTTGATTAGCCCTCCACTCTTCTGCAATCACTTCAAGTGGCCAACTCAAGGCAAGTAGTACCCTAGCCTCTCTCATCCCACTTAAAATGACACCTCATTTGGCGTTTACTTCGGTATAAACTTAAGGGAGATTTGGGCATGTTGAACTGAGCTTGTTAATTAGTCAAACCATTCGAGCACCTATCGGTAACTCAATGTGGTAGATAAGAAAGAATCGAGTAAGGGTATAATGCCAATTATTAATACAAGTCCAACTAGTTGAGCGTGTTTCGAGTCATGTTATACCCGGTACCATACGGAGTATAAAGTTATAGAAGAATCGAATATAAACATGTACCAGGTTATACTAGTCGAGCAATATTTTGTTAGTCGGTAGTATAAAAGGTTGGGTTCTTAGAATTGGATAGGGAGATCATGGTATGTCAATTCAACTCTTAAGCTAGTTGGAACCACTAGAATCTAGACCGCTATCAACATTTATGTCTAGAATACATCCTCTTTGCATCGCCCTCACTCATTTTCTCCCCTTACATCTTTTGTCAAGTTAGACAATATCTATGCTGAACAAAAGACAAGCAAAAGAAACAATCTAGAGTGATTTGGGCTTTTATTTTTAACTATAAATTATTCCCTCCGTCCCTAAAAGATTGATACATTTTAACTTTTGGTGGTCAAGTTAAACTTTAAAAAGTTTAATCAATAATTCTCATTAAAAGATAAGAAATAATATAGTCATGTGGGATCTTGTTAGATTCGTCTCAATATATATTTTTGAAATATTAACTTTTTATAATCTTTTCGAATGTAGAATAAAAGATATTTATGTTTTAAATTGTGTTTGTTGACCATTAAAAATCAAAATGTATCAATCTTTTAGGACGGAGGTAGTAATACTTTTCTTTTAGTGTAAGTCTGTTTTAAAAACAAATTTACCATCCTTACATTTTATCAAGGTTCTACATTTCATGAAAGACGGCAAATTTAATTTAAGAACATAATAGTTATTACATATCTTAAATTTAATTTATCACTTGATAATTGTTTTTGTATCAAATGCTTCTGTTCATGATTAAATAATTTTATTTTATTACATCACATATTCCCAATATTACTATATACATTGAACATTATTAAAGACTACTGTAAGACATACCAGCCATATAACATGATCATTACCAATTTGCCAGGTTCGAATTTAAGATATTGAAAGGAACTAACCAATCGGCTAGGATAACCATCGACACGGCGACACCTTCATGATATTGTCCAAATGACAAAATAAATTGCCAAAATGTTCGGGTCCACGAGACTCAGTTATTACATTCAAATAGGGTGTGCACGTACCTTATCAATTTCTTAACTTGTCAATATCGAATACTCTCTCGATCTCGAATTATTCAAATAAAATATCATTTCATACATATCAAGGACTATTCGAACAAAGATCTTGCATTCAAAATTTTCCGGTCTCGCAAATCAGAATTCACAAATGAGAACTAATTTCAAGACGTTCCAACAAAACACGTTCCGACTAATTAAGGATGAAGGGAGTAACTAAAAGGGGACACCAATTAGCGACTAAAGTTTTCTTTGTTTATGAATGTTTGGGTATAGAAAGCTTGGAGCCAGTTATGATTGATAGTAGAATGAGTATATGAGTAGAGGCCCCATGATTAAGAAACAGTAGGAGGCTCATTTACTGAGCCCACATGCAGCACATGATGAAGAAAAGAGCTACTGAACAAGTCCGTGGCCATAAATCATAATTTGATAGCTCTGAAATCTGAGCACTGTTTCATTGTATCTTCACCAATTATCCTCCACGGATTCAATAACCTTTCTATTATCACACTGTTCATTGTTCATCATTACATTAATTCAGAACAACAACGTCAAACATTATTAGTCTCATTTATTTTTGTTAAAAATAGGAAAAAACTATTAAAATAATCTCAAATAATAGTGCAAGATTCTTTATATTGGCTTAAAAATTGTAGTTTAGTTCCCTTTTTTTTGTTAAAAGATGGGCTAAAGTGTACCTTTTCTATCTGATAGTCAATATTATTAAAGACCATTTGCCTATACCATACATTTATTAAAACTAAAATGTAATTTGTGTAGATCTCATTTGAGATTTTTTTTAACAATTAGCTCTTCAAAATACCTATGTAACTAATTATTAAGACATAATAATATTGTTTTTTCAGTTAAAATATAGCCAAGCGATTGAACCCTCGAATCTTCTACGTATTTATAAATGAGCGTCTAACTACTATATCAAATTCCCTAATCGATCGCCATAACCACATCATAATAAAGATATACGTACTATCAAAAAGTGTGAAACCGTCACACTAACGTTCCACACGCACCCCTGCCCTAGAATAAGTACATCACGGGATGTGTCCCACTTGATCAGGGGACTAGAGGTTGCATATTAACCACTTCGAAGCACAAGATTCGCTCCTAATAAGAATCGAACGCGAATTGCATGTAGAGGCAAGACTACTGATACTTTGCACTCTAATTCTTCACCGGTTGAGCTATGTAATGAGGTTTAGCTACTACTCTCAAATAATTGAGAGTAATAACTAATTCATCACTTCAATTTATTAACCTATTACAAGCACTAAAAGGTAGCAATTATCCTTGAGTTGTTGTGTTCTATTAGTCAACCTGACATGACTTAATTACGCTTATTTTTGGAGCGATAAAAATCATAAATACTAATGTGATAATTAATAATGTATGCATATAAAATAATTAAGTCATATATGTTGGATCATATTGGTGTTGATCAATGATCAGTAGTTGATAGTAGTAGATCACTGTAATCTTCTTGTCGCTCGTAAAACTCACGGAAATGTACATTTAAGCAGGTTGATGATTACTATAATAAGTACGTTATAAATGCCTGCAATTTGATGTAAAGATACAAATTTAGTGTATCATTAGTGGCAACATTTTTTTCCCATCAAACAATAAAATTATAAATACGCATGTGATATGAAATATTAGCGCAACATTTAATTATATATACAGTGTACTTTATTATCTATACCAGTTTATATAGCTGATCAATTAATAATTTTGTGACATCTAACTCAAACAAAACAATTTAATTTTGTCTTTCTACGTTTGCGTACTCTTGTCCATGCGAGGTCCATTGCTTTATGGTGCTTATCATAAGGCAGCATAAGATTCATCACTAAGGTTGTTCGTCTAATAACATACATATTTATTATGCTTCATTGTGTCGATTGATTATCAAGTCGAGCTACCTATATCTACCTTAGTAATTATCAAGTCGAGCTATGCCCATTCTCGATCTCTTCTAAGATCTCACACGAATGACTCGCTTTCACCCATTAATTCTACAACACTAGCAGAACATGCAGTGGGCATCACCTACATAATGTAACTTTCATGACAAAGTTAATTCAGAAATTTAACCAAATTAAAACCACCATAATTTGGCGAGCGAAGACATTGAATGCTACGCGGTTTGGGTATGGCAAAAGAGGCAATAGACACAGCTGACTTTATCTCTCAGTCCCATGAAGTAAATGCATTTGCTGTCACCTTTTGACTCTTTTTTCCCAGCACCAGCATGCACTACTTACTCTTTATTACCTAGTGGTCTCTTCAATTTTCTATATATGTCTTGCATTGGACATATTTCTAAACCATTAACTATTTTCCTCAACAAAAAACAAAGAGAATCAGCAAGAGCTTATTATTACACATTCAAGAAAACTAGTGAGACAAATATTTGGAGAGTTTAGAGGTGAAAAATGGGTAGACCACCTTGTTGTGATAAAGTGGGAGTCAAGAAAGGTCCATGGACACCTGAGGAAGATATTATGTTGGTTTCTTATGTTCAAGAACATGGTGCAGGCAATTGGAAAGCTGTTCCGACTACTACCGGTAATTTTTACTACTGTTAAAGACACGTTTGATTACACATATTTCTCATCGTATCACCGTTCCGTCACATGTTTCTAGTCCGTTTGATCTAGGAAATGAAGGGTTTTATTTGTCATTTTGCAGGGTTGCTTAGATGTAGTAAGAGTTGTAGGCTTAGGTGGACTAACTATCTGAGGCCTGGAATTAAGAGGGGTGGTTTTACTGATCATGAGGAGAAGATGATAATTCAGCTTCAAGCTCTTTTGGGTAACAAGTGAGCACTCTTTCTTTCTGTTAAGAGTTTATGGTACACTTTAAGTCGCTTGATAAGTTTTAAGTTTTAGAGAGGTGAACGTTTAATATAAATAACTTAAAAATTACGATAAGACACTTGTCATGATCTTGAACATATGTATGAGATAGTATCGGATAAAATATAACAAGACGTAGATACTCTAGATATGTGCACATTTCTAATGTTATATGTGTTGCAGATGGGCTGCGATAGCTTCATACCTACCAGAAAGAACAGACAATGACATAAAGAACTATTGGAATACTCATCTGAAGAAGAAGCTAAGAAAGCAGCAACAATCAGGACATGGAGATCATTATTCACCGAAAAATGAAGGCTTTTCGACATCTCATTCTGTTTCGAGAGGCCAATGGGAGAAAAGACTCCAAACAGACATCCACACAGCCAAACAAGCTTTACATGAAGCATTATCCTTTGATAATCAAGACAACATCATTTTGCCTGAAGATGATGTTCTCTCTTCTTACAATAAACCTAGTAGTAATAATCAGACACCTATTTATGCTTCAAGCACTGAGAATATAGCAAAACTGCTCAAAAACTGGACAAGAAATGATCCAATCAAGCACGTCGAGCAATCAAACTTCACAAATTCAAACACCCCTTTTGATAAAAACTCCCTGGCTCATGAAAATTCTACATTATCAAGTGGTGAAAGCAGTAATAACAAAGACGGGGTTAATTTATCGGAGGCTTTTGATTCGCTGTTTGGGTTTGAATCTTTTGATTCCGCAAATTCAGATTTCTCTCAATCTTCAACCTCCCCTGAAGGAAGCCAATATCATGATCATGAGAAGGTTCCAGTATTATCAATGCTGGAGAATTGGTTATTTAGTGAAGCAGGGAATAGTATGAAGGTGAAGGAAGATTTGGGTGACTTTTCATTTGATGAAGATAGCCATTTGTTTTAGAGGATAATTTGTTTTGTGATTTTTTTGTTGTTGTTGCAGAAATTGTTTCATTTATTTGTTTATGCATGAGGATGAAGCATTAGTATTTTCATTTGTGATATCATCCTAAGATCTAAGGGATTATTTGCAATGTAAATGGATGATAAGAATTTTTTTTTTTCTATCATTTTGGAAAACATTTGTAAGGAAACTATACCTTCTTATGGAGCTTAATTAGAAATAATGATGTCATTAAGAAAATAGAATTGAAGGATTTGAAATAAGAGTATCCCCAAAGTTAGTCACTCCTTAGAACTTTAACGATAAGACTATTTTGACACTTTTGGAAACATAAGTGACGAACAAAAATATTTCGAAACATGCATGATGAACTAAGGAATGAATGCAAACATATATGATGATAAAGGTCATTCAGCCTTCTTTCTTTGACAGAGGTTCACCACATTAAGATTCACATAATGTTAAACTTAAAAGTTAGGATTTAGATTATAGTTATACTCCATTGCTAGTGTTATTGCTCTATTGTTTTTCTTCTTCTTCTTTTACATTTCACATTGATATGTTTTTGGATAATGCCAAAGATAAATGTCGAACTCCTAGTTCCTACATACTACACCAAATTAAATTTGAAGCATTTTTTTACCACACAATATGTAATTGTCTATATTCATTGCAAATAATTATATTATGGCTATAAACATTCATGTATACAAACTAGGCTATATCTTACATAGAAAACTATCAAGTTAATTATATGATTGCTTCACTAACTAGCACAAAATTTACCCTAATAATCACAATATATGATGTCTATAGGGTCGTTCGATACTCTAAATCTGTAATGAATGTATAGGAAAATGCTCCCGACAGAGTTCCGGTTACCGGTCCAACCATATATACCCAAATCCCTTTGTAGTTGCTACTTGCTATAGCTGGTCCAAGCGTTCTTGCAGGGTTCATTGATCCACCAGATATTGGTCTAAACATGAATAATAACATACAAGAAAAGTTAACTCAATATAACTCAAAAATTGGACGATCTTTCAAGAACAGAGGCAGTATATCTTTTCGCCCCTCTAAACTTCGAAAATATTAATCCACCTCTAATTAGCATGGACGTTTGAGCAGTCTTTAGTTTACTTACCCAGCCAAGATTGATGTTATGCAAACTGCTGAACCCACAGCCATGCCTGCAAGTTCTCCTACCTGCAAACCAATAATTATGAACATAACGTACTCAGTATATATGTGATCATATAATATGTAGATCATAATGCTTGGTGTGACATTTTGCATTCCATAACAGGTTTTTCGGACAGGTTTGGCCAACTACATTAGTCGAAGTACGTGAAAACTGGTGCGAACTTCGAACAATAGACTAGAGATATCAAAATCAACATTCACTCATTATACCCCTTTCTTCTCCTTATGTTAATCACAATAATCATTTGTTTTACCAATCTACACCCAAAAGAGAATGTTTTGTGAAAGTTTATTATATTGATTTCACAGGCTCTTTATATATAGGCAGATATCACCCTTAAAATACTCTATTAGTTACGTAACCCTTAACTTTCACAATATTCTTTTGTTTTCCTCACCAAACATACAATTTTAATGTTTTATGTACTGAATTAATACTCAAATAACTATTTCAATTAAAATCCAAAAACTATCCATACCAAATTCCAACATGCCATCCTCATAACCAAAAGAGTGAAAAATTATTAACTCAAAATCAAGTAAGATGTATTTGATCTTACAGCTTTTGAATCAGTTGCTACTGCCAACGTGACGAACATCATCGAAAATGTGACAATAATCTCCATGATCAATGCTTGAGCATCTGTCCCTGAAGGTGTCGTGGTCCCAATATGTTCTATTGGCTGCAGCAGTACACGGAGAGTGAAGGCTGCCAATGTTGCGCCTGTCAACTGAGCTGCTGCATAGAAAGGTACCTGCCAATTGCCATGCATATAATAAACTTGGGATTTATAAAAGCATTTCGTTAGATACTCATAATTCTAATTATACATTTATGTGTGAATTTTTTATTTATTCAGAATACTGCTATTTGCAGGGCAGTAATTTCCTTGGTATCACTCAGTGATTATCAAGTGCAATGTCCATATATACCAATTACAGAGTACTGTTTTCTCGTACATTGATGATACACATATGAGTACATGCATAAATGTAATCACAATTTGATAAATAGTTAGTGGCCCAAAAAGTTTACGCGTAATGGGTGAAAGTGCTTAAGAATCAGGGCTTAAGCAATGATCTAAAAAACACGACAAATTTGGACCAATCACCATAAAGCATATTACAAATATAGCAGTACCTGTTTCCATGGGAAAAATCTGACAGCAGCAAAAGCTATTGTAACAGCAGGGTTCATATGTGCACCAGAAATATGCCCAACTGCATAAATCATTACTGTTACTATGAGACCGCCAACAATTGAAGCTCCAAGTTTTGACACTTTTTCTTCATCGCTAGCATTTAAAGCCGCTGCACCACATGTTGCAAAGACTAATAGAAAAGTTGCTATTGTTTCTGCCACCATCTGTACGTACATCACCATTTCAGTAAGAGTTTAATTCAGAATAAACCAAATTCCATTATTACTAGAGCGTACAATTGAAAAAAAGCAGAGGTAGTTGTTGAAGTGTTATCTAGTTGCATTTTATTTACTGAGCTATGTTTTGTCCATAATTTAGATATGTTTTGATCTTCTACTATAAAACGTAGAGCATGCAATTAAAAATAGAGTAGACACCAAGACAACGAACAAAGGTTAGTCATTTTACACATCATTCATTAACAAATGAATCATTAAAGAATTAAGCTTAGAACATAGAGTGAAATGTGGTTAACGACACCTGAGGGGGAAAAAAACAATATGTAAAATAAAATGTTAACTTCTATAGTTGCAATATATTCATTACTCATTTTTAAAATCTATCATGACAATGAAATAAAAACAAAAAAAACAAAAAATGAACCTAACTATGTTGAATATTTACAGAATCTACAAGTTCAAGTTCAATTCTTGAGCCAGGTGAGTTTCTTTTAAGTGAAAGTTTTTTGTTTGTTTGTTTGTTTGACATTAGTCAAATTGTTTCAAGGATCCATCTGGAAGTGGTAGATAATCTTTGCACTTCATCTTTCGTCAATCGGGAAAAAATATCCCTGTTCTCACAAGGCTACATACAATCCAAACCCCCTATTCGTTCTAGCATGAGATTCTTAGATAAAAAGGATAGATTGTTTAAAACATGTATAAAACATGACATACAGGAGAGTCGAACTTGTCTCACCAAATCATCAAAATAGAAAATACTCATCCCCTCAATTGAGTGAGATGCAAATTTTAGTTAGAAGGCAAAGAAGTACTACTCTTGTTTGATGTCCACTAGTCCCATTTGCTATGCAACTAGATCTTGACAGAGACAAGTGTTTGAGATGCAAGTTGTCTACTTGTATATGCAACCAGCTAACAACTAGTGAATTTCACTGAACATTCACGTAAGACTTCAACATTAACACCCCAATATCAATAAAGAGGCTCCTGCCCATTGGGCAGGGGATGGGATTGTGTTATGCATACATAGACTTATCATGTGATAACAAAAAAGCTATTCCCTTTTGTAACGGGAGACAACGTCCAATACTCGTCCCGTGCACACTCTGTAAGCCTCAAACTGACATATTAGCCTGCAAACCACTACACTCAGCTAAACCACACTAGGCAAGCCCGTGTGACAGCCTCGACCAAAAGAGTGTTGATAAGGGAACTGAACATGACCTTACAGTCAGAAGCTCGCCTACTCCACCAATTTGGCCACGATAGAAGCTATTTCCTAATTAACCCAAAAAGAAGTGCAACTACTATCGCCTATATAGTGTTATGGGTCATTGAGACATTTTATCAAACATCTTGTCATCTGAACGAGTGTATCTCACAACTTCCAGGAGATACATAAATTCGTAATTTAGGTGATTAAGAAGGTTCTTATCCACATTGCCCCTATGAAATTACTCCATCCAAAAACATTTTGGAATTTATAAACTCAAATCACATATTTTTATAACAATAGGAACACTATAGTGTAATATTTAATTTATTTTATTATCAACATGAAATATTTTAAATTAAAGTTATGCATGTCAATAAATACTAGAAAGAAATGCATATTAATTTTGATGATTGAAAATTATACGAGACAAATACCTTCCTGAAAAGATGAGATGGAAGCAATTCTTGGAAGAATTTAGAAGCAGAAAGAAAAGGCATCGGGGGGTGGGTTGAGCTTCCAACTGAGAGAATTCCATCATCGCTGATGATGAGTGCATCACGAATATCATCAGAATTTCTCATAGACCCAAATTGGTTGTGGCAACAACTAAAGGAACAATAATTTCTTATGGGGCTCTTCTAATTGAGATATTTTAGTTACTGGATTAAATTAATTTTTTTTTACTTCTTGTTATCATTCATAAATCATAAGATTGATTGTTCTATTTATTTCCAAAAATTTTATTAATTAAAATTAACTTTTTATTAGATTTCATTTAACAATAATTAAATATTAGTCTGTATGTATCAATGAAATTTAAAATTGGTAAACTTTTTTTAGTTAATGCATGCGTACCTAAGAGGAACACATTTTTAAATTCCTGTAACAATGATTACTTTATTTGATTAGATTTCATGTAGTAGTTAAATATATTGATAACGTTTGAGTATATGTAAATTTTATAATTATTTATATGATTATATCGACATTTGGAAGAACATATACATCATCATGAGCAGACCTAGACGATAGAAAACAATACTCCTTCCAATTTGATCAAGATTTCTCATTAAACGATAAAGAATAATATAGTCATGTGGGATCTTGTTAGATTCGTCTCAATATATACTTTTGAATAATCAACTTTTTATAATTTTTTCGGATGTAGAATAAGAGATATTTATGTTTTAAATTGTGTTTTGTTGATCGCCAAAAATCAAAATGTACCAATTTTTTAGGGATGAAGGGAGGTAAAAAGTTATGGTTCTCCTAAGATTTCTCTAAAGCATTATCATGCTATTTATACAAAATTAGGAATCAAATTGTGAAATTAATGAATTAGAAAAAATCTTTAAAAAAAGAATTCTTAAGAGAACCGTAACCAATCCGCAAAGGGAGTATTTTTTTTTTTTTTTGTAAATTAGCGATAATAAATTTCGAACTCAGGACCTCCTGATCACTAGCAAGAACATTTTCCACTAGCAAGGGAGTATATTTTAATTATTTTAACCATCCACTTTAAAATTATGCTGGTTTCATACGCTCACTTTTAAAAATTAAATCATCTCCTCAAAAGCTTAGTTTTCTAATGTTAGTTATTTTACATATAACGTTAATACTTTAGAAAATAAACTAGGTGACTCAGTAGACGACATAGGTCAGTTAGAGAACCGGTATGCTCACAAATGGCTCGCAAATCGGTTCGTTAAAATCGGCTCGTATGAACCGATTACGATTCGTGTTTACAAGTCGTAAATTATTTGCACTCGCTCGTTAAACGCTCGTTAAAGGTTTATAAAATTAATTTTATTAAAATATAGTTTTAAGTCGAACCGGTTACGATTCGTTCGTAATTCATTGCAAATCGCTTGTTAGTTGTTCGCCCGCTCACTAATAAAAACGTTTATAATATTCGTTTTTATTTAAAAAAATATACCAAACACATCCTAACAAACCGATTTGTGAGTGGAAAACGGATTATGATCGAAACGGTTGGCAATCCGAGCGAGCAATTCTTATTTCGAATCGATTAACGAGCCGAATATTTTGCGATTTTAAAGACTCGATTAACGAACCAGTTTATACGGTTTTATTTTCGAACCGATTAGGAATTGAACATTCAAACTGGTTTATTAACGAACCGATTTTTAAGTGAAACCGGTTTGATTAACGATCCGAATCAATTTAGGCCAAAATCGACTCGGACCGGCTCGTTAAGGGCCCTAGTAGACGTACTCCTCTCCAACAAGGAGGTTTTGAGGTTAAAATAATCTATTTGGCTTTTATATTTCACAACTTTTGTTTAGTTATAGTTTTATTTTCTCAAATTTGGCCCCTTTTTTTTGTAATTGACTCCGTATTTATTGTCATCCTAATTTCACCTTGATATACACTCTTCAGTAATACTTCCTCCATTTTTATTTTCATGTTGTTTTAGACTTTAACACAACAATTAATACTTTTATATTTTTATTTGTATATCTTTGTTTTACAATAAAATAAATAAAATTACGGTTTTTCTAGAGTGTGCCTTTACGTGCAACTTAAGAGTTAAAACTGGAAAATAAAATACCACATATGTAATCATACAACGAAACATTATTCAAAGTATCCTTCCGTATCAAATTGCAAATGCAAAATAATTTACTTTATTGGCTTCTTAACATGTGCCCTAAGGATACATTCTAAAAAATCGATAATATTATCTGAAGTTCCAATACACAAAGATGAATCATGCTCCTTTAATGGCAAGGTATCATATGAAAAGTAACTCAAAAAATGTTTTGAAATTGTAAAACGACAAGCAAATAGAACCAAGAAAAAATTATTAAAATGACAAGTATATAAAAACAAAAAGTATGTATTAGAATTGATAAAGCAATGCATTTTCATTAAATAAATTATTAAATGACAACAACCACCATACACCTAAATTCATTATTTCCTCACATATCTTTCAAAACTGTAATTGCATAATTGGATTACACAAAAATTAGGTAGCAGAGTATACTATTACGCCATATGTTAAACCAGAGACGTTGGATCCATGCATGTATCATAAGGCTCTCTCTATAAATTCAAATGTTTTAATTTACTTGTTATCACACACAATTACCAAATTAAAGTAGTGGAAAATCATGAATCGGTATCCTCCTTGTGTCACTTATCCTCCTTGCACTGGAAAACAATGTTGTGAGATAATGCACATATTTCCAAAAGGTATATATCTCAAGTCGTCGCTAAAAATAGATTTCTTGACATCTTATCTCTTGAACTATCATTTTTTATGTACTCCTAAACTTATTACATTCTTTTTTGGTGTGTCCCTTAAGTCGCTTCTTTTAATTATAAATAATAAATTGACTATAGTATCTCAGGCACTGTTTCAAATAATAGGGATATATTATTTTTAAATATCTTTTTTAGGTAGATGATAATTGATACCCTTATTAATTATAATTTTGTGTAACATATTTGATGTGATGGTGTAGGAGTGAAATGTGTTTGGCCAGAGTTGGTTGGAGTGAATGAAAAAGTAGCGAAGCAGCAAATTGAGAAAGAAAATCCGTTTGTTGGGGTAGTCCAAGTGTATCCTCCTTACTATCGTACAATGGATGTGTGTATTAATCGTGTTTGGCTACTTGTTGATAGCCCTAATGGCAAGGTCACATTTGTCCCTGCAATTGGTTAATCATGTAATACATATATATATATATATATATATATATATATATATATATATATGCTTGACCAATGGTGTATCATGTATGCTTGTAAGGTAGACATATTTTAATAATTCAATAAAGTCTATCTCTTATGTGCACATTTTATACTGCTACCTCCATTTCTGAATGATTGACATATTTTGATTTTTGTTCGTCAAACAATATAAATTTTGACCATGAATTCTCATTAAACAATAAAATATAATTAAATGCCCTTTTCGTTGTTGATGAGTCAATGGCATGGGTGATTATTAACTCCTATTTATAGGATGTTCTTCCGAGAAAACAACTGGAGTTTTTTTGTAGATTAACGATGAAGTGAAAATCAAACTCAGAATCTTCTGATTATTGGAAAGAGCCTTTTCCACAAAGCTATTCGATTAACTCAAAACAACTGAGTTAAATTGAAGTTAACTAATGAAAACATGCAAAACGTATGTTAAATTTATCCAATTGATTAAATGAAGTAATAATGTAGTTGGAAAATAAAGTAATTAATAACTGATGCGCTTTAATTTGCACTTATTAACTCATTGATAACTGAAAATATTACCATTACTCTAACATGTAACATTTGGTCTTTCATAAGATAAAAATTATGAAAATAAATCAAGTAATGTACCATATTGTTATCTATAAATTCAAGTGTTAATATTTAGTTGTCTCATACATATAGCAAATTAAAAATAGAGGAAAATCATGGTGTATCCTCCGTGTGTCGCTGATTCTTGTACTGGAAATCGTTGTGCTGGCGAATTTCCAAAAGGTATATATCTCAAAAAAGTTGTCAAAAATATCTTACAGATAGTCTATATTCTTATAATTAAATGTAGATATTTATTTGATTAAATTAAATTAATTTTGGTTTAATTATATTCTTTAATGTGATTATGTAGGAACGAAAGTTGAATGGCCGGAGTTGGTTGGAGTGAATGAGCATGTTGCTAAGGAAACAATTAGAAGAACAAATCCATATGTTACCGTGATAACATTGTACCCTGGGACTATACCTATTACTAATATATGTATTAATCGTGTTTGGCTAGTTGTTAGTGGCCGTAATGGTAAGGTCATAACTAAACCTATAGTTGGTTAATCATGTTTAATTTGCTTGCTTGTAAGCTAAACATATTCTAAAATAATACAATAAAATTTGTGTTATATATATTTTTATGATAATAGAATATTCTTATTAAGTATGTGGCTATTGCTAACAAGCAAGTAATACTTTCTCACCATGCTTCAGATCTTGTTTCAACTATTTAACAAATTAAATGAGTATTATTCGATAAATTTATGCATATATTTTAATGCTAAAAACGGATTCAGAAGATATATAATACAAGAAGAGCAGTATCGGGGCACAGAGAAATAAACGTGATAGTTCGGGGGCATTCGGCTAAAGAGACTTAATCTCTTAGACATGGAGGTACTATGTCATGGGTTAAATATACATATCTCTCTAAATTCGAGTTGAGGAGTCCTTAATTAGAATTAAAATAGGTGTTTGTACATTGAATTGGTCACGTCGATCTATTTAAGAAGTAGTAATCATGGGTTGAGATTAAGTATAGGCTAAAGATATGGTAAATTAGCAAAAAATTCGTACTTGTTTAAAATTATTATGACTTATGCATCTTCCACCCTCTTGAATATTAACTTGCAAGTCTAATATAATTAGAGATCAAGTGACCAACGAAATAACAGAGTTGATAGACAATCGAATTGAATTAAGCAAATAGAAGATGTGCACAAACGCTAGCACAATTACTCATTGCGCTAGTGAAACATGGAGATGGAATTCACCATTACCATACCTCGTTGGCGGGGTCGGTCTATTGTTAACAACTATTGTTGTCGCGTTAGTCACTTTGGCTTGTTCGTTCAGAAAGAATCGTTTGAATCATTCGCCAAGCGATATTGAAGAAGGAGGCGGAGGAGGAGAAGGAGGAGGAGGAGGAAGAGGAGAATATCCCTCGAGTTTTGACAACCTTACTATTATCGATAATGATCAACCGAAGGTTGCAGTAATTATGGCTGGAGATGAGAATCCAACATGTTTGGCTGTTCCTAAGGATCAAGATATGTTTCTTGAAGATGTTGATTTGGTAGATGAGATTGAAGTGAAAAGTGAAGATTCAATTACATAATTGATAGATATATGAGTTCAATTCGTACTAGGTAAATAGACAAGTTTTGTTTTGTTTTTGCGGGAAATGAATATAGAGATGAGAACACTTTTTTTCAACGTAATAAACAAGTACGTTTGCAGTTTTTTCTTGGATGGACCTCAAAGTATTTACACAAAGTTCGTGATTCTAAGGAATCACTCCTTGAGTCCTTGATGATCTTGGCTTCCGGTTGTTGTCTAGCATTCTCTTTGAACTCTTTTGTAATATGGACATATTGTCACTAGTCGAGTGCATATGATAGACTCCGAACTGACGTTTTAGCTTATAAACCATGTCATTCAGACCATAGTAAGTGAATCTCGTGTGATAAGTTTGATCGCGGAAATGTTATTGGGAAACCGTACTCATGACCTTTTAATCACAACACACGAGTGCAACTATTCGACCTATGCTTTTATTCTTTGAACCTAAAGGACTAAAAATATGAGAATTTTGGAAGAATGACACATTTTGCCATTTTTTATTAAGCCGGAGCACCATTCATAAATTTTGGGCTTAAATGACACATGGGTTAGGGGTGTGGAGTAAAACTGAAACGATATAGAACCGAAAAAGTGAAACCAACGAGAACCGAACCGAAATCGGTTCAAAATATAAAAAACCGATCTTGAATCGGTTTGGTTCGGTTCGACCGGAAAACCGGACGGTTCAGAACCAAACCGAACCGGTGGTTCATATTTTGAAAAAAACAAATCCTACCGGTTTGGCAAACATGACATACATTTGGGCTTTGGCCTAATTAAATATAGTAATATACTAATAATATGAGTAATTGCTGCCATATATAACTCTATGCAATAAATATACTAATTATTCTATATAAGACTGAAAAACAAAGCCCTAAACATACTCAAACTAGTAGAAGTCGAAAAGTCATTGTTGCGGCAGACCAGCAGTGGCCTTCATCTTCATTGTTTATTCTTCACAATTCACACACGCCTCAGCCTCTTCCCGTTCTAGCAAGGCAATAAGTAAGTTTATTCTTTATCTTTTTATGTTTATATTCTCTTATTTGTATATTTGTAATGTTCAAATATTGTATAATAACAACTGAATTTTTCATTGTATTTTTAGATTCCAAATATAGTACTCCCTCGGTTTTTTTCACTTGTCGTTCTAGCAAAAAAATTTGTTTTTATTTACTTGTCGTTTTACATTTCCAAGACACTTTTTGATTTAGTTTTTCTATTTTGACCTTGTCATTAAATGAACATGTATTATACTTTTGTCTTGGAACTTGAGATGTTATTGTTTATTCCTACAATAAATGAGGGTATACAAGTAAATAATATAAAATTTGGGTCGCCTGTTAGAGCTAAGTGTAATCATTGTGGTCGTGATTGTTGGGCTGTGAAGCCAATTTTGCAGAAAACCAGCATGGATTTTGGCAAATTCTGACGGGCTTTTAGCCCGATTTCTTATGCTAGCTAGGTTTTATATTTTGCCTATAGATAGCGGGATTCTCCTATGAGTCTAACTAGTCCAAGTGTGAAACACAATGTAGACACATAGGGAGAATTGTCTTAGGAAGAATATTAGGGTTCTAGTATTCTTGAAGAACTTAGAGAATTTATCTTTATTCTTGGTTAGGCTTTGTGGTTGAGACTTTCGGTGTATAAGAAAGTACTCAATTGTTAGACTAGCTAGTTGGTAGGGCTTGTGTAACAATCTATATTCATTGATAGTGGAATCTGCAGCGGAAACAAGACGTACCTTACACATTGCGGGGGAACCTGTATAAATCCTCGTGTCTGTTTAATTCCGCACTTTATTCTTTTCGTTGTCATTGCGATTCTTGGGTTTGGGGGAATTATCCGAAGGTCCATAATTCCTAACAGTGATTATGCTGATGATTCACGAAATAATGGTACTGCTAATCTCCATAAGCATCTACGGAGTTGTGCAGTTTTTCAAAGAGAACTTCAACAACAAATAAATCAGACCACAATAAATGATTTCAGTGCTAAAGATGGTGGTGGTACATTCGTTATGGTTAGTGCAAAGTCAAAAGCGCTTGATGTTGAATTTCTACGGGATTCTTTAATTAAGTTTATAATGATGGATGAAAAGCTATTCAGAAAAGTGGAAGGACTAGGATTTATACAATCTGTTGGAGCTTTAGGGCCTCGGTTTGTCCTTTCTTGTAAAACAACTGTTGCTAGGGATTGCTTTAAAGTGTTTGATTATGAGAAAAAAAGTTGAAGAAGTTTTTAAAAGGTCGTCGGTTGAGTTTGACGACTGATTGTCGGACTTCAAACCAAAACTTTTCTTATATGTCATTGACAGCTCATTTTACTGATGATTCTTGGAATATCCACAAAAGAATTTTAAATTTTTGTTTGGTTGATGATCACAATGGTGATACAATTGGAAAAGCCGCGAGGTGTTGTCTGATGGAATGGGGGATAACTAAGGTGTTTATCATTAGAAGATGCATTATTATCAACAGTTATAGTTGACACCTTAGTTATCCCCCATTCCATCAGATAACAATCAATGGCTTTTTCAACTGTATTGCTTTTGTGATCATCAACCAAACAAAAATTTAAAATTCTTTTGTGGATATTCCAAGAATCATCAATAAAATGAGCTGTCAATACCATATAAGAAAAGTTTTGGTTTGAAGTCCAACAATCAGTCGTCAAACTTAACCGACGACCTTTTAAAAACTTTTTCAGCTTTTTTTCCTCATAATCAAACACTTTAAAGCAATCCCTAGCAACAGTTGTTCTACAAGGAAGGACAAATCCAGGCTCTAAAGCTCTCACATATTATATAAATCACCCCTTCCTCTGTTCTGAATGGCTTTTCATCCATCATTATAAACTTAGCTAAAGAATCCCATAAAAATTCAGCATTAACTGTTTTTGATTTTGCACTAACTATAACGAATGTACCATCCCCATCTTTAGCACTGAAATCATTTATTGTGGTCTGATTTATTTGTTGTTGGAGTTCTCTTTGAAAAACTGCACAACTCTGGAGATGCTTATGGAGATTAGCAGTACCATTATTTCGTGAATCAGCAGCATAATCACGACCACAATGATTACACGTAGCTCTAAGAGGCGACCCAAACTTTGTAAAGTGTTCCCAAACTTCAGAACTATGTTTGTTTGTTTTTTCAGTAGAGGAAAAATTGGCAACAAGATTAGCTATTTTTCTCTTCGCTGGCATCTTAAGAGCTTTAGGATTAGGAGTAGTATTAGAACTAGGAGGTAGAATAGGTTCAAGAGTATAACTGAAAGTAGGATTAGATTCAGCATGTTCAGTCGTATCTTGTTCAACCATGTTCTCTTCGTCCATTTTTAAAATAACAATCTAATAGTCAAAAGTAATTATTCTTCAAGACATTAATTTATATTATTTTAGTGTTATAATCCATGGATACTTGTTCCTTAATATTTTGCAAGTTACTATATTCTAAATTTTCTTTGTGAAACTGTCACACTAAAGGCTCTCAAGTCCCAACCCGCGTATCCCTACCATGGAGTATACGAAGAAAGCGAGATGTGCTTCAATTTAAGTAATGCTCGAAAAATATTTTTTTGTAATTTTAATAGGGGCTCATTTCTTAATTTTCGCCTAGGGTCCCAAAAATGTCAAGACCGACCCTGACTAGTTGTAGTTTATATTAGTTCAATGAGAATTTCTACATTATATTCCATAATAAACGAAGAAAATTACTATGTGCATAATATATTTTGAAATTCAATATACTATCATTATATGAATGCAAACTCATGAAATACATCTCGATTTCTGCCAAATTTGAGTTATAAGGCAATAATACACCATACATATATAATATCATCCAGCGCTAAAAAATTAATATTCTAATAGTGACAATAATATATTTCTCCTCCTCTGCTTATCCCTTTTCCCAATCATTTTTTTCTAACGTCGCTCACTCATCGAACCATTGCATATTTGCATGTAAATACCCTTTACAATAATCATTACAAACTAATTACGTAATTACATATTACCAAATTATCCTCTAACCATTTTTAGTCCTCTCTAGCTGCAATAACTAGGACTTCCAAGCTTCATGTCACTAACCATTTGACGAAGTCCTGAACTTTCTTCTTTGAGTTGGGCATTTTCTTGAACCACATCTTCATATACTTCACAAATGTGATTTAGTTTATCGATCAAATGTCGATTTTCGTTGCGGAGCTGGACAACTTGTGACCAGAGCTCATCTAGGTGCCTCTGCTTCCTCATCCGTGACCGCCTAGCGGATTCTCTGTTGGATATGATCCTACGCTGTTTTCGTTCATTTATGATACATAATTGTCGCTCATCGGAGTCATCGGACGTGGAATTGTGTCCCAAATAAGTTGTCATGTTTTGATGAATATTTTGGTTGAGATAGAAATGGAACAGGGGATTGTTGTCAGTTATGAATGGGTTGAGTTGGAGTGGTCCAACGTTGAGTTGGTTTTGAATTTCTGTAATTTGTGTTGGCTGCATGTTGTAGAGTAGGCTTGTAGTTTATGATTATGAGTGAATATTGAGGGGCAGACGATAAATATTGGTAGACAATGGGGTTAAGGAAATGGAGGATTTTATAGGCAGAGAAAAAGCGTATTAGCTGATCCTATACCTCTTTACGAGCCTTCTTATATATATTCGTATTTATATATTTATATACATCATGTATTTTAATTATTTCACCATATTTAGAAAATGTGATATACAATTCGTTAAAACGTGAAAATATGAAATAGGTACGTAATGAAGTACATGATCTAAGAAAACATATGACAAGGTGCGAATGAACAATTTGAAACATTTTTATAGTTACTTCATAATGTCTATAAAACATAATTACATGTTACAGATCTTTCTTAGTTTCTTCTGTATTTAAACGTTCTCTAGATTTATTCTAGAACATATACTGAATCAGAGATTATTTCAGATCCGATCTAACGTACAATCAAGCTAAATCCAACCAGATTTATTCAATCAACATGATCGACACATGGACAATTGTAGTTTATAGAAGAAAAAAAAATCCTCTAAGAATTTTTTATGGTACGCAAATCATCTCAACAAAAGAGCTAGTAAAAAGTTTATTTAAATTACTACTTTCTTGTATTATGTTTGACCAACTAAAAAAACATTTTAAAGGGATACCTAAATTTTTAGATGTAAAAAGCAAAAAATGAAGATGAGGGTGAGGGTGATAGATAAGTGAATGTATTTGAAAATTATAGGGCTCCACTAGGGTAAAGAAACATGGTTATGTTAATGAGGTCCAGGAATCTTTGTGGTGGTCAATTGATCTAACTCTTGGGTACATTTTGGTGATGAAATTTAGTAGTGGACTCATTCATCAACTATATCATTAGACATTTGTTGACTGCTTTTTATTTCTTGTCCTCATATCATTCTACATTTCTACCCTAATATTTATTTATTTTTATATGGTGAAAAATATATCCAAACTTCTCATCCTAATTAACATTGCGATATTAAATTAAAAATTTGACAAGTAAATACAAAAATAATTTTACAACTTCAAAGCTAAAATAATGGAGAAAGAAATGTAGCAATGAATGTATTCTATTTAGGGAGTAACAATTACTAATAAACAAATTAGTTAATAACACGAATCTTTGCCGTATTTTGGTGTCGTTCTAAAAAGTGGGTATGATTTGAACTTTTAGAGACTTTAGCTTTTTGAATCGTGATGCATTTAATAATTATTGAGCTAATAGCTTAGACAAATGTGCATATGATTTATTGAGGTGGTCATTGAGGCATTTGTGGGCTTGGTTAACTAGATAGTGTTTGCTTTAAATGGCTCATCCTATTTAGCTTTTAATAAATCAATGAGGGACATACATAACTATCATCCCATGTTAATCACTCATCACATAACAAGAAAATAGTATTAAAACAAGTCATTTGTATTTTGTAACATGTCACTTTATATATACAAATATACAATTTTCATGTATTTATATAAAAATATGTATCGTTTTTTTAGGCAGAGAACTGTTGTTATTTATGAGATGTCATGATAATATCTCGATAGTAACAAAAAAAAGTTACAAATTCGTTTTTTCGTAACCTAATTTATTAAGTGATGATCGCTTTCCTTTATTTTCAATGTGGGATTTTTACATGTGACAAATTTGGGCTCATTTGGAGCAATCTTAACACTCCCCCCTCACATGTGAAGTCCCTTTTTTTCAAAGCACGGAGGTATTTTTCTTCCTATATAAGGCTCATGTGAGGAGAGGGAGCACACTTCATAACCCAAGGAGTCACCAACTTAAAACCAATTGGTGATAAGTGGAGTTGCTCCCTAGTTTATTAAGCGATGATCTCTCTCCTTTATTTTCAATGTGGGACTTTCACATGTGACAAATTTTGGTTCATTTGGAGTAATCTTAACGGTAATCATAAGAAAATATTTCTTGAGCGAATTTACCACTTCCTCATAGGTCGTAACATAGTTGTTCATCTTTGTTATCCAATCATACATGTACACACAATTTTAGAGTTCAAGAGGATTATTAACCAATAGCAATTTCACATTCACGAGTTATGCATGGACATTGTTTTGGCCAAAACTTTATTATTTGTAATTCTTATCTAGCAACAACACAATTTTGTTACATAAATTTTATATTTTTAATTTTTAATATTAACCACAAGTTGAAGCTTCAATTAAAATGTGGGAGAATAACCACTTTTAAGCTAGCTTTGGGAGGAAAGAAGACCCAATAACATCCTGACAACATGATCAAAAGTGACACTCACTTTGATGTTTTACATTATTTTCTCAGACAATATTAATACATTACATATAATGAGAAGGACAAGTATTTCTGAATACTCAAATAATTTGATGACATATACCAATTCCAACAACATCAAAAGGGACAACTGAGGCCGGCAAGAGATTACAAACGAATGTCACCATATCTTATCCATCTTTTACACTCTTCAAGGTTATTATAATTTTCCTAAATTACCCTTTACGTCGACCTAAACATGCATAACCCTCTAGACCAATGAACAAGGACTAATATGGAAGAGGTGTTTTTTGATGAGGAATCTTTAATTGTATAGGGACAATGCCCTTTTGAAGGGGACAAATTATGTTGAGATAGGGCTCTATTTGATTGAAATTCAAGCAAATCCTGATTGGGCACAAACTGTACTAGAAATGTGAAATCACTAAGAAATGTAGGTCTTGGGAAATGGGATGGGGCGGAAATTTCGGAACCTCAATCACAAGCCCTCGTGGGATGAGTGTTCTTGTCCAAAATATGTTTGTTGATTGGATATATTTTTAGATGTTTTCCTAGCCATATATCTCTAATCAAACTTACAAAACACGAATTTATGAGTCATCGCTAATTTACAGAAAAAAAAAAAACAGGGGTTTCTGTTAACCATGAGATTAGGAAGTTACTTTGCTCCGTCCTTAACTTTTTTAATTTCGTTTTAATTATTTAATTATGCATGTCGATGTTTCAATAGTTTGGTGACATCTGGCCAAAGTTTTCAATCAGGTCTTGGTTCAAGCTTTGTTGGAGAATTGTTTCATATTTTACTCCAATAATTTATGTTTTCGATACCTGTAATACCATTGCATTCGATTTTTATCACTAATTTTAGAAAACAAAAAAATTTGTTAGTTATGCACTAAAACTAAGATATACTTAAATCACTATCAAAGTTTAAATGTATCTTCTTTTATTATTCTCATAATAACTCGATATGAATTACTTTTTGGGATTTTTCGTAAGAGAAAATAACGAAAAGTAGAAATGACGGGATATAGTTGATTATCTTCTAAAATGAACAAGAGTTGCTTGCAGCTGTAATTAATATAGTTTATATTAAACATTTTGAAATTTGTAAAATATTTTCTAACTTGTAGATGATTTAAGTCATTATAAATTTATGATCAAACAATTAAGCGAAGAATGAATATAATGTGGGCAAACAAAGAGTTAATTATCTGAGTGGTCCCAGTATTTGGGGTTTGGTGCATTTTGGTCCCTGAAAGTGGCACTGTTACAGAAATGATCCCTGAAAATGTGTATATTGGTGCGATTTGGTCCCATTCTGTTAACTCCGTTAAATTTAAGTGTGAATAGCAATTTTTGGGGCAAAAACAAAACTTTTTATAACTTACTCGATGTTGTAGATTTTTTTTTCCGGCTGTTTTAGAGTGTTAAAAGAACGTTTGAGGATATGAAAATGATTAAACTGAATTGATTTCTTAGTTTTAATGTATTTAATTGTTACTTTTGTCTTTAACTTTTTGTTATTTACATTTTAGGCCCCAAATGGGGCTATTAAGTTATAAAAAGTTTCATTTTTGCCCCAAAAATTGCTATTCACGCTTAAATTTAACGGAGTTAACGGAATAGGGACCAAATTGCACCAATATACACACTTTCAGGGACCATTTCCGCAACAGTGTCACTTTCGACGACCAAAATGCACCAGACCTCCACTTACTGGACCATTTCAGCAATTAACTCGCAAACAAATGAAAATAAATTTGGGACTAACATGCACCTAATTGAAGTTCAAGACATTTAGGTTATATATATATAGAACTCAATAATACTTTTTTTTTTAAAATTAGCGATGAGATGAGTATCGAACAAGACCTTCTGCTAACTAGCAAGAGCCTTTTCCACTAGGTTATCCGATTGACTCAGAACTCATTAATATTTGTATTATACTCCCTTAATTCCATTAAAAAAAATTAGCTTTGACTTTTTTGAAAGTCTAAGGCATAACATTTTCTTATAAAGTTGACATTTTATTTCCTGGAAAAAATATAAAAATTGGTCAAACAAAAAAATCATAAAAAAATTAGAAGTATACAATCTTCATGAAATGGAAGGAGGACTAGTATATTTGTGAGGATTAAGTAGTACTATCGTGTTGATTATTAATAAATATTTTAACATAAGAACGTAAATAATTGTTTATGTATGTATGTAGAAAATTACCAATCATTCACAAATGAAGTACTACATACACTGTAATTAAAAAAATTAAAGGACATTATTAATTAATGCATGATCATTTAACAAATCAAAGACCTTTATTATCCACATCATGAAAGGCTTAAGATCTATTAATATATGTTTGAAAGCTACATCAAACGTGTGTGCAAGCCACAGTGATATTTTTATTAGCATCACCTAAAAAGTTAAATGAATGAAAAAGCCTAGGATGTTCTTTCTCCATTATTTTCAATTTGAATGATTGCATATCTTTTCTTTTCCCAAAATTATAGGAATTGATTAATATGAGGTCTATTCTATTGATAACATATGATGAGTAAATAAATAAACCTTTTTTCAAGAATTTCCTAAGAGTAATATTAATATAGATTAATAATTAAAATTAAAAATAAAACATAATATATATGTAAGCATAAAAGCGAACATATTTACAAAAAATCTTCCATACTGAATTCGAAATGCAAATCTTCTATCAAATATCTTCTTTTGTTATTATCTTAACATGTTTCCTAAGGACACATTTTAGAAAAATCGATAAATAAATCGTGAAAGAATTGTAAATACAATACAACCTAATTCAAAATTTTAGAAATAAAAAATTAATTAGAGATATAAAGTTAATTATGACATTATTGTTGCTCAATTCATTTAAAATGCATGTCATTTAAATAAATAAACAAAACGGAATATAGCAAAGATGTTCAACTAACATTAGCAATTTGCAATTGGCTAATAGTGAATCAATTATATACTCACACAGAAGATAAAGTGTACACAGAAAGAAGTTGAAGGTGGTGCTTTGGTCTTAAAGGAAGCCTAAGACCATAATAGTATCCTTTAAAGCAATCCTCAAGATATTAGCCTTTTATAATAAGATAATCTATTACTTACAAGGAATATATAATAATTAAAAGAAAGATCTTCATCACCTTGTTTTTAATAAACTATTTTCTCCATTCCAATAAGACAATCAAATTGAAAATTCTTATTTATATACATATATAATCAATTAGCACTATACCAACTCAGATTTCATTTCGTAGAATATATTTTAATCTTTACATTATTTTAGTATGGTCTCCATCACTCCATGTATTATTACGGAATATTCAATATTGACGTATTTATCTTAGGCCAATTGGTCTTATAGTGGAATTTAGTAGATTTGTAACATGATATCATAGTCGGTCAGTTGATTTCGTCCACATGATCTATGAAAAATTGAATTCACATGTGATATGGTATTAAAAAAATCTTCATCGCACATTGAATATGTCAAAGCATATGTGAAGTGACTTATCGGTTCTAAAACTTACTCCCCTATTATCAAATTGATATTATATTAGAGATTTAATAAATTCTTAACAGCTATATACTATATGTACCTTGTAATATGACTAATCATAAATTCATAATGACATCTCAACTATGAGATTGGGGATGTTCATCTTCATACATTGAAGAAATTGGAAAAATGCAAATTGAAACGAATTCTTTGATTCCTCTGGACATATTTTCCATAATTATCGGACAAATTCCTTGCTTTCATATGATGTGTTTTAGCTCAGGACTTACAATGTGTTGTGTTACATGTTTTCAATATGACTAACGCGAGGAATCCTCAATAGCAACAACGAATTTCTTGAGGTGCTTTATGTATTCAGGAAAGAGCTCCAAGTCGCAATGGTTTCCACCTTTGATCCATAGTGGTTCATATTTTCGCTTGCATAACGCCCATAGTTCTTTACCATGTGTTATATCAACAACATCGTCAGCAGTTCCCTGCACGCAACGAGAACCAAATCGAGCAATGGCTTACCAATACACTACTGAAAAAAGTACCAAAAACAACGAACTAGACACGCGTTCAAACGTATACATGGGATCCTATGGGGTTCCAGGATCCCATTTAATTTCATATACATCTTTGACAAAAATGCTATGAAAATGTACCTATATAGCTTGATCAGGAAGTAGATATACTCACATGAATTACCAAAACAGGGCATTGGACCAACGGTATCTTGTCGACATTCTGCAAAATGTAAATATCCATTTCAGAAAATCACATCATGGTGAACCAAAACCACACAAAATCGACAGTATTCCACGCCTCGATGAAAATATGTTTACCTTATAAATGTCACACCAGTAAGTTTGCTTAACAGGGTACATGCATCGAAGGCCAGACGCGATTGGACTGTGCAGAACCACGCCCCTTAATCGTGGCAAGCGGGATGCAATGTCTACTGTAGGGCCGCTACCAACAGATTGGCCATATAAGATTATATTTTCTTCTTTTGCTCCATATGTGTGTTGAAGGTAATTATATGCAGCTTCTATGTCTGCATAAGTGTTCAATTCACTAGGCTTCCAAAACAAACAGGACAATTGTTTTAGGATCTTTTACATATAATGTTAAGTAACTGAAAAAATACTAACAAAATTACCATACCTTTCCAGTAGACTTCCCATATCCTGAATAATCATACCTGATTACAACAATATAATGTCATTGTATTAGATTAAAAACTCTTATGGTAAGGGGACCGTGGGTGGGTTTTAAATTATTTTTTTTTGAAGTTCGGAAAAAGCATATATTAGATCTTACAAGAAGTTTTGTATCAACATTGTTAATCCAACAATAAAATCTTGATAGATTATAAAGGAATTTCAATTGGCTCAAGCATCTGGCATCGTATCATCTAATACCAACACCTTCGCCTCTTAACAGACAATTCATAGTCGCCTTATTAGGTGAGGCAGATCTCGCTCCTCACCCGAGTGCAGGTGTGTATCACACTTTTAGAAAATTACTCTTTGGAGGAAGAAATTAAACAAAGAGAATTTGTAAGACATACCCCATTAGATTAACACGAAGATGGAGGCTAAGTTCAATTAAAAGCTCATAAATTTGTCCAATATCAGTTGCATTCCCATGCGAATACAACAACGTAAGCTTCGCTAACGTGTTCTTCACATAAATGGCCATAATGTGTGTCCCTATTTTGGTTTCTATCTTCATCACATCAACATTTTCCCTATCGGAAACCTCCGACATTATCAGCTTCCCGCCTTTCTCCGACACGTCGTACGACGGCGGATCCGGTGGAAAGAATGCTAATTTTGCCGCAATTGTTGATGTCACGGCTCCCATATTTTCTTCTAATTTAACCCCTAATCAAAAAAGTTCACTTCTATATACCATAATAGTTGCTATATTATTGATACTAGTAACATGCAATTAAAATGTTGATGTTATTATTTTGTAATATGAATTGTAATTTAGAAAGCTAATAGCATATAAGAATGAAGAAGAATTGTTTGTAATGTATTTATTTTTATTCTTAAGATAAGGAATGATGTAAATAATATTTAGTTTTCTCACAAATACATTTGCAAGCTAAATCAAAACAACAAAAATAATGGAGTTAAATTAATGCGAGGAATGCCACTTATTTTAGAGGATATAAGGAAGGACAAAAAAAATATTCCTCCTTTTCACGAACATTATCTACCTAGCTTTTATAATTTTCTCATTCATTACACTTGTCTCGTTTGACTAATCTATACATAATTACATATATTTTTATACGTAGATAAACTTTAGCAAGTGTTAAATGTTGCGGAGTATTAGTCATTTTTTTTCCCGTTCATCCCGAAAAGTTTGAGACATTTTTCTATTAAAACAATCGGAAACTCTTTTTATGTTTAATTTATAAACTTTAACATTATATTATAACATGATTTATATAATTACGTAGACCATTTTAAGTTCTTCTATGTGTGGAGGTTTTTGAATCGGAGAACATAATGATTTGACTAATAGTAATTGAATTCACACTGACAATATACTAATTTTCCTCATGATGCTGTAATTTGATTAGTTAGCTCTAATTTTGAATATATAATCTTTAATATGCAATTTCATGCAATAAAACAACTTCATATTTCATTGTTCTGTTAAAAAAATGACCACATTACTGACTCAAACTACATAACAAAAGACGAGATTATTTTGATCACTATTGTAAGAAATTCATATAAGATATAATAATGATGCAGCTACTAAGGTGTAGTAGTTTTTGAAGAAATGGACACTGCTGTAGGTGGAGCTCCAGGAAAGCCAGTCGTTGGTTGGAAAGGGAATGCGGGCAGAGATTGAAACACAGGCGGTGGTGGTGGCAGAGGCGTCGAAAATGTATCTGGTACCGCAGGCGGGACATTCCCTGGTGGAAGTAGTGTAGGTGGGGAGGTGAAAGGTGATGGAAGGATTGGAGGGAATAGTGAAGCTGGAGGTGTAGTCATAATGGGAGGGAATGTTGGAGTTGAAGGTGAAGTCATAATGGGAGGGAATGTAGTAATTGGAGGAATAGTGGGAGAAAACAATGAAGGTGGCAAGAAGGGGTTAGGACCGAAGAATTGTGTTAGAGTCGCTTTTTCATTTGGATTTTCAGGTTTTTCTATAGTGCCCCTCATTGGGGAAGAAATGGGAGGCCAGAGAGGGAAAAATGGGATACCGGGGAGGGACGGTAAAGGCGGGAGTGGTGGTAGAGGTGGCAATTGTGGAAGTGTAAGTTGATCTTTAACCACTTGGGGTACATTAGAAGTGGCTGAGTCTTCAATTGGTTGTAAATATCTTGTAGTGGGATTTGAAGTGGACTTTTGTGACTCAGATGCCTTGGATTCTTGAATATTTGGCTTTCGACCACATAGTTTTGGCTGCTTTAATGGCTTGAAAGTGAAAAATCCAGCAGAGAATATGTGTTGGTCTTTCTGTTTTGATTTGAGATGTAGTTCTGATGAAGTTGATGTTGAAGCCTCGGCACACAGAGGCTCACTGCTTTTGATCAGCTTTACGGAACATCTATCGATTTTCTTGACATCTTTGTTTATTGAGAAAGGGAGATGCGCTTTGAATTCCCCATGCTCATTTGTGCTAACCTCTTTTTTGAACTGTGGTGTTGTGTTGTTTTCTGAACATTCTACTGCAACAACAGCACCTACACAACAAGCAAATTTTTTCAACTTCATGGTACAAAAATGCATTGCAAATGTCAGTTTAGAACATCCAAACTGTACCATTTTTTCACCATTTCAATAAACAAAGAAGAGTATTTACGAAACAGAGGTACAATAAACTGAACATCGGAATTGATCTTTAAGTTATATTTCAATTCGGGTCGGGATCTTAAATGAACCTGAAATGAAGTGGCTAGCTTTGGTGAAACTCTGTTGGTAACAAGTATCACAATACACAGAGCCAACAAGAACTGCAGATGGATTTTTCTCCTCTTGGCTAGCTTCAGAAATATCAGTCAATGCCAAGCTCAGAAAGATTATATAACAAAGTCGAAACATCTTTTGACCTTTCATAACTTCAGCATTTACTTTGTTTCCAAAAGTCGAGGTTACTAGTGATTGACCTTGATGAGAAAATTGGGACTGTTTTATAGCAAGAGCCAACAAGAAAGCCTCATCATTCATACAGCAACCAGTTAACAGCAAACAAACTAATTCCAAAGTCAAAAACAGGTAAAAGAGGGGGAGAAGAATTTGGAGTAGAAATGAAAAGGGTTGAAAAGAGATAATTCATGCTCTATTTGTTAGTTCAAGATTTGGTAAATTCATGTATATAATATGACCAAATTCCTATAAATAGAAAACGATAGAAATAGCCACAAACATTTGATGTAGTCATGAAACATGCATGTAATTGCCCCACGTCCACAATGAGTGATCTAACTGTAACATAATGAAGTTATGAGTTTGATTCATTTGTCACTCGAGGCTTTGCATCATGTCGACGAACATGCAATGCACCAGAAATGTTACAAACAGTAACACATGCGGAGTTTTAAAAAAAATAATAGCAAAAACAATGTTACAAGTTACAACCCACTTCAGCTCTTGCCAAACAATCGCCCTATCAATTTCTATCAGAACACATCTAAAATTGAAAAGCCTATCAAGAATATTTGAGGTCAATCAAATAAGTAAATAACAACTAATGTTCCCTCAGATACCTATAAGTTACAACAAGAATATTCAAGCCTTAATATATAATCATTTTGAAATCGAGCAGGCCATATCATACAAATTATACTTCTTCCGACGAGATTCTGTACAGAATTGATGAGACAATATTTGTCACTTCCGGAGGAAGTTTAGAGTCTGCCACTTGGGTACTAAAAGATTGAGCTTCCAGTCTTCCACTGCAAACTCCCTGTTCACTTCAAAATTATCTGTGTTTGTACAATGACGCCACCTTATCAAGAATTAAACTGATGCAGCTGCTTCGAGCAACTCTATTTCTTAAGCAAGGAGGACAGAACCGAATAGCGAATGGCAGATTGCTGTTCTAAAGCCAGCAAAAAGTGTTACCGCATTTCATTGTCATAAAAGGCTAGTAGCTGTTTAACATGATTTTGCCAAGCAGCAACATTCTGCCCGTCCACTGCTACCCAATCAACTACAGTGGAAGCTGGTTGTTCCCACCATTCTTCAAGCTGCAATGAAACCAATTCACTCAACCCATCGGATATATTATTATGACAAATGAACAAGCAATACAAGCAACATCATCAACAGCACGCCATTCCAGAATTCTACTAAAATACATTATAGAGAACCCACAATATTTTATCAATATAGTTCCATGTTCTCGGCATATATATGAAATGTGGAATTTCATGATCAGTGAATCTAATAAGATGAATATGAACAAGGAAATGACAGATTTTCATTCCCCACTGGCCTGACTTACTATATTTGAAGTATTCACTGGAAGTTCACCAAGTGATGCTTGCAGGATAAATGATAGGTTACATGCGCAAAGAACAAACATAAAGAACATTAATGGTAACCTCTTACCAAACCCCTGACATATATGCAATCCTCCAGACATTTGTGAGCATTTATGACTGCAGTTTTCAGTTCAGGAATCCACTTCTCACTAATAATTTTATCTTGTTCTGCAGCCAGGTTCAAGCAGTAATTTGTGGTCCTGTTAAACGACATCAAACTTAATCAATATACCAAGATTAAGGTGAAACAGGACTTTGTGAGGCAAAAACATAGACAACATCAGTGACTGCTCAAATATCGACTACCAAGACGGAACATCTCTACTTATAGTGAACCCAGTGATATTACTAGTTCCATAAGAAAGGGATAGGGCTCAACAACTTCTGATAACATAAAATGTAAATTAGCTGTAGAATATAGGTTCTTATAGCATATGGAAAAACACTCAAATTCAATAAAAATGTGAGGAGTCTTAGTTCTTTATTCTTTTACTCAAACCTGAATCCACTACTTTTCACAAATTCCATTAAAAAAAAATTTCCTATCTCATTGCCACACTCCATCGTTTGAGATCAAGCATAAATTTGGGCATTCTGATCCATTAACAATAAGATTCCTATATTATCCGACCACCAAAGCAAACCATAAAGCGAGATGATAGGAACAATATAACGGAAATGAAAAAAAGACAAATATACAAAAGACAGGTCAAGAAGCACGCCATAATACACATAAACAGCTAGTAAAATTAAGGATAGAAGATTTAGTAAAAATATATTTATAAATAACTTAATCCAGCTTTGCTTTAAAAGTAACTGCGGCAATATCAGTACCTTTCATAATCTTGTTGTGCACGATGAGCATGATTTAGCAACGCATGGCCACTTTCCACAAGATCGCGCCGAACTTGCACTAAACTTATTGCATTAGCTAATTCTTCTAGCACAGATGCTTCAGAACCACGGAGCTTTAGACAAAATTCCATGGACTCCAAAACTGAGGATAGACCAGCATCGAAACCTTCATGACCTATTAATGCATTGAATTAAATACAGCATGATTAGATAATTTTAAGATTGTTTGCCTTGATATCTAAGTGTTAACAAAATCACTGTCCATATGCATTCTACATATTCAAGTTGGGATTAGAACCCTAATGTTTTACTCTAGGAAAGGAAATTTGATGATTGGGAAATATAAAATTGCTGTTAGTATGTTACATAGTACACTCAAAGTCACGAAGTTTGTTAACATCAGCACGAGATTCAGGGCTCTTTGCAATAATTTAGTAAAATGATAGCAGACAATGAGGACAAATACTTACAAATGTAACTGTTAAAGAATATTAAGTAAAACCAAAAATCACCAAACAAAAGAGAAGTTTACATTCTAAATCATATACTAAAATCTTGATTCAATGGGGGGGAAGGGTTTGTCAGCAATAAGGATCATGAAATTCCACTCTGATGCAATGCTGAAGCAAACATAGTATTCAAGTGCTAAAATAAGCACAAAATAGTGCAACACTTGGTTGGAGCTACGGCACAAAATATTAAAGGAATAAATGAAGCAAGTTTCATCTACCATTAACGGTATTAAAACTGATCATTCCGTAAAGGAAAAACTAAAATTGGCATTTATTAGAACACGGACATGAAGCATCTAAAACAAAACTACCCCCTTCACAAATTGTTCAACTCCTGTTGACTTTTCTCCTTACAAGATGAATATATGACGAAACTCACTTCATTTTGACGTGAATGGCACAAAAACAAGACAAGTTTTTGGTTAGTAGGACATAGAAAACTTGAAACAGGAAATGGAATATTATCCTCAATTAATCCAGGAATGCGATAGACTTCTGAGATTATACTCAAAAGAACTCTCTTCGAATTCTGATTTATCACTTCTGAGATTATACTCAAAAGAACTCTCTTCGAATTCTGATTTATCATCACTGTCATCTAATTTATCTATAATTAATAATATTGCCACAACAACATGCCCGACTGCCTGTGAAGAGGCTTCGAACATTTGTTGTAGGTGTGACACGTGTGGATTGCGTTATTGACTACAATAAGAGCAAAGATAAACAGTTTGGCCCAAAAAGTAATCTCATTGAAATATAATCTACGTACACTTGATAAGACCCATTATCAGCTCTCCGCAACATAATGAACATATAGGAGTAATATGATTAGACGAATTCAGACGTTTTGATACAACCCAGATACCCTTAATCTATTAAGAGATGATCCCTAAACACTTGGATGCAATCCCGAAACCATAATTCATCCAACTAACTTTCAAGCACGAGAATGTTGTATGCTATGAAAAAAGACGAGCACAAAGACCTCATGTCCATGTGAAGCACATGGTCAATCAGAAATTTTCCCAGGCAAAATCTGAACAGAAAATATGTTTCTACAGATTGTTGAAAAATGCACCTGTCGGGATAAATGAGATAAAAGCTATGCTTGCAATTACAAAAGAGGTAAGGTCATAGACATAAGAAAACTAACCTGCAGGATATTGAAGAGCAGCTGAAATGCGACATATGGAAGGGATGGCTGAAGGATCTCTAGCTCCAGCTCTTGCAGTTATCAAGGCAGCAGTTTTCTCTGCAGAAACAACTGCTTCTGGTCCAGAAGACCCAGTAGCACCAACTGATTCCAATAGAGCCTGCGAATGATAAAAAGATGGCATCAAATAGAAGACGAATTGCATCATGAACATAGACAAAAAAGCATATGAATTATGGTCACCGAGCCACATTCCATGAAGGAACCTACCAAGTACCAACTCAAAAGAACAATATTTTTTTAACCATCTCCGTTGGGATGGAAAGAATCACCAGGGACTGTAATGGCTTACAATAACTGATGACACAGAAGTAACTAACATAGCTTACGCTTATTGATCCAATATCGACAGGTTAGATTCAAGTAAATATTTTAGTTGTTCCGGAATATCATCATTATAATAAGCTAGATTCTGTATTTTTTTACGAAGCCATCAATAGGGGAGGGAAATTTAGATCACCTGAGGAACATATATTGCTAGAAAAAATACATGGAGTAGGTGCAAACCTGAGGGGTTGAAGGAAGCATATATAAAATATTATCAGGAACTTGAGAGAAAGCAGACACTTCTTTCTCAACAAGATCTTTTGCTTTATTGGATAACTCCAAAACAATGTTGCATGCAGGAATTATCGTGCTTGATGCATACTCCCTTGCGGCCAAAGGTTGCTGACTCCAAAATGAAGCAGCATCCTGATAGAATTTGGAGAAAACTTTAGAATGAAATATGTAATGCTCAGGGCACAATGGGGTATGATCATTTGGTGGGGGGCCTTTTTGAGGGCAAACAAATATATAAATTTCTACAGAAACCTGAAAACTTACGAGAGATACAACTAACTAGGGTATAAGATAAATATATATGATGTCTATAAGAAAATTAGTTCAGTACGCTAACATTGATGAACTTCACATTGAAATAAAACCCGTACAGTTCTGAATATATAATATGGTCCCTAAAACAAAAAATTACTGGAGCAAATAAAGGCAACACCAAGACAATATTACAAATGACATGACCTATAGGGAAAAATATAGGTGCCAAGGGTTAAATGTTGGAAACTACAGCAACGTCCCTTGCAACAGATTGTTTACCTAGACTATGTCCATGGAAAAAGGGTACTCAGATTTAGCAACATACCAAATTTGCCTTCACCAATGCCTTATATATCGATTCAAGTTCAGATCTGCGAGCATCGAACTCTTCAATCTTTTTCCACTTCTTTTTCAATGAATCTTCAGCTTCTTTCCTCTCAGCACATAATTTATTCAGCCGTTGGATTTCAGACATCAAGGTACTTAAGCTGGCTTTTAAGCCAGCTACTTCTCTCTCCTTGGCCCAAACCTCTAACTGAACAAGAAATTGATAAAGTGACTCGTGAAATAATGTAAAAATCAAGTAAGGATGAATAGTTACAGCTATTGCAATACCAAGCACAAAGTAAAAATGCAGAATGAGGATCAGGGAAGGGAAAGACAAGAACAAAGAAGATAAATGCGATAAGGAAATAAGCATAGGGGAAGGGACAAGCTAAAATTCCAATTTGCATTTTCTCTATGATACTTCACTCAGGTGCATTATATAATGAAGAGTGAGACTATAATATCCAACCAACTTCCAATTGAGAAGTTCCTCACATAATTGTTAGTCCACTTATAGAAAGACAAAATATGTAGCTGATATTGCTGGGCCATAACGAATGACAAATATGAGCTTACACTTCATCCAACTACATCATCATATCTAAACAATTTAAGATGTCTTGAGTGTGACGAGATTTTGTAGTTACACTTGCGCAAGTTACTTTTAAGCATTAATGAGAATAAGCATTGAAGAACTTAATTGTCCATAATAAAGCACAGCAAATCTATTACTCGCTTACTAATTTGTAACTATGCATCTTGTGTTCTTAAATGCATTTGACTTATAATTTCTTACCATGTATTGTAATGAACTCCTTTCCTCATCTATATAAATTATTTCCCACTTTATCTTAGAATTTCTAAGCTCAATTATAATGTGTGCCCTTATATTTCCCATGATAGATACATTTGGTAATTGTTTCTATTCTACTTCTGAATTCCAAAGCAATAATCATAACGAATGACCCATTATACTCCCAACTAGATAACTTATGCAAGGGTGCAGAGGTAAAATGGAACTGAAATCAATACTCCACATTAGTAAGAGAACGGTAGGAGGCCAGTATTGATCAAATAAAATGACTTTACAGTTTATCTCTTTTTTTCTTCTGTTTTCCTTATTTAATTGTTTTTTTGTGGGGCATTGTCACCAATGTTCTAATTCCTTTTCTCTTTTAAGAAGTATTCCTATAGTTGAGAAGAATGTTTGTGTAGATGTTGAGTTAAGTAGTACTCTTGTAGATGTTTTTCTTATTTAATTGATTTTTTGTGGGGAATAGTCGCCAATGTTCTAACTCCTTTTTTCTCTTTTAAGTAGTATTCCTATAGTTGGGAAGAATGTTTGTGAAGATGTTAAGTTAAGCAGAATTGTTCTACCTCAAGTTGCCTGAGACTGCTCATAGTTTGTGATGTTCCTCCAGTAACAAGAGAATGTGAAGAGATGGCATCGCCACTTCCCTGTAGGCGCCGTAGAAGCTGCTGACTCAAGTTTCTCGCTTCTGCAGCTTTGTTAAGAGCATCTTCAGTAGCTATAAATTGCTGAACATGCGCCTTCTGAATAGTTTAATGGACATGATTTAGCATACAAAGAGAGAAACAAAGAAGGTGCTCATTTTTTTTTCATGTTCAAGGTAGATTAAACCTAGGGCTACTAGAGATTGTACGAAACGAACTTACAAATACTATACCGTAATTAACACAGTTTCAGGATGTTCTCTGAAGATGCACATAATATAAAATGACTAAAGGGAGCACTCTGGCAAGATGCATATAGATTAAAAATAAAAACGTATAATGCAAAATGATGACCTGTCTTTCAAGAAGTTGGTTCTGACTTCCGCTTGAGGGAGCATCACCTATAATTTTTCCATTACCATAAAGCTGATACTGTAATGGTGAGCTCACATCAGGAGAAGCATCAGATATTTGGTCATTCTCATACTTGTACCTGATTTGCAAAAACAAATAGATCTTCTCAGGATGTTGCAAGCAATACAAAATACAGATAAATCTTGACAAAGGAGGAGAGAAATGATAAGTGGATAGGTCACTTCATAAAAGGAATGATACATTGAAATGATATATTTATAAAACACAAAAAAGTGCTTCAGATTAAGACAAAGCAAGTTATGTTAGAAACAGTAAATGTGGAGATTACTCAAAAGTACCTAAGTGTTTCTGCATCAGCCCTAACATCAATTTTATCTGTTTCTCTACAAATCAGGTCTTTCAATCTCTGGGTGTATGCGGTAAGAGCTTGAAGTAAATGAGGTGGACTCCTTAGGCAATCTACGATCACAACTCTGACCTCATTAGGTAAATCTCCAGTGAACTCAATACCTAACTTGTCAACATCAATTTGAGGATTCAAATGAATGCCATTTCCTTCATAAGCTGGAAAGGAGTTCCGGATACTTTCTGCCATCTGTATTACAAGAGATTCACACGCCCTACGGATATTTCTCTCCTTGGATGTCTCAATAACAATGACATCTTCGGCAGACTTAGCAGCACCTTCAACTGTTGAGTAGATAGCATCTTTTTTGCTGGTTGACTGAAAACTAGTGACCATCTCTACCGAGCTGTCTGCACTTGTCCTTTGCGCGTCTCTTGCTTGGTTTACATAATGGCGCAAACGTTTATGATACTCTGCAAATATTTTAGCAGCTTCATCACACTGTTGATCATATGTCTCTAACATAAGCTGTTTGTGCCTGCAATTTGTGAGAAGGTTCAAAATCGTTCTTATACTGCTAAACTCTTCCACAAGTGAACCAGGTCATTTATTGTGTCACAGATTCGTATAGGAACTCCAACAATGTCTAGGAGATAGGCTGTTAATATGACTAAAGAACATCAAATACATCTAAGCTAATCAAATTAGCCCTGTATAATCCATCAGATAGAAAACAACCCTATGATCCTACTGAACTTACTGCATAGAAAAAACTAACTTATCATGCGAACAACTAAGAAGATTCAGCTTAAAACTACTATTCAATTCCAGATATAATCAAATTTAAGTATACAATTATGTGAGAAAAACAGTGAACGAATGGGGACAATACAAAAGAGACCATGAGATTAATTCTGCAAAAATAGCACCTGTAATTAGACCTCTCATCAACCATCCTCTTCCTTTCAGCCTCCTCTCTCGAAACCTCCAACATTTTTGCCTTCAACTCCTTCCTCTGCCTTCTCACTATCTGTCTTAACTTCTCCACTTCCTTCTCAGCTACCTCCCTCTCTTTTAAAGCAATCTCCCTGTTACTCTCCATCGAACCCGACCCCGCCTCCAAATTCCGATCCCCTTTAACCCTCCTCCTCCCTACCTCCTTCCCATTACCACCACTACCTCCACCATCAACACCACCCCCACCGTGTACAAGAATATTACGCCGAATATTATCAACAGTCTTCTCCGATTTGACCCTCTTGATTATAAAATTCAACACAGGGATCATATTCCCACGACAAATCTTTCTAAGCGAATCGACAGAAGGCAATGCAGATGACTTTGTGTAGGGTCCCAGTGGCCGATAACCCATCTCCTTCTGAAGCCACTCCAACATAGCTTCGGGTTGCCCCACCCCCGAGCTCGATGAGCTCTGCATTGAAACTCAACTCTTCCAAATTACAAATAATCAAAACCCTATCAGATACTAAGTTATTTTTCAACTCCAAAAGAGTAGTAATCTAGTGATTATGAGCTCCGCATTGAAACTTTCCTTCCAAATTACAACTAATCAAAACCCTAATTAGATCATTTGTAGATTTCAATTCCTAAACCCTAGTAATTTAGCAATCATGAGCTCTGCATTGAGCTTTAATCTTCGAAATTACATGTAACTGAAACCCTAATCAGATAATCAAAACATAAGTTTTAATTTAAAAATCCTAGTGATATAGTAATTAACATAAATTAGTGTGGAAATTTGAAATTAGTAAAATATTTGGGGGATTGAGTAGATCTGCATTGAACTCTACTCATTGAAACTACAAGTAGTTAAAACTGAAATTATATATAGAAATGATTTTCAATTCCGAGAGGCTAATAATTAACGACAATTAGTAAGGGGGATTTGGAAATTGGACAAACATTTTGGGAAAGATTAAAGAGTAAATCTGCAGCATGAAGGGATAAGTTGTTGGGTAGCAAGCTCAGTTGTGTGGATGAAGAAAAGAAGAAGAGTGAAGAAGCCGTCTTCAATAGTGTGTATTGCTACTGTATGTACAGTACAAAAATCAAATTGAATGTCCCGCTTGTACACATTTATCACCTTGATTTGGTTCGAATCAGATTCGAGTTCAAGGCTAAAATCGCCTCGAGACTTAAAAAAAAAATCACACTAGTCTTCTCAAATTTATCGTTAAATTTTTTTAATTTATTAACTTTTTCAATTTCAGAAAAGTCTTTTACTTTTGATAACTTTTCCATTTCACTACCTTTCCCCCTATTCAATTAAAACAAAACAAAAAAGTTACAATAAGAAAGTGGAGTATATAGCTCTCTTTTTTTTAACATATTATTTACCAACAATCTCCTTTATTAATAATATGAAAAAATTACTATTCTCCCCTTATTTTGTGGAGTTAATATCAAGATATGAATTCGAAACTAATATGTTAAAATCTGAACTCTTGTTCAAATGATATATGTGTTGGTGTTTACAATGCATTTTACATATCGAAATTATGTAATCTCATATAAACGATCTATACAATGTTCAAAAATCACATTTAACTAAGGTTTATGTGTATACCTTTGAAGCGTGAGTAGAGTTTGCAGCGGAAGAACAACGTGAGTTTCCCTCTCTAGTTAGTTTACACCAACGCAAGCTTGATTTCATCCTTGAAACGATTAGAGCTTGAGCGTATGACTAAGAATGAACTAAGATAAAAACGATTTCTTCTCTTGGTGTGTGTATGGTTTCCGCCGCGTGTGAGGGGAGGAGGTAGATAATATTTTTTTTCTCTATTTTGTGTTGCTTGAATTGTCTTACAATCAAGATGAATCATATATAATAAATTGGTGAGTTAAATGTCATTAATCACCAAATCATAATTCCCCTAATTTTTCTTCTTTGTAAATTATGGATGAATTGAGTTTCGAATCCAGAACATTTTGGTCACTACAAGAGCCTTTTCCACTAGACTATTCGATTAACTCTAATTCCCCTAATTAAGCACCAATCATGTCATAAATGATTGATTTCATCCCCTTAATTAACCACTAATCATGTCTGATTTCAAAATTCAAAAGTCCATTGACTTTGGATACATTTGGCCGCCCAAAAAGAGATGTAATTCCACTTTGGAATTTCTTTTTTTTATTATTTGATATTTACACTTTTAACTTGGAAGTTTCAATCTTATTGAAAATCAAGTGCATTGTTTGTGTGTGTGACATTCTAAGACCGAAATAACATTAGACATATGTTAATAAAATATGTATCACGTATTTTACTAACATATAAATCATGAGCGGGCCCTAGTAAAACCATCATGACCCCTAATGCATTTCGGGTTCGTTCCCAGCATATATATTAGTGTCGAACATAATATACGTATAAACTTAACTTTAAATGCATAATCATTACGAAGATCAAATTGTTCAACGGGCACTTATTATGATGTGTCAAACACCTCATAATTCTAACAATATGAAGTGTTGTTTACTACGTTTCGAATCTCACAAATTTTGTGTTGGGGAATCAATCAATTTAATAAAAGACTATTACATTATAAATGATAAAATAGGAATATAGTAGAAAAAATACATTAAAATGTTAAACAATGTGATTAAAAAAAGTCAAAAACTTTAGTCTAAATAATACGCTAAAAATAATACACTAAAAACGAGGTAATGTGAACTTATCGGGTTGGGTCTCTCTCTCTCCAAAAACGAACCTAGGAACACTTATCTAAACTCAACTTCTTAATACTCATTGTTAGTCGAAAACAAATGGTTTCCGAACCACATATTTGTTGTCTATATTGGTAAAAAGTAAAGGCAATGTGATTTTTTTCCCCTAATTTCGGGAAAATAATAAAATTAGTCAAAGTTACTAACATACTTATCTTGAAAAAATCGTTTGCATAAACCTATTGCTAGTCCAATAAGAAACAAACTCGATTAATATTTCTAGGATTTAGTTGTGATTTGGAGTTAGGTAAAAAGGTTTATTAGTTCAGTTATATTTGTGGGGGGTTTTTCGATGACTTTGTTTTCGCCTTTCCGGTTACTCCCTCCGTCCCTAAAAAATTGTCACATTTTGACTTTTGGTAGTCAAACATTACAAAATTTGATCATGAATTCCCATTAAACGGTAAGAAATAATATAGTCTTGTGAGACCTTATTAGATTTGTCTCGATATATATTTTTCAAATATTAACTTTTTATAATTTTTTCGCATGTAAAATAATAGATATTTATGTTTTAAATCGTGTTTTGTTGACCACCAAAAGTTAAAATGTGACAATCTTTTAGGGACGAAGGGAGTATTTGCTAATTCTTTCAAGTTTTTATGTGCTTTTTCAAATATTATGAATAGTATCTTTTATATTTTCTAGGATATTTCACTAATATTTCTCGTGTAAGCATGCTAAGTGAAGCTTAATGAATGTCTTGAATTTTTCCAAAATCAAAATGATAATCACTTGATATAATTTTGAAATTATCAACTAAGGTTGTACCTGAAATAGCGAAAGATGTCCCATCTAATTTAGAAAAAACAAAAGATGCCCATCTAATTTAGAATTGACTCAAATTTTTAGATGGCTTACCAAAAGTTTCTTCTTATGATAAATAATGAATGGTGTAAGATCACATATATCAAATAATCTACACCAATTGTCTTATAAAATTTCTCTAAAATAAATTTTATATATATATCACTTTAAGTGTTACTATTTAACTTTCACATAAAAACCAAATTTTGTATTCCTCATATTATTAATATAATACTATATGAACAATTTAATGAGACACTTTTTCTATTCAATACTCAACTCAAACATATAAAAAGACAAAGTTGTGGCAACTTCTCTTTCTCGTTGTGGTGGTAATGTTTGCGGGTACGTTGGTGCGTGCTTGCGGTATTTGGAGGTCTTTTTCGATATTGGAAGCATCGACAATGGTGATCGCTTGTGCTTGTAATTTGAAGCTATATTGGAACCATTTGGCATTAAATTGGATGCAATAATATGAAATTATGGGTCGGATAATTTATTGAAGATTTAAGGTTAGAGTTTGTGAGAGTGTAAATTTGAGGAAAACAATACAGGATTTGTGAAAGTATCTCCCAAGTGATTTAAATGGCGAGTAGAGTTTTAACCCATCAAACAAAAAAAATGGAGATAAGGGAAGAAAGGCAATAATGAATGAGAGAGATGTTTATGAAGTGAAAATAAATTTGAGGAGAGTATATAAATACACCAAACTGGCTATCTCTCTAAATTTTCTCGATAGATCATATAAGATGGGAGATACGAAAAGTTGTTTTTCACTGACTCTCTCTACATTATAGAGCTAAGAAGGCCTATTAAGTGATGCTCTTAGTCAATTATCTAGATACATTTTATTTTGTTTGTTATAATTGTTTGACTATTTGACTAGAATTTTATTGTACTTTTCATTTAGTTTTGTTTTCAATAATAGCTTTTGATGTAATAATTATTTTTACTTATAATAATAAGATTATCATTCTGAATTGATGTATAAAATGACTTATTTTATCAATTTTAATAATAAGATTTATTATATCTTTAACATAATATGTAACTATATACTCATTTAATATGTAATAATGGAATGAATATTAATCTATCAAATAAGTAATTTCTTATGTTCTAGCGCCTATTTTGTCCAAAAGATTCCAGACTTTCATCGAGATTCATAAATTGAGTGTTATTTAATAAAAATGTGTTGAATATTAATTAAAAGTATTACATAATTGTTATTAAGTAATCATCTATTAAAATTTATCTCAATTACCGACATCACATTTTTCCATCTAATCTAATAAAATACCATTTATGTAATATTTAACCCTAATAACTACTTGAATAAATAACTTATTTGATTAATTAAAATGACCAAAGAAATTTTGTCATCTATCTATATCTGGTAGATCAGCTTTTCCTTTATAGCGTGCCACTGAATCTCTCTTCTAATTTTCCTTACACTTGGGAACTTCAACAAAATCATTTTACAATTTGATCACATTCTCCAGAAATTAGAAACTTCCCTATTCTCAAGTTTGTAGTTGCCGTTTTCTCCATAATCAAAAAGGTACTATTCCAATTTATTCAACCTTTTCATCCCCTCCAAATTTTCCATTATCTCTAATTTTTCAACCCAACATTGCCCATCTTGTTGCAATAACTTGTATTTTCCTGCATTTTTCAATCTTATGAAGAAAATCAAGCATGCCCTTTTCAGGATTATGAATTTATGTGAATATTCTCAGATTGTTTATTAGTTAAAAGATAGTTTTTGCCCAAAAAAGATTAAGTTAACTTAAAGCATTAATATTGTGACTTAAATTTAATTTTAATACAATCAAATTTGAACAATAATAAGATTGTGGGCTAGTTGAGATTTGAAACTATTATTTAGTTTTTTCGCATGATCAGGTCAAAATTGTTGTCTTTTTATAGGTTGAGATGGAAAAATAAGTTTTAATTGTTGCATTTGAGGTGTATATCTAATTAAGTTTGAAATTTATTTAATTTTTCATATGATCAGGTCAAAATTATTGTGTTACTTTTTGGGCTTTTTATTTGTTGAGATATAAATAAGTTGAAATGCATATTGATGAGATTCTTGGAGACTCCAGGGTGGGAATGAATTTTCCCACAAAGAGTGCAATTTATGTATGGGGATACAATCATTCTGGTCAAACTGGTAGAAGGGGACAGGAGAAAAATTTGAGGATCCCACGACAGCTTCCTCCCGAGCTTTTTGGATGCCCTGTTGGAGGAAATTCTACATGGCTGGATATTGCTTGTGGGCGAGAGCATACAGCTTCCGTGGCATCCGATGGGTCGATTTTCACTTGGGGTTAGCCCCTTTTCACTTGAGTATTCTTGTGGAAGTGCTAAATTTGTGATTGTTTAGTTATAAAATCTGAACTCCGATTATGGTTATAGCCTTTTGTTGTTGTTTGTTTTATTACTATTTTTGTTATTTTTACTGTTTGTGTGGAGATGCCTTACTTCTAATATTAGATTTCATAACTAGTAGGATATATCCCTCTCCTCCCTACATGGATAAGGTGAGCATTTCAAGGTTCATATATGGTAGATTGGTACTTGGTTATGTTAAGTTTGTGCAAACCTCAACAAGAGAAGACTTTGATAAAATGGGGTGGGAAATAGGAACGATGTGGTGCCTCCTTATAATTAATTGCTTACAACAAGTAGTACAACTTTCCTATCCGACTTAAAGTGAGATGTAAGTTGTAATCATCCAATGACCTCATTGTTGTGCAATGTGTGGGAGGACTACTATCTCGGCTTTTATAGTCTACCAATCAACTTTCAAATGATATTTTTGCTGTTGATTACTTAGTACGTTTTGAGGAATCTAATCATCTCCATGTTACGACACTTGAGCTAATTTGCCATGAGAGGAGAATGAAATAGTACTTACTGATAAGGAGAGGGTATAAAAAGCTAATTAGTTTAAATAGTTAAGTTACATATATATATTTTTCCCATCATAAATTTATATGCACTTTTGGGTTTTCATTTTAACATATATTCTTTTGTTTTCTTGGTAAGAATGTCGTAAAGCAAGTTGATTGGAGAGGTTGATAAGGAAAACTCTGATTGGGGATTGTTGAAGCTGTTATTTGAATTCCTTAGTGCCTTAGCGGAGCTAGATCCATTCAGGGGTTACCTCTCTTTTATACTTTTTAATCACGTCTAGAAAGTTTGAAATATTGTTATTTTTATGCCAGGAGCAAACGAGTTTGGTCAGCTGGGGGATGGGACTGAAACTGGTAGAAAATATCCTACAAAAATAAAAGAGTTGCAGACTGAGTTTGTGATATCTGTATCCTGCGGAGCCCATTGTACTGCTGCTATTGCAGAACCACGTGAAAATGATGGAACCACTTCAACTAGAAGATTGTGGGTGTGGGGACAGAATCAGGTGATTGTCAATACACCTATTTAATCATATTTGTTCAAGTTATTCTTTTAAATGGCATGATGTTTTATAAATATATTTTATCTTTTCAGAGTTCAAATTATCCTCGACTGTTTTGGGGAGCCTTCACCGCAAACACGGTATCCTTTGTATCCTCAATATTGAATTTATTGTTGAAGCATTATTACAGTATAAGTCCTTGCCAAGAGATGTGTAGTTTACTTTGACATGTATGTTACTTTTTGTTATTGATTGACCTATCATGAGTTTTCACAAAAATAAAGATAAGTGGCCGACTTAGTTAAAATGTTTTATTATACTCTCTGTTTGAGGTTGAATATTAGTAAAAAAGTATGGGCAAACAAGTAGGTGGTGGAAAATTTGTAATACTACATGTAAGGGTAAAGGTGCAAAATGATAAAAATAATGAGATATGCCATTATTCTTGCACAATATATTTTAGAAAAGTTGGTTGTTATAATAAAAATGGAGGTATTAATTCGTAGCATATGCTTTTGGTTGTATGCAAATGATATTTAGTACATATCTCATAGAATTATGTTTGACATTCTCTTTTCTGTTATTTATCAGTTGAGCCGACTGCAGTGTGAACAGCTAATTTTAGCTGGCTTGTGGTATTTGCTGAACCTCTGCAAAATGAATATATTTTCTGTTGCATATAGTCTTCTTATTATGAAATCCTTCTCAAATTCACAAGTCATAAGAGCTAACCCGTAATAACCTAGCAACTGTAACTCATTTGATCTAGGTTATTCGCCAAGTTTCATGTGGGGCTGTTCATGTTGTTGCTTTATCAGAAGACGGATTGGTGCAAGCTTGGGGTAACTCTCTTTTCTTTTTAACTAGAACATGTGTGTGTGTTATCATCCTAACTGGTATACCAAATTGAGCCCGTCCTTCACAATCATGGTGATTCGCATGTGCAAAGATTCATATTGCAAATATTTTGTAATTTTGGCCCTTTCATGTTTTAATTGTTATTTCTATGGGCATATGCAGCTCCAGAGATGTACACCCAATAACATCTTTCTTGTCATGTGTTGAATAAAACCTTTTGACTGGTCTGGTAATCTAGGGTATAATGAATATGGTCAGCTTGGAAGAGGGTTCACCAGTGAAGGTCTTCAGGGGGCTCGTATAATAAATGGTTATTCTAGATTTCTTGATGAGCCCCCCGAGATGGTAAAGATCATCAAAGTAGCATCTGGAGAGTACCACACGGCGGCAATTTCCGAAATGGGCGAGGTGTAAGTGTTTGAGGACCTTTTATGGATAAAAATTTATTGTTGGAACATGAAACAATTCTAGTCATCTGTTAGTGAGGTTACGGGTTACGTGGGGGCATTTCAGTAGCTAGAACCACTCCCCCCATTTCTCTTAAGGAACACTGATATATGTGTTCTTCTGTTTTATGTGGTTAATGTTCTGTACATGATCAACAAAGATATTCCTCACTAGATTAACACCTCCGCTGGTCGAGCCTTGTCAATACATGTGTTTCTCCGATGCTAGGGGGGGGAATGGGAGGAGAACCTTGCATCGACTTAGATTTGTAAAGGTAAGAGGGAAGTGAGTGGTCAAGTAAGGGCAATATTTTTAATAGTGTAAAGGGAGGTTTTTATTTTGATATTTTTCTCCCCTCCCAACCAAATTCAACTATGAATTCCTTGAACCCTCCCTCTTTCCATGTCCTAACTTCCTTGGTTTTAGTGGTAAATGAATTACGATCAAAATAGCAGTTAATGAGGAGGTGTTAATTTACTTTACCATTTAGCTGTTTGGAAGATACATCTCCATCTACTCATAGGTCATAACTGTTATTATAGGCTCCACATGTTAGTATATTAAGGCTTATAAAGCTTCACTCAAGTTTTTTGTGGTTCTGTTTCCTTTTAAATTCCCCGTTTGCTTTGCATTCAATCAAAGAATCGAGCTTATCTGTATATACATGAAAAATTGAGTTCTCTTGCTGACTAGAAGCTGCAGGATACCCTCTAATTGGTTGTAAGGGGAGGGGGTAAGTTTACTGATGTACCTCTAACCTCTTATAAAGAAAGAATACAACTATCATTTATTTCCATAGTCCTGTAACTCCTGCAGTCCTGCCATTTACAACCAGAGAGACGAAAAGAGAAGAATTATGTTTTGTTATTATATGACAGATATACTTGGGGACTAGGTAGTATGGGTCAACTTGGCCACTGTTCTATTCAATCTGGTGACAAAGAACTTACACCCAGGCATGTGGTTTCCCTTGATGGAACTGTCATTAAGGACGTGGCATGTGGTGGTGTGCACACGTGTGCTGTGACAGAGAAAGGTGGTCTTTATGCATGGGGCGGAGGTCAGGCAGGGCAGTTAGGCCTTGGTCCCCAAAGTGGAATCTTCTCTTGCGTAGCTAGAGATTCAGATATGATGCTCCGTAATATACCTATTTTAGTCATCCCTCATGGCGTGCAACTAGTTGCTTGTGGACATTCACACACACTAATTTCTACTAAAGATGGCAGAATCCATGGATGGGGTTACAATAGTTATGGTCAGGCAGCTAATGAGAAATCTACATATGCATGGTATCCCTCACCAGTTGATTGGTAAGATCTGAAATAATATTAATCGTTTAGGTCTTCTCCATAATTGTTTTCAATCTGCTCATACAAAAGGTCCTTGTAGGTGTGTCGGTGAGGTGCGTAAGTTGGCTGCTGGCGGTGGCCATTCAGCAGTGTTAACAGATGCTTGTTCCTTGAAGGAATTATGCGAGTTCAAGCTGGCTGACAGTGTTAATCTTGCAAATGCTGCAGCCATTGAAGACATTGCTTCAAGAACTGGATCAGATGCTTTAGCTCGCCTTTGTGGGAGATTAAGGTTTGTTACCTTCTTTTAATAATTTGTTTAATCTGAGTTCTTGGTTTCTAAAATTTGATTTTGGCCATTGTTTGAACAAAATAACCCATTAGATATTCATGTACCATCTGAGATGGAATGCTTGTCATCTGCAGGGAGCATTTGATTAATGGTGGCGATGATAGCTAAAAATAATTTGCCATGTTGAATCGTTTATTGGTTCTCCTAATCTTTCGTTCTAATTGTCTGTATCATTTGTTGCTTTGTACGAGTACCTGTCATTATAAACATTAACAAGTAAGAAGTACTGTTGTTAAATAGTGTGGTCAACCCAAATCGTGTAATAACCCATCGTTGGGTTAACATTAGTCAGGATTCAGTTGAATTTGTAAATTTATTGCACTGTGTTGATGGAGATTTGTATATTTCTGTAGAAGAATTACAATAACAAATTTGTTTCTGTAAATATATATGTGCACTTCCGTTACAGCTTCATTGTGTACCATAGTATATGCTCACAAGTGCAGAAGCAATATAAATATTTTTTCAAGGTAAAGTGTTCAACAGATCTGTAGACCAAATTCGAAGTACGAAAGAAGAAGATTCTTAATTCCTTATAGACTATTATAGCAAAAAACGGTTTAATTACATGGGTAAGGTTGCATGCCATTTGACTCATCTTATCCCGTTGAGGCATGAGTGTCTTACAGGTACGACGACATGTTGATGTTTGGAAGAACGGCTAACAATGGATGATGAGATGTTCTTGAAGATGAGCAGAGCTTCTTCGTTACATTAAAGGTTGTCTGATAGCATCAATGCTCGTCCCCCAAAGAAAAAGAATCTTCCCCCATAAACGAGTTCGCCACCAAGAACAAAAGGAACCAAATGATGGGGGATTAAAAGAAAAAATGCACGAGAATGTTATGGGCAGGGGTCAAGCTTTGAAGATGCGAATGTTAGATAGAAGGACGTGGTTTGGTAATTGATAAGGTGATAAGAATGAATAATCATGATATTTCCGCTCGAATTCGATATATGACGATTTAATATTAAAATATTCTTTAGGACGGTCGTCGCCTTAAGTGTCCCATCCGGTCCTCTCTCCTACACTGTTGTCGTTCATGCACATTCATTCGTTTATAGCTCACCCGGTTGTATCCAATGGGTACATGTGGATTGAGGTCATGGTCTCTCCCTTCTTACCCAAACAAAAGAGTACCAAATGGGTGCTACATTATGTAACTATGGTTGGTGATGATGAGTTTGTCTGAGGGAGCCGCTCAATAACTTGACTCATGTGCAATTTTTAGTGTCATTTCATGATTGCTTGCTAAATTGATTGTTGCATTAAATAACTCCTTGAAAAATATTCGATTTGGTGACTTTTTGAACTATCAACTCCTCCCAATCTCCCATGTTACTGAGCTCCGCAAAGCTCGAGTTAGCTCACTAGATCTAATACCTTGTTCGAACTCGTGATTAAATCTCAATTATTATAAAGATATTGTAATTTACTAAAATCAAATATTTGTAAAATTAAATATCACCTCCTAAGAAGGATATAGCAAGAAATTAAGTTCAAATAAAAATAAATTATACATATATAGATTTAATAAACGTATTGAAAAACTATATTTATCTTTCTACATTATATTAAACCCTTACAAGTTACAACAATCAAATCCAAGAAACTAAATAGTCCCTTCATTGGTACATTTTGACTTTTGTTGGTCGAGCTTAACAAAATTTGACCTTGAATTCTCATTAAACGATAAGAAATAATATAGTCTTATGAGATCTTGTTAGGTTCGTCTCAATATATATTTTTGAAATATCAATTTCTTTTGCATATGGAATAAGATATATTAACGTTTTAAATCGTGTTTTTTTTTACTACGAAAAGTCAAAATATATCATCATTTAGCGATAGAAGGAGTATTAAAATAATACATTAGAATGACAAGAGTTTTTTAATAATATTAAGATTTTTTTCATAAATAAACTTTATAAGTTGTAAGTATTATATTAGTAATTTTATTAGTATATAAGTATATGTATTACTCTATTTTTTATATCAATAATATAAAACCCATACGAAGTTACATTAAACCTAAAGATCAGCACGCAGCTCGATTTACTGATAGTAGTTGATTGACTCTCTGTTGTTGATTTCCTTTCATCTTCATCTGCAGCGAGAGGAGTTCGAAACCTTCGTTCTCCCATCTTCTCCACCCTCCAGGTAGATCTCATCTCCTCCCGTTTCATTTCAATTGTCACATTCGATTGTCCATTTTCCACTTCTATATTATTATTATTATTATTATTTTTACTTCTAGGGTTTTATCTCTAATGTCTATCTTAAATCTCAATTTCAGCTATATAGATGTTTTACTATTTGATATTATTATTGGGTGTTAATTTTTGTTGGATTGGTAAATGGCTTTAGGTTATGATGTTGTAATTAAAATGTGGATAACCTTGATTTTGAAGATTTATTTTGGTTTACACAATGTAGGATGAAATTTTTCTACTTCAAAAGGCTAATTTTTTGTGAAATACAAATGAGTTAGGATTTTGTCAATTTGCACTACTAAGAATCCGATTCATCGCTAGAAGTTGTGGAATAGCCAGTCAAATCAACATCAGGGAATGATAAATTCCAAAGTTGTTGCATTTCATTATTAACATACCCCAATGTGTTTGAACAGCCTCCTCCTAAGCGGCGTAGGAGACGTTGGGTATATCTAGCTTTACCCCTGAGATAACAAGGGGACCGTTTCTGAATTTACCCAAGAGTTGAGTCGAAACAATATCTACTATCTCACAATAGCTAACGAGCTTAGGTAGTGTAACAAGCCATTTATGCTTCAGTTATCAAAAGAGATGGTGGGTTTCTCTTAGGGGGTTGTGATTGGGCCTAGTTATATGTGTGTTTGAAGTTCCACTGCTTTGACGCTACAGACTTCCTCATAATGGTGATGAGTGCTGAGAGGGTAGAGTTATGTACGATTATCAGTAGGAGTGACGGGAATCATCTATATGTTACAATAGATTTGGATTGACCTGGATGTTGAATACACTTCATTTTGATTAAAATTTGTTTTAATAAATAGATTTTCCAACGTTTACTTCATAACATTGTGACATCTCTTGGTCACCATTGAGAAATATGTTTTATGTAATTTGTAACTATTGACTTTTGTAGATTTATTAAGGTCCTCATGGCATCCAAGTTGCAACAGTTACAAGGCAAGGCATGTCAAGCTTCTAAGCTTGTTACTACACATGGTTCCACCTACTATAAGCAATTAATGGAGAAGAACAAGAAGTATGTTCAAGAGCCAGCAACTATAGAAAAATGCAATGAATTGTCGAAACAGTTGTTTTACACGCGTCTTGCAAGGTGATTGTCTTGCAACCTAAACTTTTCATGTCTTATCTGCTCGGGTTTTCTTGATATACTTATCTATTCCTATGTATTTGTTAACTCGATGCATATCTGCATATTTTTCTGATTTCATTCAGCAAAACATGTCCTCATTTGCTAATGTTAGCCTTTTGTGGCATGTAAATCAAAATTCTCGATGGTGTGTATGAGTGAAGGGCATTGTATCATAATTTGCATGGATTCTATGATTATTACTCTATGTTTGCATGTGTATTTTTAGTACTCCCCCAGTCTCATTTTGTGAGTTATTTCATTTTACACATATTTTTAGTTACAATTCAAACTCATCTCTAATTACCAATTTCCTTCCATTGATCCATCTCTCACTTGTGCCAAAAAGTGAACTAGTTTTAGATTTTTCATGAAGGGAAAACATCCCCAAGAAAATGGGATGGATAGCATATCTTGATAAATCAATTATTCAAAAGAAATAATAAGTGAGGTTGATGTTAATATTTTTATATGTTGTATATATTCAATCCAGATTAAAGTTTATGTTAAATATTCTTACATTGAAATTATTTATTCGATCTACTTATTTTAAAGTACAAAATGTTGCTGTCTCCAATATGAGATAGTGATATTCGTCATTTGTAATTCATAAAGATCAGTATCATATAATCTCTTGCAAGTCAACTAGCAGATTATAAACTCTGCAACTGAACATCTCAACAAGAGTTTCATCTTTTAATATATCAGCTTTTAAGATCCATATTTCCTTTAAATACATGAACTTTTTTAACACAAATAAAATGTTCAACTAAACAGCCTTACAATTGATGTACTGACATAGGCACTAAAGTTGGTGTATTTATAAACTTCATGTGAGACGTAGTGACTTCTGCTGCATTTTATTTCTATGTTATTGCTTCAATTATAATGACACAACTATTCTCCGTTGCAGCATCCCTGTTCGTTACGAGGCATTCTGGAAAGAACTTGACTACTTTAAGCACGCATGGAAAAACAGGCATGAGTTGAAGGTTGAGGATGCTGGTATTGCTGCGCTATTTGGCCTAGAATGCTTTGCATGGTATTGTGCTGGAGAGATTGCCGGACGAGGGTTTACATTCACTGGTTACTACCCATAAAAGTTATCTATCGGTTGAACATTGTTTCAGAAGATTAAAAAGTTATATGCCCCATGTCACCATCAAGGTGATTCCTGTTGCTACTTCTTGCGGAAGAAGCTCTTTTTGTTTTCTGCTTAAGTTTATGAAGCTGATGAATCAGTGGTTAGATTTGAGTGACTCAATAATCTGCATATCTCAATACTTAAGCTCTCAGCACAGCAAATTTGGCTGATGAACGTTCTAACAGAGAGTTACCTAATACTACTTAAATTTACTTATGTTTTTCCTGAACCCTCTTCCATAAAATACTTAATGCTCTGTTCAATTAATCGCCTATAGCCGGAAAAGTGGTTATAATCACATGGTATTAGAGTTCCTACACTTATTTCCTTTCATAAAGTAGAAGATAGTCTTTGTTCTTGAATTATGGGTCTGTTCGGAAAGAGCATCTTTGCTATCAAGCTCGCCCCTCACCTTCTTATGCTGGAACTTTAAATATAGGGCTTGTTGTTTAGAGTTTTTGAGAAATCATTGAAATTTGGAACTTATAATATCAATGAGTATGGTATGAACGAAGAAACTCCATTGTGTTGTGGTAAAATATTTCAAAATCGTTACGAGACCGAGTATATGACTGAAATATTTTATGAAATTTCTAAAGAGGGGGAAGAATGAAGGACTGACAAAATTGGGGGTATTTTAACCATTTCGCAAGGAATATTACTTGGGCAAAAAGTTGGGGTCAAGGATTTATTATTTTGCAAGGAATTATAAATTAGATTAAATATATTACTCAGAATTATTTAGAGATGGAGGGAATTTTTTTAAAACAAAAGTAAAAAATATTGTTCAACATTTTCCTATGTTTTTATAAAGGGAGTAATATGTTATATTATAATATAATTTGTTTTAAGAATTTTATGCGATTTTATTATCTTTAAATGAAAAACCTTATAAAAAATTACAAATTTATAAATTGTCATATGACTAGCATGAGCCCTCAATCCCCTCCCTCAACTAATATAAAAAAGTTAACTAGTGAAGACATCTTGTCCTAGTGGCAATCATGCTAACACTTTTAGCGGAGGTCTTGGGTTCGACCCCTATTGGCTCTTGCTAGTAAGGAAAGTGGTTAGAGAGATGGTTTCTCTCACTAGTTTGATGCTAGTCGCCTCTTTCATTGCATTTACGAGTTTACAAATTGTATTAATGTTTGATGTCTGATGATTGTAATGTATATTCGTATTAATAAAATTAAAGGGAACTCTCCTTATTTTAAAAATAGAAAAGAAAATAAAAAAGTTAACTATTTATACACAAGTGGTCAAATAAAACATGTATTTTTTTTCGCAAACGATAAAAATTATAAATAATTGTAAGATAATAAAACGACATTACATTTTAAACAAAATAAATGAGAGATATGAGTGCAATCCTGAAGTGATTGAAACGCCCAAAAATCTTATAAAGTAGATGTTAGAAGGGACATAGGCAACCATGTTTAAAATAATTTACCCAAGAATTAAATATGAGATCTTTTGGAAAGAAGCTCATTCTGAATACCACTAAGTTAATTAAATTGGTAAAACATGTTAAAACTTAAACGATTAAATTATAACATGATATAAATATAGATGATTAACCGTATTTTTGGCCTTCCCAATTTAACTACTCCATATTTAAAAACAACAGCGTTTAATTTGATGTATTAGACGTAGTTGAATTTTGGGTCGAATATGTAAATGGTTTTACTATAGTTTGACTCGATTTTAATACTCGTAGTATGTTGAATTGCCGCGTGGACGCGGTGCTGAACCTCACCAGCGTCAACAAAACCATCAGCTCCCCCCACCCCTACCCCTAGCCCTACCCCTACCCCTATCCCACAAACATATACTTTCCTTGAGAAACATCCAACATATATTATAGTAATATTTTCTGAATAATCCATCATAGTAATCCATCCCTATCTGTACTTTCACTCTCATTTCTCTTTTTCAAGGATCACTTTAATCCATAATTTCTCTCATCATAGAGGTAAATCTATAAGATCATACAATTATCATCATAAATTCCTTCCATTTATCTTAACTATTGGAGTCTATGCCTTTTTTCAGTTTTATTACTATATGTTTTAATATGTTTTGTGTGTGTGTTTGACGATAATTTAAGATTTGAAGATGTTCACCAAGATGTTCGGTAAACCGAAGCAAGAGGCTAATGCCCTCACCACTTTGGATAAATTGAATGAGGTATTTTAATATCTTTATCGAGTTTTGGTGTTGCCTACATGTAATATGTGGTAGTAACAGTGTTTATTGATATTGAAGCTGAAAAATATGAACTGATTGTTTACTTTAAAAGCAGGGGAAAAAGATCACTGATTTTTTAAGCTGAAAAATGTTGGATTTTCGTAGCGCCGGGGGTGGGTTCGGGTTTATTTTGAAGCTGAAAAAGTGTTAGCTTTGTATGGGAAAAAGTTAGGATAGTCATAACTGGTCATCATAGAGGTAGAGGTAGACCGCAGAAAGTTAGATGGAGACTGTAGAGTAATAGAGATGGATTTGAGCTCATGGACTTAATAGAAGGGATGGCTACAAACACAATTATGATTAGAGACGTCATATTCATATAGCCGACCACATAGTGGGATAAGGCTTAGTTTGTTTTTGTATGGGGAAAAGTTAATTTATTTTGAAGCTGAAAGATATGAAGGTTTATGTGTATGTTTATACATAAGGTAAAGAGACTGACTAAAATACTAATTGCACTACCTACCCTTCTTCTCTATTGTGAAGTAGTAGATAGTGTTTATAGTTCTTTGTTGGGTCAATTCATAAACGACCACCTTGTTGTTACAAGGGTAAAAATGTGTATTATCCGACCCCCCTTACCCAACTTAGGTGAGAGCCTCTTAAGAGGCATTGGGGCATGTTGGGTCGAGTGCTTTTGCTCTTGTCCTTAATAAGTGTAGTTAAACCATAAGCAACCATATTTATGGGGTTTACTTGGAACTATCCCATTTGAGTAGGTGGATGATTGGGCATGAATAGAAAATAAAGTTGAAAACCCGTAATCAACCATAAGTTTGGCGATTTTACTTAAAATAGTTCAAACTGAGTCTGTGACTGATTGGACTTTGATTCAACTAGGAAGATCTCATAAAGTTGGGACTCCTGAGCCCCCTGTGTTTACGAGCATTTAATAGTCGATAAATAATTACTCTTGTTGATTGTACTTGCTGTTCAAGTGTCTTGATCCTCATTCTTATGTTTACAGACTCTCGAAATGCTTGAGAAAAAAGAGAAGGTTCTTCTGAAGAAAGCCTCTGCAGAGGTTGAGAAGGCCAAGGATTATACAAGAGCAAAAAATAAAAGAGGTATGCTTTACTACTAATCTCCAAAGACATTTGTTGATTGTTTCTAGATAAGTTGATATTATATTGTCTATAGATCTATAATATATATGCGCCATTGTTTTCCAGTATTATTATTTGCTTATTATTTAGACTTTAGATGTAGTGAACAACTAAAGTCATAAAAGAGGTAAGCTTTACTACTATTCTGTGAAGATTCGCATGTAAATGTCACCATGTTAAAATTGCCAAGGAATGTACATTAAATAGGTAGATTTGTATAGTGCTTGTCAACTAATCAGAAGTGTTCTGTGCAGCTGCCATCCAATGTTTAAAGAGGAAAAAACTCTATGAACAGCAGGTTGAGCAACTAGGCAATTTTCAATTGCGCATTCATGATCAGGTTTGTTTAACTGCCATTCACATTGGTTTTTAGATCCATGATAGGATAATATGATTGTGAAACTCATCTTGATTGTGGTCGTATTTGTTTATTTGACAGATGATAATGTTGGAAGGTGCGAAAGCTACAACAGAAACTGTTGATGCTCTGAGAAGTGGAGCTTCTGCAATGAAAGCAATGCAAAAAGCAACGTAAGTCATTCTCCTCTGTTCGACATCTTCGTATCTGAAGTATGATCATAGATGAAATATGCTAATCTTTTTCGTCAGACATGGAAATCAGTAAATATCAAGATTGGTTGCTTGATGGCCTTTTTGTTTTACATAGATGATAGTGTAACAAAACATAGTGCGATATTTGTATAATAACAACTGTGGATTCTAAATTGGCATCTGAATTTCGTTTATTGTGACTTTACAGAAACATTGATGATGTGGATCAGACGATGGATGAAATAAATGAACAGACAGAGAATATGAAGCAAATACAGGAAGCATTAGCTGCACCAATTGGTGCTGCAGCCGACTTTGATGAGGTTCCTTACCAACATCCCATCACCCTTAGATTTTCCCAATCCATCGATCAATATTTGTTCTTAACATGTTATGTCGATCTAAATTTGATAGTGTGCTATTATCTTATTAAAATTCATCATTGCAGGATGAATTAGAGGCTGAACTTGAAGAATTAGAAAGTGCTGAATTGGAAGAAGAACTTCTTCAGCCTGCAACTACTGCTCCTGCTTCATCAGTGCAAGTTCCAGCAGGCAGGCAACCTGCTCGCCCTACTCCTCAAAGACCCACTGCTGAGGAAGATGAACTCGCTGCACTACAAGCCGAAATGGCGCTCTAAGCTGTAATTTTTTCCCCAAGTATACCTGGTCTCTCCTCCATAACTTAATGGATTAGCGAAGTTATAATTGTACTTGTCTGCCTGCAGCAGGTAATTATGTTTACATGATGGAGAGCTTTAGCATCAAATTCGCATATATCAGATATTCTCTGTATTCTGCCCAAGAGATGTAGCAGTTGGTACATAGTCCTCCTCTCGCTTTGTAATTTACCTCCCTTGGTTGCTTCTAAAACTTACCTTTCCATATAATTCTGTATCTTACAGAATAAAGATTGTTATAAGTAGTCAATACTTAATTCACACGTTTGAAAATTATTCTGTATCTTACAGAATGAAGTTATAGTCATTTGTATTGAAACTCGGTTCTTTGGAATACGAGATGATGTGTGTTCTTGTGCTCTTGGCAGCTTACTAATCTACTATTAGGCTACAAATACCGTTATAATTGCTTCTAATTCCTTCTTTTGACATTTTCCATAATTTTTTGCAAGTTTTGACCACAAATATTTTTTGTTTATTACTACCTCCATCCCTTTTTATAAGAACCATTTACTTTTTCACGGTTTCCCAGACACGACTTAAAACATAAATATTTCAAAAATATATATTGGGAGAAATCTAACAAGATCCAATATAACTATATTATTTTTTATCGGTTAATAAAAATTACGGTCAAAACTTTCAAAGTTTGACCCAAAAAGTCAAAATGGTTCTAAAAAAAAGGAATGGAGGGGTATTACAATGTGATAGGAATGAACAATCATAAAAAATTATTGATGATGTAAAATAAGAACTATTTTTTCACTAAATTTAAATAAAACAAAAAAGTTACTTAAAATTGATATAAGTTATATAACATAAGATTATTTATATAATAATTTTTGCTTTGATTTATAATAACTATAAATTGACATAATTAGATCTTTTAGAAAATATTTTAAGACATAATTAGATCTTTTAGAAAATATTTTATTCTGTAATATGTTATAATATAATTAAAATCTATTCATGATTACAATGTCATACTAAATAAGCAAGTGAATCCGTTAACTTTAATACCAAATTAACACCAATGAGGTAGAATGCAATATTTTAAAGTTTACAAGCGATATTGTACCATTTTAAATTTATAAAGGTTACGATGCACATTTTAAAATTTATAAGATGTAGGATGCAAATTATCCATTAATAATATAAAAGCGAGATACCAAGTTACCTGGTCGAGCTAGTAAACCTGAAGACGAGCTCACAGATCGACTTACTATAGATTGAGCCCATCTCAAGTTTGTACTAGTGTATAGTGATAGAGTAGTTGATTGACTCTTCGTTGTTGATTTCCCTTACATTTTCATCTGCAGCGAGAGGAGTTCGAAACCTTCGTTCTCCCATCTTCTCCACCCTCCAGGTAGATCTCATCTCCTCCCGTTTCATTTCAATTGTCACATTCGATTGTCCATTTTCCAATTCTATATTATTATTATTTTTACTTCTAGGGTTTTATCTCTAATGTCTATCTTAAATCTCAATTTCAGCTATATAGATGTTTTACTATTTGATTAATTGTTGGATTGGCTTTAGGCTAGGTGTTGTAGTTGAATGTGGATGACCTTGCTTTTGAAGATGTATTTTGGTTTATCCAATGTAGGAAGAAATTCCTCTATTTCAAAAGGCTTATTTTGGTGGAATACAAGTCAATGGAATGGGTTTCAATTTTGTCAATCTGCACTAGTAAGAATTGGATTCATCCCGAGAAGTTGTGGAATAGCCAGTCAATTCACCTTTAGGGGGAATAAATTCCAAAGTTTCGGCATTTGATTACTAACACGCGTAATGCCTTTGAAGAGCCTCCTCCTAAGCGGGGTAGGAAGGGTGTTGAACAATATGCAACTTTACCCCTGTGATAACAAGGAGGTTGTTTCTGAATTCACCCAAGAATGGAGTGCAAGCACTATCTACTATTTCACAATTTCGTAGTAGTGTAACGAGCCATTTATGATTCAGATATTAAAAGAGCTGGTGGGTTTTCTTGGGGGGTTGTGATTGGGCCTACATACATGTGTGCTGAAAGTTCTATTGTTTTGATGCTACAAACCTCCTCCCAACGGTGATGAATGCTGAAAAGGTAGAGTTATGTAGGATAATCAGTAGGAATAGACTATAGAGGGAATTATCTATATGTTAAGGTAGATTTTTGTTGACCTAGATGCTGAATACACTTTGTTTTAATTAAGATTGTTTTGATCAATATGTCAAACATTTATTTCACAACATTGTGACAGCTCATGATCACCTTTGAGAAATATTTTCTAATGTAATTTGTAACTATTGACTTTTGTAGAATTTCTCGGAGTCTTCATGGCATCCAAGTTGCAACAGTTACAGGTGAAGGCACGTCAGGCTTCTCAGCTTGTTACTACTCATGGTTCTACCTACTATAAGCAGTTAATGGAGCAGAACAAGAAGTATGTTCAGGAGCCAACAACTGTAGAAAAATGCAATGAATTGTCGAAACAGTTGCTTTACACGCGTCTTGCAAGGTGATTGTCTTTCTATCTTAACTTTTCATGTCTTATCTGCACCCACAGGTTCTCTTGATATACTTATCTATTCCTATGTATTTGTTAACTCGATGCATATCTGCATATTTTTCTGATTTCATTCAACAAAACATGTCCATGTTGGCTAATGTTAGCCTTTGGTGGCATGTTAAACGACATTCTTGATGGTGGTGAAGAGCATTATATCATAATTTGCATGGGATTCTATGATTATTGTATGCATGTATTTTAATACTCCCCCAATCCCAGTTTATTTATTTCATTTTACATATACTTTAGTTACAATTCAAACTCATCTCTAATTACCAATTTTCCTTCCATTTATCCATCTCACGCTTGTGCCAAAAAGTGAACTAGTTTCATGTTTTTCATAAATGGAAAACATCTCCTAGAAAATTGGATGGATGGCGTATTTTGATAGATCAATTATTCAAAAGGATGTTAATATTTTTATATGTTGTATATCAATTCAAATTAAAGTTTATGTTCATAGTTTATATATTGTACTTATTTATTCAATCTGTTTATTTTTTAGTTCAAAATGTTGCTCTCTCGAATACGAAATATTGATATTTCTCATTTGTAATTCATAAAGATTAGTATCCTATAATCTCTTAAAAGTAAATTTTCAGATTATAAACTCTGCAACCTGAACATCTCATCAAGAGATGCATCTTTAAAGATCCATATAAATACATGAACTTTTTTAACCTCAAGAAAATGTTCAATTAAACAGCCTTACAGTTGATGTAGTGACATAGGCACTAAAGTTGGCATATAATTTTGCATGTGAGACGAAGTGAATTCCGCTGCATTTGATTTCTACGTGATTGCTCCATCTATAATGACACTACTATTCCCGTTGCAGCATTCCCCTTCGTTACGAGGCATTCTGGAAAGAACTTGACTACGTTAAGCACGCATGGAAAAACAGGCGTGACTTGAAGGTTGAGGATGCTGGTGTTGCCGCTCTATTTGGTCTAGAGTGCTTTGCATGGTATTGTGCTGGAGAGATTGTCGGACGAGGGTTTACATTCACTGGTTACTACCCATAAAGGTTATCCGTCGGTTAAACATTGTTTGAGTTATATGCCCCATGCCACCATCAAGGTGATTCCTGTTGCTACTTCTTGCAGAAGAGTTCTTTTTGTTTTCTGCTCAAGTTTATGAAACTGATGAATCAGTGGTTAGATTTGATTTTCTCAATAATCAGCAATCTCAATACTTGAGTTCCCAGCATAGCAAATTTGGCTGATGAACGTTCTAACAGAGAGCTATCTATTACTACTTGAATTTACTATGTTTTGCATGAACCCTCTTCCATAAATACATACTCAGTTCAATTAATCGCCTATAATGGGAAAAGTGGATATAATCAAATGGTATTACAGTTCCTACACTTACTTTCTATCGTTAAGTAGTAGATAGTCTTTGTACTTAAATCATGGGTCAGTTCACAAAGAACATACTCGGTATTTGCTATCAAGCTAGCCACTTACCTTCTTATGCGAGAATTAGTGTTTGTGAGAGATCATTGAAATTAGGACGTACGAAATAACGTCGAGGAGGATGAGTATATAACCAGTGTTATTTTATCAAATAAAAAGCTCTCCTTGAAATTTAGGCAAAAGTATTACAAAATAGTAATGAGACTGGCTATATGACTGAGAAATTTAGCAAAATACCATGGTCAACGCATGGTATTTGCTTTATTGACCAAATGTAAATTAAATTAGAGTTTAGCACATTTCACAGGTGAACTGACTATTTTACCCTTAATGAAAATTGATGGCATTAAACAAGTTTTTTGGGCTCAAATGACTATTATAATCTATTATATTACGTTGTAATCACTTTAAATCTACAACAAATTGGACACATTGAATACAACCATAAAAATTGAATTAATATATTAAAATTAGTACAAAGCACAATGCATAATACTTCAGTATACTTCAAATTGATGTTACAAAGTTCAACCCAATAACCATTGATTTGATATATATTACAAATAAATTTTACTAATACATTTGAAGACTAAAAGAACTATGCAAAATAAATAAATAAAAGCAAATTTATATTTTTCAACATAAATCCTTTATCCATTGTCCATTCACGTTACTTTAGAACTTGAATTCTCTAATTCTTCAACCTGAAATAGTTAAACAGATTACATGAATTGTAACAACAAATAAAGTACATATATTATAATTTGTATACTCCATTATACTTCATTATAATGTATTATAATCAATTATACGTAATTATACAGTGTTATCCTTATAAAAAAACGAGACTATATCAACATAATACCCTCAAGATTCGAACTTTTATTACAAAACAACATCAAATCTTCAAATCATATACATTTAACACACATAAAACATAAATTCATAGTTTAAACATTATCTAAACTCAAAATCTTGTGTTCAACTTAAAAAAAATCAATTTTTGTTCAAAAAACAACATTAAAGTACCAAAAGAACAAACTTTACACATATATCTATACTTTTTAGTGCAAAATTACCCACATATTCATAAAAATCTTAGAAAAGATTCAAACTTTTGTAGGAAAGATTCAAACTTTGTAGAAAAGATTCAAACCTTTGTTCAAAAACCTTCAAATAACATAAACACAATACATATAAAATATAAAATTAATTAACAACATGAGTTTAACTCAACTAAATTGAAAAAACGTGATTTGACTCTACTAAATTGAAAAAGATTGAAACTTTTGTTAAAAAACCTTCAAATAACAAAAAAACAATACACATAAAATATATAACTAATTGAAAACGTGATTTTAAATCGACTCTATTCAAAAAACGGGATTTTAACCCAACTAAATTGAAAAAGATTCAAACTTTTGTAAAAAAGAACAATTTTAAAGGAGCAAAAACAAATAAGTAGAAAGTGAATATGACGATTCCGGTGAAGAGGTGGTCGGTGGAGTGTGCGTTGAGAAGAAAAGAGAAAGAGAGATGGAGTGAGATGAATAGAGTGTGAAATGAAGAGAGATAGTGTGAGGAAGAAGATAGAATGATACTCCCTCCGTTTCTTTTTATTTGATTGTTTGAGCATTTTTTCTATGTTTCTTTTTATTTGATTGTTTACAATTTCAATGCACTTTTTATAATCCCAATGCACCTTTTTACAATTTCAATGCACATTTTTACAATTCCAATACACATTTTTACAATCCCAATGTAATTTTTCACAATCTCTTAATAAAGTACTTTTTCCCCAAACAATCAAATAAAAAGAAACGGAGGGAGTAGTATTTATAATAGATATTTGTAAGGGCAAAATAGTCAGTTCACGTGTGAAATGTGCTAAACTCCAATTTAATTTACATTTGGTCAATAAAGCAAATACCATGCGTTGACCATGGTATTTTGCTAAATTTCTCCTATATGACTAGTAGTACTTTATCAAATTTCTCATGATGAAGCAGGATAGAGGATTTCTGGACTTCTTCTAAGAAAGCTTCTATTTCTTAAAAGAAAATTCAACTGTATATTAACCATAATTTTATTATGGTCAATGATTTTTGCACTCCATTTCTTGATTATTATACTTTTTTATAATTTTTTTCAACTTTTATACTAAAAGTGGAGTATCTTATCGCTTGGTGGAGTATAAAAATGATTGACCTTTTATTATTTATGTCTTACTTGTAAACTCACATATGTGGTCCATTTTTAAATCACAGACTGGGGTATTTTCCGAGGCTTCACTACCATTTTGTACGACTGTGACCCAACTTCCCTAAGAAAATATTTATCGAACTGTTGAAAGGCTATGCAAAATAGAGAAGATCAATTGAGATATTCATAAAATGTAAAAATAAATATATTAGGAGTAGTAATCTTTGCTTCGAATGTATTTTGTACTTAAAAGAAAAAAAAATGCATACAACCTTAACTTTTTATTCAAAAGATATCCCAGAAAGCTCAACCAGTCAACCTTTACCCATGCATATCTATCCTCTTGAAAGTGATGGTTCAAAATTTGTTAACCTTACATTAGGGTTAATATAATAATAGATTAAAATATAGGGTTAATAGATTAAAACTTCTATACTAATAATAAAATATAGGGTTAATGGCAGGGACATCACCTATGTTTGTCAAATATTTCCGGTCGATCACCTATGATTTAAAACGTTACAGTCGATCACCTATTTTTCAAAAGTTTCCAGTCGATCCCCCATTCTGTCAACGAATCGTTAAATAAGTTACGTGACTTGCATGTGACTTTTTGGGGATATTTTGGTAATTTCACATGCTACTATGTTTATTTATGGCAGCAACAGTCACATATGTTTGCTGAATGTTTCCAGTCAATCACCTATGTTTTAAAGTTTTTATTTCATCACCTATGTTTCAAAATTGATCCAACTTGGTGACTCCGTTAACATATTCGTCGAACCCTTGTTAAATCGATCACGTGCTTGGCACATGACATTTACAACTCCATATTACTTTATTTTTAATTGATTATTTATTTATATCAATATAGTTACTTACGACATAATGTACAGAATATATGAAAATGTGTTATATTGCAAAATAGTAGGGTAGACATTTAAAGGGGTACTTAACTCTATATAAATTGTTAAAACAAAGTACCTAAAGAGCAATTATATATGACAATGTGAGATGTACACTAAAAAGCTACAACAATTGTGTTGCTGCAATGTGTTGATCCGAAACCATTCTAATACTTTCCAACTAACCAGTTGATATGGCAAAATTCTTGACAGTTAAGTGTACCATCTTCAACAATGGCTTAAAAATGAACGAATCTGCCTTTCATTTCACCCTCATATCACAGACAGGAGACATCACTGGTGCTGATGTATGAGCATGTATCACTCCAGGATTGCTGTATGCTTTTAACTTTCTTATGCTGTGGAATATGAAACTTTGGCTCCTTGGGTAAAGTAGGTTGCTTCTCCGACATTCTTGGGACGAAAGGCCTGTTGAAATAGGGCATTGGCTGAGCTTTGGGGATCAGTTCCTTTCGCAACCTTCTGATTTCCTCTTCCTCTGCCAACTGAATAGAAAGCAATTTGGTTGTCTTACACGACTGGGAAATAATTAGTTTTGGTACACAGGTTCAAATTTCAAAATGTACCTTTTGTTGTCTGTCCATCTCCATCCTATGTTGTTCGACGAGGCTCATCTTCTCTGCTACCTGATGTGCATAATATAGAAATGTTATCAGCATGATTCAACTAAATTTGTTAATCAATCAGCCATCAACACAGTGGCTATATATATACCTGCTGATCAAATTCAGCTCGTACTTCCGCTCTTACATCACTGTGTAGCACAAGATCAATTGGTATAGTAGCTTCCTTAACTGGAGGCTTTGCAAGACACTGAGGTAAAAATATATCAAGTTAGGACAATGACAGATGTCGGTCTCGAGCAGAGGAGGTTATAAAAGTTCATCAAATGATTATAGATTCATGTTAAATTTCTCTGAGCTGTGTATGCACATTAACCTGAGTACCTGACAACATCCATACTACAACTCAACACTCATCGCCTTTTCAAATGCATTAATAATCTCATCACCTTCGTTTAATTTTGTTTCTCAAATAGCTCATCTCTTTGCAATATGTAGAAACATCTGTTTTCAAGCTAACAAGCTTACACTCCAATAATTTCATTATATATGTCTAGTTCAACCTTGCACCATGTCTTACTATTGAGTCAAATCTCTAGCTCTTTGATATGATGGAATATATTAAAATGGCTCAATATGCTACCTATGATTCTTATCTATTGTAAAGTACTAGATAGTCATTTCGCTTCATCTTGTTTCAATTCGGAAACATCTTCAGTGTAATTGCAGGGATAAGGTTGTGCACAATCGATAGCTAATAACTTATTGGCTATCGAGGTATGAATATCACATATGAGTCATAAAATTGATCTTTCTATAAATAGCACCTATAATACTATATGTATTCCCTTTGAATATTATATGGTACCTCAGGCTTGTCAGTTGTCCAGGGAAGACTTTGTGCAATTGGTAGTCGGAGCTTCTCCTCTTCTTCCTTCATTTGTTGAACTTTCTTCATAAATTCTTCCTTCTTGCACTTTCCTCTTTCCTGAAAGGAAAATCATTTTCTTCAATTTTTTCTTTTTGCAACAGACAAATTCATGCAAACGGCAGTTCCCAAATGATAAAGAACAAAAAAAATTAGCTGTGCTGACATCACTGAAATTCTTCAGATTTTTAAATATGGGAACAGAAGATCCATATGCATTTGAATATGAACAATAAAATATGTTCAGAGTGCAGCTGACAGGAGATTATTCTATTGTCTTTTCAATGAACAGAAATAAAAACAACAATTGAACAAATCAATAACACCTCAAAGTTTGTGAAGGAGAATAAACTGAGCTGCCATGTCTGATATACTTGTGTTATATTTGAGTATAAAAGCATGTGATTGTAGTATACTTTCATCTGGTAATTAAACTTGCATGATGCACAATAGCTGGTGTGATAAGTAAGCAAATTACACAAACTTTATCCATCAAACTAGAGCTCAAGAGACAAACCTCTGTCCTAAGCTTGAACGGTTTAGCAGTTGTCTTAAGCTGCTGCCGCTTCCTCCATTTCCTTCTAGCAAATGCACCAGACGGCTCGGAACTCTGACAGGTTAAAACAAATTAATAAGCCTCGAAAAGAGCAAACAACGTCTTTCCTATTATGATAAGCAAGGTATGGTTCTTACATTTCGCCCCCCATTGCTGTTCAAGGATGAGGACCCACGAGAATCCAAGCCTAAACACTCCGAAGAAAGGCACAATTCAGATGGACAAAAGGAAGAAGGGGACAATTGTGTCTCAGGAGGATCATGCAGGCCTGGTAATGCCCATTTCTTCACACCCTTACTCTCATCATCTTTCTCATCGGATATATTCCACTTTAGTTTTGACATCATCATCATCTTTTCGAACGCCTTGACTAAATGCATAACTCTTCCCGACCCTGGTTCGGGTACACTCTCTCTTGCCTCTTCCAACAACTTGTCCCTCCTCCTCTTGACCGCTGAAAGGCTCATTTGTATACCCTCCTCGCCAGTCTCAGGAACATTTCCATATTCTTCCACTTTCTCTTTACACCCTTCTCCTAGTCCAGCATTTTGAATCACCCCGTCGTTATATTCATTGCCAACTTCACCCGAATTCGACTGTGATACCCGATCAAATTCATTTTCAGCACAAACCACGCCACCATTCTTCAAAAATTCTTCCTCTAAACCCCCTTCAACCCCTTCTCTATGTCCAGCATTTCGAATCAACCCCTCATTCTTCACATCACCAACTTCACCTGATCCCAAACTATCCACGTCACCCACCTGATCCAAATCATTCTCAACACCAAGCCAACCACCATTCTTGAAAAACTCTTTATGTGAAGCCATTAATTTCTCATATGCAACACACAAACACTTGATCAACTTCCCATTACCCTTACTACATTTACAACTCAAATTCACCGCCTTTTTCAACCCATCACCTCTCTTACTCCTTTTCACGGCAACAAACTTCCTCTCCCTCATCCTATTCTTTACTAACACTGAACTGCCATTAGGGTTAGTGTTCTTGGAACCAGATTTTGTCAATTTGAATCCAGATTTTAACAATGGGGAATTCAATCCTTTCAACCCAGAATTTACTTTATTATTCGGGTTCTCATTTTGACAATATTTATTCAAGATTGAATCTTTATTAAAAATTGAGTTTTTTGACCGATTCGATTGTGGGTTATTTGAGGGAGTTAGAATGACGGAGGACTTAGAGGTGGTGGTCATCTTTTTTGGTGAAAAAAGCTGCCGGAAAATGAGAATTGAGTGTAAGTGTGTGATAAATGGAGGTGTAATTCAGTTGAATGAGTGTGTGATTTTTTTTTTACTTGATTTCATTTCAAAAATGAAGAGGGAAAGGAGAGTAACATTGTATTCATAATAAGGGGGCTCGGTGTAACGGCTATCTTATGGATGGAATGTTTATCTAAAATCATGGCTAAATTTGAGTTAATTGAATAGCCCACACCTTCCAGTCCCTAGCAATAGCTTTTTCCACTAGACCACTAATGCTAATAATGGTTAAATGGAGGTGTAATTCAGTTGAATTGACTATGTTTTGTTTAATGCTAATATAGTCAACGACCACTAATGCTAATAATGGTCAATAATGCTATATAATCAATGATCAACTAATGAGTAATGCTAATAATGGCTACGGGCTTATGGGCTAGTCGCCTATTAACCCTAACAGATTACAAAAAAAAACTTTTTTTTTATATAAAAAAATAACTAAAATTCATTTGATACAAAAAATTAACTAAGAAAACACTTATAATCAGGTTTTGAGTCATCTTTTATAACAGATAAAAATATGAGCTATTTTTATAATTGTATGTTAATTAGTAAAAAGGGTCAAACCCGAAATCGTAGGGCTACTAACTAACAGTTGAGTCCTCTCCGAATCACTGGAGATAGTCGCCATAGTACGGCTCACCAACTTGACTTGCCTCTATGGGAGGCTCGCTCCAAGGAGGTTCGGATCACTTGCAATATACGGCTTCACGAAAAAAGGGGTTAGGTTAGGAGCAATTTTTTTATATAAAAATCTTTTAGTATGTAATTTTATCATGATTTTCTAGTAATGATATCCGATGTCCGAGTTGTCATTAAAATATTGAATTATAATCCATGTGTTTTGTTATAAGATACTCCCTCCGTCCCTAAATGATTGGTACATTTTGATTTTGTGGTCAAACTTTAATAAATTTTATCAATAATTTTCATTAAATGATAATAAATACTCCTTCCGTCCCTTATCTAATAACCATTTATTTTTGCACAAACTTTAAGAAAAATTCAAACTACTCTCATAAATTTAGTTTTCCTCCTACTTTTCTTACTTAATTGGGTAAAATAGATACTAAAAAATAGAATCTATTTTAGGAAAATGGATCTTAGATTAAGGGACGGAGTAATATAGTCATGTAGGATCTTATTAGATTCGTCTCAATATATTTTTGAAATATCAACTTTTTATAATTTTTTCGCATGTATAATATGAGATTTACGTTTTAAATTGTGTTTTATTGACCATAAAAATCGAAATGTACCAATCATTAATCGCGGGATGTACGTCAAATGTTAAGAGGACTTGACGTTGTTGTTAACCACTTCCACTGTTCCAAAACAGATTTTGGCTCATATGAGACTCGAACTCACACGCTCGACGCTGCAAAAAAAAAAGATATGATGCTACTTACCTCTCACCCCAAACTCTTTACCACTTGACTTGTACTCCGACACTTCTATTTCCACCTCTATTATGATGGTGAACTCACATCTTCCCCAACCAAATCTTGACAAATTATTCTCCATTTCATCAACACACACTTTAGATAGACTTCCTATTTATTATCAATAATTCCAAAAGAATAACATACCAAAATCGACATAAAAATAAATATATTTATATTAATTTGTTTTTATTAAATTGAAAAGTTCACAAATATAATCTCTCCCTCTCATTTGTCACTTATCTCTCTTCATTCAATTCTTCCTGATCTAGAGAGACACTTACCATTTTTAATCGATTCAATCATCACCGATATCTTCAGTCTTTCATTTTCCATTTTTTTAATTTCTCAATAAATATTATCCAATTCAAATTCATATGATTTGTTATAGTTAAAATCACAACATTTGAGCTGCACTTATAGATATAAACATCTATATCTATAAATTTATCATATTTTATATTCATATATCCGACCTCGTGTATTGAGATAAGCCTGGTTTGGTTATTTATTTATTGGAGACCTTGTATTCATACAATCATACCCACCACCTCTTTTATTGGGATTTCGTTGGTTTGGTTATTGTTAATTTTGTCGGAGATAGTCGTATTCATATAGCAGACCTCGATAATTGGATAAAACTTAGTTTGGTTATTGTTGAATTAGAAGGATATATGGTATCCATATACCCGAACCGAATTATTTGGTTATTGTTGAATTTATAGGGTACGTCGTATTTATATAGCCGACCTAGATTATTTGGTGCTGGTGGAATTTACATTGTATTTAGTGAGGAAGAGGGGTGGAGGTGGAGGTGGAATAAGGGGGGAGGGGGAGGAAGAAGATGCAGCTGCGGTTCTCACCTAGCATGAGAAGCATAACGATTTCAGGGAGCAGTGGGCATCTTAACAATGGAGGTTTTGGTGAATCAATGAAGATCAAACTTGCAGCACGCCGTATATCTTACCGAACGCTTTTCCATACCATTTTGATTTTAGCTTTCTTGTTGCCTTTCATTTTCATTCTCACTGCTCTTGTTACCCTTGAAGGCGCCAACAAGTGCTCCTCATTTGGTACTTTTCTTTTCTTTCTTATTGTTCATGTATAATGATGGTCGGGTTTTGAATTTTGATTGTATTCGGATACTTTTTGTATATGTTGGATGATGTTTAATGAAAATGTATGTCAAGATGGTATTTTTAAACATATTGTTAATATGATATTTTTAGTTAGAATTAAAGTTATGTATTAGTTAAGGCGCTATCAAGTGCTCCTCCTTTGGTACTCTTCTTTTCTTTGTTATTGGTCCTGTTCATTCCAAAAAGATTGTCGGGTTTTCAATTTTGATCGTGTTCAAACACTTTCTGTATATGTTGTATGATATTAGATGAAAATACATGTAAAGATAGTATTTTTCAATATATTTTAATGGTAATATGATAATTTGAATTTGAATTGAAGTCATGTGTTAGTTAATGTGCCATCAAGTGCTCCTCCTTTGGTACTCTTCTTTTCTTTGTTATTGTTCCTGTTCATTTTCAAAAAGATTGGTGGGTTTTGATTGATCGTTGAGTTTTTGAATTTAACCATGTTTCTGCGTGTTGTATGATATTTGGTGAATATGTGAAATATATATGAAAAGTTATTATTTTTTCAACATATCTACTTTTAACACGATGCTTTGATTCAAATTGAAGTTTTGGGTTAATAAAGGCTACAAATTTTGTTAGTTTCGGCCATTGAAAACACACACTGACCAATCCTTTAGGGATGGAGGAGTATATATTGGATTCCATATGTTTTGTTAGTTTCTGCAATCGAATTGCTTCCTTGAGTTCATGTGCCAATTATGTTTTGTTGGTAGTTCGTTTCATAAGAAGTTTTAAATGAATGGTTCGACAACTGAACGTAAGTCTCAGGAGTTACTTTCTAGTCAATTTGGATTTAAATATAAAAATGTGGTGATGAATGATGCATGTGGGATCCTATGGCATTGTTAGTTTGTTACTTTTTATGAGTTGAATGAATTATAGAGAGATCCGTGAAGGATTTAGGTGTTACTGATTCTCTTTTTGTTAGAGATGTTAATGCTTATAAAAAAGATCTTATTCAGGTGTTTCTGTTTGCTGAGCACATGGTTCTTTACTATTTTAACACGTTCTGGTTTCCAAAAAGTCTATGGATCCTTTTATGCTAGATTAGAACTTTGAACAATCTCATTCATTACTTCTTCCTTGGCTTCGGTAAATAAGAATTGGTTTTAATACTAGTAAATTGCTTCATATATGTATTTCTTGTAGCCTAAATGTCCTTTAATGCGTACTATTGTACTGATGTGGTTCTTGCTTTGGCTTTTGCAGATTGTATAGGAAGACGTTTAGGACCAAGATTTCTTAATAGAACTGATGATTCAGGGGTAATGTTCACTACCTTCTTGTTCTTAATTAGTTTCTGCGTCTGTTATTTCATAGCATACAATTACTAATACCTATATCGTTATAATGTTGTCATGGCAGAGGATGGTTAAGGATTTTTCTAAGATCCTCAATAAAGTAAGCAATGAGGAAGTTCCCGAAGGGCTGAATCTTCCAGCATCATTTAGTCAACTTGTTTCTGAAATGAGAAGTAACAAATACAGTACGAAACAGTTCGCATTGATCTTAAAAGGAATGGTAGGTCATCTCCTCGTAGATTGTGTGTTTCATTTTTTTGCTTCTTGCATCATGCAATAGACATGCCTTTCACCTTCAATTTCCTAACTTGAATAACTATGTTCTAGTTGTCCATACTAGTTATTACCTTGGGCCCATAAGCCGTCTGCTGACATTTTCTGTTTTTTTGTATGTGCTGCTTCTATCCCCATGTAAAGGAAAAATACTGAACGTTTCTGTTAGCAAGTATAAACATATTTAATAGACATTTTATAGTAGTCCTCAGAAGATGATAATTAGGATTAAGACTGACATAATTTGTTGTCTATGTGACTGCGGTTGCAAATAATTCATTTTCTCTAATTTTTTTTCTTAATAAAAACAAATTGAATAAGAAATTTCGTCCAGAGTCTGAGACAAGTTCTACCTTTTCTGACACAAATTTTATAAGTAGCTAAATGACATATAGAGATAAGTCCAGGATGATGGATTTGTATTAGATATTGCAAGTGTTTTACCCACCTAAAAGAGAAGAATTGGAAATGTTTGCCTTTGATGATTACTAATGAGGGTACAAAAGATTAGTGCTAAACTTCATAACAATGACTTCTGTGAATTAGATAAGATATTGAAAGTTTATGTTCTATTTCAGGTGATCAAAATAAAGCCTTATATAAGTCGGAACAACATTAAAAGATCTTCAAAATTAGATGTTGTTTGAGGGGTTTATTAAAATCTTGAAGCATGATAAAGGAGGTTTGATAGTATTTAGTTTCCAAATTTTTTGAAGAACTAACTAGTTTGTATGTGAGCTACCTCTTTCAGTCATATATCCTAGTCATGCCCAGAATCCAGACTTCCTGAGTAATGTTCTAGAATTGGTTTCTATTGATCTTTTGAAAGAACTTACTAGTCACTGTAGAGTCTTAGTGAAGATATCATCAAAGTTATCCTTGAGACATGTTTTACTCATTGTTTTCTAAAATTCTGGAAAATCGTAAGCTTTCTGCTTGCATACTGGGGTCACGCAGAATGTGCACTCAATGAGTTCCAACTCTGTCTTGGTTTTTGCTTTGCGTCTGTTAAAAATTTTTAGTTAACATTTGCAGATGGAACGATCTGAAATGGAACTAAGAGAATCCAAATTTGCCGAGTTAATGAACAAACACATTGCCGCAAGCTCCATACCAAAAGGAATTCACTGCCTTTCCTTGCGTCTCACTGATGAATATTCATCTAACGCCCATGCGCGAAGGCAGTTGCCTTCACCTGAATTACTCCCTTTGCTTTCGGACAACTCATATCACCATTTTGTTTTGTCAACTGACAACATACTTGCGGCTTCTGTTGTGGTTGCCTCTGCCGTTCAATCATCCTTGAAACCAGAAAGAATTGTTTTCCATGTCATAACAGACAAAAAAACGTATGCTGGCATGCACTCATGGTTTGCCTTGAATTCAGTGAGTCCTGCAATTGTTGAGGTAAAAGGTATTCATCAGTTTGACTGGTTGACAAAAGAGAATGTTCCTGTGCTTGAAGCCGTAGAGAACCATCATGGAATCCGAAATTATTACCATGGAAATCATGTTGCAGGGGCAAATATCAGCAATACCACGCCTAAAAATTTTGCCTCCAAATTGCAAGCAAGGAGTCCAAAGTACATCTCGCTGCTAAACCATCTCCGGATCTATTTGCCAGAGGTTTCATTTATATTGCAATATCTTTATTTGTTTTTACCAGAGTTTATTTATCTGTCCATCCGTACTGGATTTATGTGCATGGCACTGCATGCATTATCTTTTGTCTCTTGATCATTTCGTAACTTGCTAGAACTTTTTTTGCTGAATTTCATTCTGTCCAGCCTGATAAATATTTCTATGCTGGAAAACTGAAACTTACCCGAACCTTTATCTAGCATATAGTTTACACTTCTCTTCTGCTTGTGCTTGATTTATTTCAGTATATAAGTTTCTCTTCTGCTTCATATGACTAGTTTTCCAATCATCTTTTTGATATATGCATGAATACAGCCACACTGTCATCAGCAACTTCTAAAAAAATTGGTTGGATCTTTGCTTGTCTATTGCAATATAGCTCTCCGTCGTTAAGTTGACTGTAATATCCTTTCTACCCCTTGTGCAGCTCTTTCCTAACCTTGGTAAGGTGGTTTTCTTAGATGATGATGTTGTTATTCAGCGTGATCTTTCACCTCTATGGAAAATTGATCTGAATGGGAAGGTAAATGGAGCTGTAGAAACCTGTAGAGGTAATGATCAGTTGGTCATGTCTAAAACACTCAAGAACTACTTCAACTTTTCCCATCCTCTTATTGCGAAAAACTTAAATCCTAATAAATGTGCATGGGCATATGGGATGAATATTTTTGACTTGAATGCATGGAGAAGGACAGAGATAACAGCGACTTATCACCAATGGCTGAAGGAGGTGAGAATCATACTTAAATATTATAGAGAAGCATGATTCTTTCTGTACTTTTTTCCCAATTGAGAGTGTGTTCCTTGATAATATGTAAATGGAATAGCATCGTATAAAACAAATTTGATAAGTTGTTTATGTAAATTTTCAGTTCCTGTGTTTGAAAGAAAATCATTTGTCCCTTAGATCCCTTGAAAATTATTTGTTGAGGTTCCTGGAGTGTTATCCTGTATCTTCTATTACTCGTATCTGGTATTGAGAGTACCATGCACGCTCTAATAAAAACTGTGCAATGCTGCAGAATCTGAAATCTAACCTGACATTATGGAAGCTTGGAACCCTGCCTCCAGCTTTAATTGCATTCAACAATCATGTCCACCCAATCGATCCCTTGTGGCACTTGCTCGGCTTAGGTTATCAGAGTAAGACCAAAATTGAGGATGTGACAAAGGCTGCAGTAATCCACTACAATGGTCAATCCAAACCTTGGCTTGATTTAGGGTTTGAGCATCTCCGACCATTTTGGACCAAGTACGTTAACTACTCAAATGATTTCGTAAGGAATTGTCATATACTAGAGTAGTGATCACACAGGAAAAGCCATCCAATAGAAGATTGATCAGACCGAGGCCACTTCGGTTTACATGTGTATGAAGCTGATAGAGTATATCAATACTCATTTACGAGCCAAAATGACGGTACATTCAATCATGAGGTTTTTTCTATCCCCCGCTTCTGAACATGACCAGCATCACCGGATGAACATGAAATTGATTCTTTCATTTTACATAATAGACCATTGTCATCTGACTTCTGGGAGTTTGGGGTCTTCTCCCATCATTTGGTTGCACCAACAAAACTACAATTTTGGTTTAGTCAACGAGGACTACTCGGTCCGGATGCTCATTAGGAGCGTGTCAAACATTAGAGTCTTGACAGAAGATATATTTTCTCGATAATATATAGATTGTGCATGAGGGAAGCAGTTTAAATGCATATCCTTCATGAGGCTTCACTTGAGTATTTTTTTTTGTTTTCGAGTCTCGACAGTTGGGAAAGAATTATACAGTAAGTTATAGGATACAAGATAGAATGTGCAGGGAATTCTTTAGTGTGATCTACATCTAATATGTGGCGTTCTTTCCCTTCTGTATTCACATATGTAGGATAGGATTAGTCACCTTAACTTTAGTTTTATTCTTAACTTTCACTTCTGGGATTCTCTTGTTTCTATTATTGTGTAAGTTAGGTACATTAAACATGTTAGATGTTCCAACTTTTCATAGTTTGCTATACAATTGTTTTCCTTTTGCATGCCATATGAAATCATGAAGTTATTTGGACTTTAGTATGGATCAATTCGAAAACAAAATTTATGTTATCACAATAGAGTCGCTTACGGACTTCGTCTCCTTCTTGTGTTGGAATTTTTCTTCAAAATAATCTAGGACAAATGACTTCTGACATAATTTATGTTTGAAAAAAAGCCAGTTAGATCACTCATATTTCAAAAACGTTAGTTAGATCACTAATGTTTAAAAAGTCACTCATTCGGGTCACTCCATCAGTTATTTAAAGGGTATTTCTGTCTGAACACATTTTTCCTATTATAAGCCCCTAATTTAACACTTATTAACACATTGACCTCAATCTTGTAAAATTACAATTTTTTCAATTTTTTATATTTACTTTTTTGATTTTTTCTCGATTTTTTTTATTTCTTTTTCGACTTTTTCTTGATTTCTTTTCCCGATTTCTTCTTTGATTTCTTTTTCGATTTTTTCTCTATATATTTTTCGATTTTTTTTAATCTCTTTTTCCAATCTTTTTTTCCATCTCGATTTCTTTTTTCAATTTCTTTTTCGATATTTTTTCCATTTCCTTTTTGATTTTTTCGATTTCTTTTTCAATTTTATCGATTTCTTTTTTTCTATTTTTTTCAATCTCTTTTTCGATTTTTTCTCGAATTCATTTTTCCTTTTTTTCGATTTTGGTAGTTGTTTTGGCTAAAAGTTTCGATTTGGTAAAAAAGTTTGGTTTTCTAAAAAACTATCAAAACCGAACACCTTTGCCAAAAACTACCAAAATAGAAGTTTTTTGACAAAAATGAAACTTTTAGTCAAAACAACTAATAAAAATGAATCATTTTAGAAAAATAAAATAAAAAAGAAATCAAAAAAGAAATCGGACAAAAAGTGAAAAAAGAAATCGAAAATAATTAAAAAAGAATCGAGAAAAAAAAGTGTAATCGAAAAAGAAAATGGAAAGTTTAAATTGAAAAAAAAGTAATCAAAAAGTAGGTTTAAGAAAATAAATATAAATAGATGGTCAACATGCTAATAAATATGGGGTAAATATGATGTGGATGTGTTAATTAGACGATTTAGGGGTGATTAAGAGTTAATTTGGGGTGTATGCCAGAGAAAATATTTATTTGCACAGAAATACCCTTTCAGAAACTAACATGGTGACCTGAATGTGTGACTTTTTAAACATCATTAATCTAACTGATGTTTTTGAAACAAGAGTGATATAACTGACTTTTTTTCAACGTGAATGATGTCAGAAGTCATTTGCCCTATAATCTATTATCAAAGGGAATTATGTCATAGAATAAGACATTCACCAATATTTATTAATGTAAATGGTTGCATCAATCACATATGTTTACAAAATATTTTCGGTCCAGTCTTATGTTTTAAAACGTCCTTGTTAATCACTTATGTTTCAAAATATATTTTACTTGATTTTAGTGCGTTAAGGTTTTTGTAAATCAATTTGGGGTAGGTTATTTTAAATTTTTTTTTCAAAAATATATTAAATGAAATGATCAAAATAATTTTATTGACAAGTTAAGTGACTCTGATATAATATTATTAATGATAGAATAGGTGATAGTCTGCAACATTTTTAATTATAAGTAGTGAATAATTACGTGTTGAAATATATATGATGGATTAAGGTTTTTTTTTTCTATTTTTTTTATCAAATGGACTGGAGATATTTGTAAGTATATGTGGTTGCCGGTTTATTCTTTTAATTATATGAATTGGCATTCGAGTAGTGTCTCAAAAATTATGACTGCCGCAACAGTGGGGCCATTGGCTATTTTTGGGTTTTCTTAGTTGTATATTTTATGGTGATTATTTTAATTGGTAGGGGATTGACAATTTTTTCTTTGTATAAATTATGAGATATTAATATTTTTAAAATTGTTCATCCAACCATTTTATATTGTACAAAGCTTTATCCTATTTAAAAATAAGTTAGAACGTATTTAACTGTAAGATAATTTATATATTAGGATTAACACAAATTGATCTTAGAAGTTATGTTAATTTTACTAGAACTTGCTCATAAACTCAAATTTTCATCATCCTTTGATGAAAAGACAAAGCACCCCCCCCTAAATAGTGAAGCCCCCTTAGGAAGAAAAAAAAACTTCTTTCAACTTCTTTTGGCTTACACTTCGAAAGTTTCTAGTATAATTTAAGGAATAGATGAATACATTATTAGTGACGATCTTTTTTAAAGGTACTCAAGTTTTGAATACTAGACTACTAGTCCCCTTTTATTCCACTAAATAATCAATAACTAAGATATATATAATTCCCAACAAGGTTTACATGGATCTGACATTGTTAGTATAGTTATACGTATAACGAAATTGTCCCAGTAACAACATCACGCTATGTTATGCCTGGACACGAAGACCATTGGTGATGGTTTGGATTGACTTAGCAGGCTCTATGATGGTTTTGTCGGGTATTTGCACACCATAACCGGATACAAATAAAAAAGAACGACTATCAATCAACCAATTATATAGTTTCAATTGATTGTCGTTTTACATTTTCTATGTACTTTTTGACTATTTTTTATTTGCTTAATCTATGTGCGAAATGAATAGAAAGACAAATAAATAAAAAACGGCTAACATAACTAATTTCATAAAAAGTAATATTAATATATATACTACGGAGCCAACTTAGTAGTAGCTCGGGGCTCATTTTACTATAAGCCGGGCAAGCCTCCCAATAAAGCTCGACTCATACCCAAGTTATAATGATATCACTCCTTATACCGTACACGATCACTTTATATAAAAAATACCGCAATAAATATAGAAAGAGATATTGGAAGAAGGTAGCCGATTCTTCCCCACTTTGAACCCGCCTTCCCATTGACCCGCAAACGGAGTATAGTATACGTTCTTGTGTGGTTTGTCGGTATAGAAAAACGAATGATGAGTTTAATGTTTGGTAAAATGGTGAAAATTCCCCCAAGACTTTGGAGGAGACATGGAAAAGTGTAGTGAAATGTAAGAACATGTAGGTGCCTATGGAATTAGACAATATATGTAAGAGAAAATGGATCGACATGATTGACCAAATAATTTGGTCATGGTCCATTTTGATAGCCCCCAAACAACCTCCTCCTCACAACATTTACTTCTTCCCCCAATTTCCTTTTACTGACTTTTCAATTAATTCATCAATCAAACTAACTCTGTTTCCATATTCTATTGTTTTACTCCTATTATAATATTCTAATTAAGGTAGTATATATTAATATCTGTACTATACAATAATAATTAAATATTGCTGCCCCACTTTGTTGTTATTGCATTATAGAGTTATATAAGTATATAGTATACACTTTTATGGTCTGTTCTCATCTTCATACCTTGGGGTTTTGACCAACCCAAGAAGAAAGACTGCTTTTTTAGGCTAAACAAGAATACCTAGATCAGGTAATTAGACTAATCTGTCAAGATTCAATTTTTATCTAGTTTTTGGGTGTTTCAATCTTGTTTTGGTCAACCCAATTAGGAGAATTTTGATACTGCGTTGACTTTTTTTACCTGATTAACTGATTTGTATAGAAAGAAAAAGAAATACTCATATTTCAAAGTGGTGTCTAGTTTTTAACGATTTTGTTAAGTAGATGCTAGGTGGCAATAGCTGTCAGAAGATTCTATTTTCCTACTTTTGCTTTATTTTTGGTCCTCTGGTTATATATTTTGCGCTTTGTAATTGATGTTCATAGTGAAGGTACCATTTTGATGCCTTGAAAAGGGTTTTGGGCGGTTATTCAGAATGAAGTGTTTATGATCTTAATATTATTTTGATTCTTGATTTGGTTGATTCAATATAATAGGCATCTGAGTTCTGTTAACTTTTTGAAACCATTTTTGTTCTTATGCAGAAGGATATTGTGGTGGGAAGTTTGATGAAATCGATTGATTGTAGGTGGACCTATTTTTTGTGATACAAGGGTTAGATTTGTGTAAAAGAAAGGTAGTGAGTTATTGTAATTACTAGTCGTGGATCGAAGATCTTGGAATTTGGACTTTTGGGATTTTTTTAGAAGTTAAAGAAGATGGCTGGAGTGCAAGATCAGTTGGAGATCAAGTTTAGATTGAGTGATGGTTCTGACATCGGACCGAAAAGTTACCCTGTTGCTGCTAGTGTTGCAACCTTGAAGGAAAGCATCTTGGCTCAATGGCCTAAAGGTTAGTTGTTGTTATCTGTTGCTTTCTTTTTTGTTTTCATTTGGAGCAATTTTTAGAGTAATTTACTCTATCAAGGGTTCTTGCTCTTCCTTAAGAACTCAATAGTGTTACCTTTGTGTTCCTGAACTTGCTATTGACACTCTAATTGTTCTGGGTAGGTCCTCCTACTTCAACTTCTAAAATCAGTTCACAGTTACACTTTCTTTATTCTAAATAATATTTCTTCCTGTGCCGCAATGTCAATATAGTGTGATAGTGGGATCAACAGAGGTTTTAGTTGTTTGTTTCGTCATCTCTAAATGGTGTAGAGGTCTTACACTCTTACTTTTGAGTACTCGAGTTATCTTTATTGCTTAGAATGCATTGCTGTTACATAGAGTGACAACTGACAAGCTATAACAAAAACCCATCATATGTTGCCTAACTTGGCTGCAACTTTCTCTGTTTGTGTTCCCACACCGATTAAGGTTAACTATTGGTTTTTTTCCCAATCTGCAATATGTCATTTGGCATCTTTGATACAAGTGTTTTAGTTTCATGAATTGAAATTTGAAATTTAACTAGTTCTGTAGAAACTATTTGTGCACCTTGCCACCTTGGGCATTTCATTGAAAATATAAACTAGAGTCTCTTCGAGTACCTTCTGGATAAGAATTGATATAACTACTGATAATTGGCTAATGATATTTTACTTCTGGAGTATGTTGAGATTGAGAAGCAGTTTGTAATATACATTACCTTAGCGAAACATCATCTTGATATTGACTTCGACCTCATTTATCTTAGTTTCTGAAACTGTTATCTCGAGAGAATACTTGCTCATTAAGCATTTTATGTTTTTTTAACAGACAAAGATAATGGTCCCCGGACTGTCAAGGATGTCAAGTTGATAAGTGCTGGAAGAATACTTGAGAATAACCGCACTGTGGAGGAATGTAGGAGTCCACTATGTGATTTACCCGGTGGGGTGACTACCATGCATGTTGTTGTTCAGCCACCACCCATGGAAAAAAGTAAGAAGGGGCTAGCTGTTTCAAATCTTCTATCTTGCTTAACCAATGTCATAATCACTCATTTTCGCATTTCGATTATTCTATGTTGTCCTATATTATTATCAACTTGACTCTTCTGATTGATTTATCTGTGTATCCTGCAGCAGAGAAGAAGACAATGGAGGAACCACAACAGAATAGATGTGGCTGTGTTATATTGTGAAAAGATGATAAACTGTTCCGCTTCTGGGATGCGAAGCACATTTACCGCAAATACTTGGTTTGGTCCGTGTGCTGTAATACTTGTAGTTACTTTAACATTCATTCACCACATTTCATTGTTTGTTTACCGTCAAGTTATGATAATATGACCTGTAATTGTTTTACTGTGTATTGACTTTTTGGAACAAAATTTATAGGTTTACACTCATATTCCAGTTTCAGTTAGCACCAAATCTTCAAAATAAGGATCTGATTCTCATCAATTACGTTAATTAATTATATCAATTTGGTCTATTCTTAGCCTTATGATATATTTTGTTGTGGTTGCATGAGTTTTCTTTTCTATTATCGACTTTCTGTATTTCAGATTTATTTGTATAAAGATAGTAAAATTCTTCATTTTTAGATAACATGATACTGATCTGTTTCGTAGAAAACAAAAATGGAGTGAGATAAAGTAGTAGTGTTTGGGGTTGATTAGCATATATAGCTTTATCTTTGGAAGTTTGAACATTATTTGATTTCTTTCGCAACGTGGAATTTGATTTTTGATTATGCCAAACAAAAACGTGGATACAAGTATACAACTCATAAAGAAGAATTCAATAACTAGTTGTTTGTATTAACAAAAGAAATCAAATGTAGAAGTTAACTAAATGTGATTGCGCAATTGTCATGTCCCAGAGACTAGTCTTATGGCATTGCTGGGTGGTGCCAAAGTACAGGAATGTTTTTCGGACTCGTGAGTTCGAGTGAATCTCAATTCTGGCATGTTCTATTTATTACAAAGACACTTATCTTTTCATACAAGACAATTTACACATGCATTACAATACAATAGAACAGACCAATGTACCGTGTGAGAAACTCACTCCCATCAGGTAAGTTAAGCGGTTCACGATACTATATCTCCATGGAAACATTTGAGTAAGGATGGCTAACAACTTCAGAGATGGCATTTGGCCGATCAATTGCTAAGTACTTATAATTTGAATCAATCATGTCAGCTTGGAGTTAAGTATTCTAAACCGGAAGTCATAAGACGAATATGGAAGAAAGAAGAAAAAAACATTAAGAGTGAGGGATAAAAGAAAAATTGTACAAAGCCATATCCTGCATCTTGATCTCACCTAGCTGTACAATTTCAATATATCATATTCACAAAGGAAAAATGAATTCTTCTGCTCAAACTACAGCATTTGAAGGTGATCAACTCTGTTGTAGGGAGATAAGTGTTTCAAAAGCACCCACCAAGGCTTTAACCTTACTTTTCTTGCTTGTCATTAGCTTACTCGCTGTTTCTTCAATGACATTATTAAGTAAACCTGGACCATTTTTCTTATCCTGCGTATCTTGATGCCTTAAACTAACCTTTTTGGAGCTACGATCTGCAACATTCTTGTTATCAATTACGAACTCCTTCTTACAAATTTTTTCAACACTAGGCACGCCCTCTTTATTCCCCAGCAAAATTCTTCCACACCTAAATTTAAGTCTAACAGGAGCATCATGATCAGAATGAAGTTGAACCACCTTACCACTCCTGAAGTTCAACTTCATCCTTGTAGAATCTTCATCTTTTGAAGTAGTTGTACCTTTTATTAGTGTCAGCTTGATCTTACCTTCCACACCTTCTATCCTTGTCCCCTTTGAAGTATCTTCAGCGGTTCTTATTTGTTTAGTTGCTGCATCTTCCAAGTCCCCAGTCGCTTCATCTCTTCCTCCTTCTCCCTCTTCCACTTCCCGATCATGATGATAGCATACAATTGTATCTTCTTCTTTTTTATCCTGTTTATGAGATGATGCCGCTATACCTCTGTTCTTAATTGGTTTAGCAATATTTCTGACAGTGTCCTTCTCCAAAGAACCCGATGTCTTGTCAGAGATTCTCTCATTCTTCGCCTGCTTAACATTGGCAGAAGTTTGTATTGGGTTCTGATCCTTCAGAGACACCACCTTTGAGTTAGTATTATTCCTTGAAGTCAAATTCCTGATCTTGGTAGTGGACACCATGGAGGAGGGCAGATTATCTGAAGGCCTCTTTGCTTCCTCTTGAAAAGATATGGTTTCTGCTATGATCTTCCTGTTCTTCACGTCACTATGATTCCGGATCCTCCAAGATTCCCCTAGTGATGAAGCATCTGAGGAAAGTGAATGGTTGGATGCCTGTGGAGGTTTTCCATCCTTGATTTTGCTATTGATTTTTCCATTCCAAAGTTTTCCATCTGAAGTCTTAAAGGGAGGTGATATCTTCACCAATACGGCTTTTGGTTGTAGCAAGGGATCATGTCCCAAGGGCATGTTGCTAGTCTTCAACTCAGTTTCCTGCACATATTTGTCAGTTTCCAAATTGTCAGGAGTCGGTTGAACTTTTTTAGATGGCAAAGAAACTTCATTCTTGATGCTTTTGGAGAAATCTTTTGAGATGGTTTTACTATCAGGTAAGTTGAGATCCTCAGCATGTGTCTTAATTTCTCGAGGAGGTCTATGACTTGCCACTTTCACCTTATTTCTTCCAACTGAAATAGTATTTTCTCTAGAACATAGCTCAGTAGATGGTGTTTTTGCTGCACTTTTCGGAAAGGAGTGCCAAGGTTTTTCTTCAGATATATGCTTTTTACCATATTTGCAAAAATCATGGCAAGAACCAGTGGATGCTCTAAGATAATGAGGAATAACGGTTTCCCCATTGTTTGGAGAACTGAATTCCCCAGCTGAATCCCTTTTTGAACGAACACCATTGAAGGAGGAACCATCAGATGCTCTGTGTTGATAGGTGCTGGAACTATTTCCAATTGGATGACTTATTTTCTTGATAGGCTTCTTCCCCAACACTCCCCCATCCAGCCTATTGGTTTGTTGACATAACGATGAATTTTCATTCGCGTGAGCCATCAAGGATACAATATGTCAAATTAGCAACTCGAGACCTTAAACCTGAGGGAAACTTTGAATAAGCATACATGTTAGTAATAGACCAGCCTTGATTGAATAAAGAAAGGAGTTAATAGAAATAATAAAGCAGCCAAGTATCTCAGGTACCTTCCTTCTTAGCCCTGAATTGTTATTTTCGCTTTTCTTTTCTACATATCAATTAAATAACCTGCCACTAAAGCCATTCCTTACCCTCAGTTTTAGTTCCGGCAATGGCAACCAAGCATACTTTACATGTATAAGCTTGGGTATAAAATGGATGTAACCATAAAACGATAAATATCCGAAGGATTTTCACCTATATCTTGCAAAAAGAAATTGATAGCTGCAAATTTGTATATCGAATCTCTTCTCAAGTACCACCTCTTCCCAAATACAGAGCATAAACTAATTACCACGATAGTTTGCCTGTCCAAATTGCTGCACGACTTCTTTGAATATATCACGCATGAATTGAATGTTGGTTGAGGAGCGAAGTAGGAAGGGGCGTTATAAAACCACAGACATGATTCATTGAATACTAATGCAGATAGCACCATTTACATATATAATTTTAGTTTTACACTACTATTATCATCATCAGAAAAGACATAAACACTCCCATCCGGAATACCTCTCGTTCTCAAGTCTATGAATATAAGATACATAGCAGGTCAAATAATGAAGTATTACTGTGAGCTATAATCAGGTACTGGTAGATCAACTTTCCATAAGATAACAAATTGAAAGAAGTGAAAATTGCGAAGTAAATAAATGAATAGTATATCTGTATATGATGATGATAAATCAGCCATAACCCAGAAAGTGTCACGAACTCTTCGGTTAACTAACATATTTTTGTATGTCTAATAAACATCCTCCCTAAAAACCATCTGGTAACCTCGTCATACCAGGGGTAAGGTTGCGCACTATTCGACCCCCTCCCCCACCCCGATTAGGTGGGAACTTCTTCAAACATCAATGAAGATAATCCAAAATCAATGGTCCAAGTCAACCAGACAAATGCAGCTACAGATTTAAATACCCAAAAAATAAAAATGAAAATAAGATCATCTAAATCTCCAACAGACAATACCTTTACTATTCTTCTTTGTGACAAATCCAGCCGCAATTTTCAATCAAATACCTGAAAGATCAAATGCAACCGCAAACAAATCAATCAAGAAGGTGAAAAACTCTGTACTAACGAAGTCTAAAAAATCTCACAATTATAAATAAATAAAGTAAACACATTTTAGCAAAAAAACATCATCAGAATCTAAACTTTCACCGAACCCATTATCCCGAAAAATAAATTGAAGACTAAACAACAAGAACTCAACGAAGTAATAAACGGAAAAAAATATTCTTCCCCAATGACTAAACAACAAGAACTCAACGTAGTACTAAACGAAAAAAAATATACTTCCCCAACGTGTAACTGAAACTACAACAATATTAAAACTTTAACATCATATTTTAGCCATTACAAATTCTAGAACTGTAATAAATTGATTTGATATTTCTTGAATCAATGAATGTGATAGTAGAAAATAAAAAAAATAGAAAGAAACCTTTTTAGTTGTTGAACATTCTTGTTGATGATCGTGCATGCAACAAATTGTATGTATAGAAATTAGATGAGCTGAGAATGTAACTGAAAAAAGAGTGATGCTTTTTTGTTTCATCAACAAGAACTAATCGTGTGTCCGTGGGGTAGGGTGGGGTGGGGTATGGGGGTGGTACACTAGTATATGGATCTGCGGGTCCCTTGGTGAATACGTAGTAGATTCGAGACATGCTAGCAAATTCCAAATAAAAATTCCTTAAAATTGATTCTTCATACCACTTTATCAAATTTAGAATATAATGTTAACATTTCATACAAAATCAGATTCCGTATTTGTATTCCTCAAATCTTTTATATACTTTTATCTCCCCTAAGTATGTTAGTAATGAATTCTAAATCAATCACGTAATTAATACAAAATTCTACTAAATATGCATTATGCACTTTATCATTGATGTAAACTAATGACTTTTTGTTTATTTTGTAATCATAACAAAAAACATGAAAAATCTCATAAACACCCCGTGTTAGTATAGCCATTGGATGAGTTGATCAACTTTTTTGATGATCTAATGGTGTGAGGTTGACTTAAGAACCGTGTTTAAGGAAATTTTTAAGCATGTAAGTCCAAGCTCATCACTTTGATGCTTTCTATGTTTTTTTACTACGTATGATCCAATATAATTGTATTTTATTTGTTACTATTTAATTATATTATCAAAAATTTTAAAAATTAATATTGTGAAATTTCTTTGAAAATTAAATTCAACCAGTTATTTAGGCACAATCTAACCTATGTAAATTATGCAAAAAGATTATTAATGCATAATAATAATCAATAGTGAATCTCACAAATTATTAAAGAATATTGTAGATAAAATATTTTTAACTAAGGATAAATATTAGGTTAATTGAATAAGGTAGTTTTTTGTTGTTGTAGTAATTGAAATGTTAATTAGTAGGTAGTTATTTTTTTATATATAAATTATTAATTAGAAAAAATGAGATAGATTATATAAATCTTATATGTTTTAGAATAAGTAACACCTAATAATTGATGGTCAAAGTTTAATTTTCAAAATACTCAAACTTAAATTATAAATGGAATGGAAGGAGTAGTTTTTTAGCTTTTATAATAATGAAATTAACAATTTTTCAGTCAAAGTTTGATATATTGTCTTAAGATATTATTTGATACTAGATGTGTGTACACAGTCTAGCCTGTGTGCAATTAATTTATCATATTTATAATATATAATTTTTGATCAATTGATAAATATAATATTTCTAGGTTATACTATTTCTTTTATCTTAATTAAATTTAGTTTAATGTGTAAAATAACATTAGATATTAAAAGAAAAAAAAAAGCCATTTTCATAAAATGATGATCAACTTTTTTATGCCTTAGTAAGTAGTTATTAAACAAAATATTTATATAAAATTATATATTCAAATTCAAAATATAGTTTATTCTCCTAATTTTTTGGAGAATTGAGAACATGGGGCTTCATTTTATTAATAACTAATTCATGCCTTCCCATTTTCATTTTATAAATTGCCAAAATGGTCCCAGTAAATATGTGCAAGTTGCACTTTGGTCCCCGATTATATTGGGGCTGCGGAAATGGTCCCTGATATTGGTAAAAAAGTAGCATTTTGGTCCCTAACCGTTACTTTTAAACGGAAAAGAGTTAGTTTGGGGAAAAAATGTAATATCAGCACAGTTAAGCCCTAAAAATGCGATTATAACTAATAATGGGGCAGAAATAGAAAGTTAACAACTAATTTATAATAATTGGAGGGAACAATTTTGGAGGGAATTGGGATCGGAGTAGACATAAATTACTTGTTAACTTTCTATTTTTGCCCCATAATTAATTAGTTATAATCGCATTTTTAGGGCTTAACTGTGCTGATCTTACATTTCTGCCCCAACCTAACTCTTTTCCGTTTAAAAGTAACGGTTAGGGACCAAAACGCTACTTTTTTACCAATATCAGGGACCATTTCCGCAGCCCCAATATAATCGGGGACCAAAGTGCAACTTGCACATATTTACTGGGACCATTTTGGCAATTTTCTCCCCATATTATATATGGTAAGATATTAAAAATTATTTTCAGTCAAAGTTCTAAAGTAATGTATCCTAATAAAAAGTGAATGCTCTTTTATAATGAAAGAGCAATTCCAAATTACCACATAATACAATATTTTAAGGTTAATTCCTCTTTTTCTTCTTGAACATTGTCAATTGATCTGATCCCCTATTATTTTTACATCTTAATTTTCATGGACCATCAATATTTAATATGCACTCAATACAAAAATTTATTAAGACAAAGCTAGGGAGAAATGGAAATTTTAAGTTTATTTCATCCTTTATTTTATATCAAACCGTACACTTAAGTTTTCATCTTCTCTCTTCCTTCTCCACACCACATTTGCTCTTTTTTCCATGTGATGAAACTAGCATCTTTGATTTGATCACAAATAAAAACAAAAAATTAGTAAATCTACACTTTTACACACATGATATTCAATACAATGTCCCTTGCACAACGTGATTGCTTAAAGAACTTCCAACCATTTAAGGAATATTCCCCCTTCCAGACTCCATCCCTAAATGATTGTCACATTTTAATTTTTGGTGGTCAACAAAACAAGATTTAAAACGTAAATATATATTATTCTACATGCGAAAAAATTATAAAAAGTTGATATTTTGAAAATATATATTGAGACGAATCTAACAAGGTCCTACAAGACTATATTATTTCTTATCATTTAATGAGAATTCATGAACAAATTTTGTTATGTTTGACCAACAAAGTCAAAATGTGACAATGAGATTATTACTATATCTAATTTCATTCAATTGACTAATCAATTAAAAATACTCAACTGTAGTGTCTAAACTAGATAAAATCATATTTTTGAATTTTATAATATAATAACATATAGTGTTTATGTTATGGAGTATATAACTTTATTAATATTGTGATATAAACATAATTAAAAAATGTATTATTGCTTCTAAATTAGATTGACTATTTGTTAAATAAAAACCTGTCGATTTAATTGCAATGGAGGATCTATTTCTCATAAGACTTTATACAATATATATACATATAATTAAGTTGAAAGTAAAAAAAAAAGTTATTTATCAAAATTTAAGAGCAAGACAATTTTAGTGGGAATGATGATATTATCAAACTAATTTGGTAGTAAGAGTATTTTGTAGACATCACATGTTGAATGGTGAACACTACTTGGAGTGTGAATATAACCACATCTCATAGGGAATTGATTCATTTTATTTAATTTTATTACATATAACCACGCCGACATTTTTCACAATATTCTTTTTATAGCTTCCACTTTCCAACAATTATTGCAAATTATAACATCATCGGTTATACAAGATCTATCCAAGCAACTTGTACCAATACCACCCTCCAAATGCCACTCAACTTCTTGGGGACATCATATATTATGGATCTAATAAACCTAATCAAATCGAGTCTTATTAAAGTCGAAGTGGTGGGTGACTTGTTGTTGTACTAATCGAACCATTCAAATCGAATAACACAATTAATTAAGGCTCGAAGAGATTGGTGAAGGGTCATCTTTAATCCTTCTTTAGTGGTCCAATTAGTTCACTTATCTTTATATGGACAATTTGCAATTGTCATTTTGTTCATTCCATTTTATATTAATGCTAGAAATAAAATAGGTTAAGATAGCAATTATATAGTGCTCCATCGATAATCACAGGTGTTTAGTCACTTTCCTACTAATGGTCCAAGTATATCATATATTTCTAATTATGAATTGAAGTTGACCTTGAAAAAGAGATGATTTCTATATTGGTGACTATTGGTTTATTATCTACATATTTTACCAGAGTATTGTGACTTCATGGTTTGCTAGAGCTTGCGACCTGATACGGTCTTCTTCACGGCTCCAACCGAGACTAAGAACTGATCAAGGGACGATAAGGTCTTCATATCATCCGGAGGGAAATAACTAGCGGCCTTCCCAAGCAATGATGTGAACAAAAGGGAGAGCGAAGGGCGAGTGACATAGCGTTCGCCTAGGAGTTCGTCAAGGAATGCAAAGGCTGCCAAAAACTCTGACCTGCTTGCGTTTACTGGCGCAGAAAAATGAGCAGGAACAATCCTTTTGAACTTCCAGTCACTCACTATGCTGTCGACCCAATCCCTGACCTGAAATTTACAATACGATGGACATCATGTAACTTTTGAGATATCAAGTCTTAAAACTAATAACGATGTTAATTATAACTAATGTATGATTGTATCTAGAGGAAATATTTGTGAATAATGTATATTCTTATATGAAAATTCGCTTACTGAACCTAAGAGAAGTAGAAATCAGTACCCCAACCAGTTCACTAGCTAGTTCCTACCAAAGATAAAGCATAAGAGGGGAGAATAGAGAGAAAGTGACTCTTGCCTTTTCAGGAACTTTGCTGAAGACTAGTGTCTTCACAATAGGTGAAACAATAAGCTTTTGTGACATCTGAGCAAAGCTAGCTTTCGGCTCCAAGAGATTTGATGGTCCGAGGAATAAAATCTGGAGAACCATTCTCTCCCAACCTGCATGGAAATTGTCATTAATGCAATACAGTATGTGTGACGAAATTTTTCTTGAAGTTACATGTGGCGCTAGAAGCAGGGAGTGAAGTTCAAACCTTTTTGCCTGTTCATGCTGTTGTCAACAACTGGGTCATTAGGAACTTCTTTTCCTTTACTGAGAATTTTAACTGCTAAGCCATTTTTCGCAGATGCCAATAAGGATTCGTTGCTGATACAAGAAGGTGGTCGGCTTGGTACAAATATTACTGCATCCGTGACAAGTAATGTCCTTGAACGCTTATGGTAGAAGGCCACCTCGACATATGGTCCAATTCCTGTTTGGCATCTACTGGAGGTCAGATAACAATTGTGAAATTTGGTTTTTATGATTGCTCAAGGGTGAAGATTATTACCAACTTCAGGAGAGCTGAGGACTTTCTGTTCTATTTCACCCGCCCAAGGAGTTGACATGTCATCATTCTGCAATGTTTTAGCTCGAAATATTCCAAAGAACTCGAGTGGTAAGTTTAACGGCCAGCTCCATTGTCTGGGTGCAACCCATACCTGAGCCCGGGGGAATTTTCTTGAGAATGGGCCTACGAAGATCTTATGCTCATAAGCAAATGTAGGAAGAACAATATACTCCACTGGAGCATCCAACTCCTTAACAAGCTGTAAAGATGATGAGTTGTTTCAATGATTATTAGAAGTTAATAGTAATCATACTTGCAAAATGTACGACACAACCAATAGTGTTGCATAAGAACTGGATGATCTGATGAAAGCATAGTACCAGATATGTCTACGCTGGATGTCCTATACTATAATATATAAATTGATGGATTGACTTTCATTCCTAGCATAAAAAAGAACAACGCAACTGAATATCAAAATTTCGTGAATGATCCCCATACTTTAAACAATTTAACCTTCCTTCATAGCAACATGAGTTGTTGGGCAAACTTGTTTCAGTTTTGCTAGTGGATTCAGTTAATGTTTTCTTATATTCGTTATGGAAATATGCTGAGTATTATGTCATCTCATTCACAAAAAAATAATATATATATAATAGAAAACAAACTGAGAGAAAAGAAGATATGTTTCAACAAATATCAACTATGTTAGTGCTCTGAAGACGCTCAGGTGAGTCGGATAGTATACAACGTATCTACCCTTGGACAATAGCATAGGTACCGTAATGAACAATTTTGATTAATTTCATTATATCGTCTTTGACTCCATGGGACATGGAAAAGAAGATGTGTTCCAATGAAAACTAACGAACAATTACATGTTTCAGAGTACGCTATCTTAAGGTGAGTTGTATATGACTGCGTTCATTAAGAAAAAAATTTGTAGTTCTATGTTCCCAAGTTTCTCTCAAGTGTGTGCTTACTTGCTCCAGTCGGCCTTCAATGGCAATATCCAATTGGCCTCAACACCTACACCATTCCCTGAAGTGAACTATTCCCCTGTAGCTCCCTCTTCCATCTGTCGTTCCCTCCCACTCAATCATAGAACATGTTTTCTACTACCATAGTACCATACTACAGCATCAACTAACATGTACTATATTCAATTACTCAGGACTTCTCTTATTATCTATCATGGGAAGACCCTTCCTGCCTGTTCGAAAGATCAATTATGTTATGATCACATCCATGGTTTTTCAGAATCCCCCGCCCCCTGATATTGTTAATGCTGATGTTTTCAACGCTCTAAATGCAGCAACTGCAGATGATCCAAATTGATTTATTGCGGGATTTGGGCTACTGTCTAGGAATTATTTTGCAAAACTGAGTGATTGAGATTCCATATCTTGATCAAGCTTTTTCTCAAATCTCAGTTCTGTAATCTCATATTTCTATCTCTCCTTATCAGTGAGCAGGTGTATAAACTCAAATTAAGGACAGGTGCTCTTTCCAACTATCAACAATGACATATGTTTCAGTCAGCTAATGAACAATTCCCCAAAATTGCTTCAACTTAGTATCTTCTAAGTACTACGTCTTATCTCTCACTGCACTATCATCGTTCACATAAGAGTGTTTGATTAACTCTACCCACAGGGACGCTTGTGCTCTTATTTCTTGTTAGGGATAAGGGCATGGGAAGTTCAATAATGGAAATACAGATCAATGCATAGGTAGACCTAAAGGCCTTTTCTTGATCAATCAACCATATACTGTTCGTTTCATCAGCCATTTACCCTTGTTCCACCTTCACTGCTTCCTTCTCTATATGCTCTCATCAATAATATGCATACTCCTCCATTCAGTAACTGTTTGGTATAGAATATAATCACACTTCGACGGACCGTGCAAACTATTTTCAAGACCTACTTCACTGAGGCTTAGTCTGATCAATTATCGGCAATGTCTACCTCTCATTCATGTTATCCTGACGCTGGACAAGTGGCTTCCCATAAGACTCCACATTCAAGTATACTCCATATTGTTATGCTTATGAATGAAAAGTTAACAGTTCTTTCACTTCAAATCATGAAACAAAGAAGAAGTGTACCTCAATGCATTCCTTAGTCGGAGCAATCGGAGCATGGACCCATAGGCCTCCTGATTTTAGCTTAATGACTGTCATCCTAATATTTGTAGAGACACTGCTGAATCCCAACGCTTGCTCTTGCTCAAACGACCAAATACTATCTTTCACAATCTACAAGATATCATAACAGAGGAAATTTTCAACATTTTCGAAAAGATTCACATTTGATATTGGTTACATGCATTTCAGCTATAGTCTTCTCAGTTAGTAACATTCTAGCATAACAAGGAGACAGGACAATAAATTCAACAATTTACATGAAGGATAAATAATCATCATACTAAAAGAAAGTAAAAAAACCAATGAGCCATATTTGGTTTTTAAATCATTTTATCCACAAGCATAAAATATAAAATCTTTGACTCCCGAGACATGAAAATCGAAAACAAGACCACTAATAAGAACTAGTTATAATAACTCCGGATTTCATTATTTAGCTGAGTTTCTCGGTAACAAAGAAAATTATTCATGATCAAACACAGCTTTGAAAACCGAAAATCGAAAACGTCAATTAAAATGAATTGAACCTCGGTTCTAATAGTGCGTCTATTGAGGAAAGGGCCAAGAGGGAATGGAAAGCCAGTGAAATTGATGTAAAATCTTCCACGTCCATCTTCCTTCCTCTCAGCAATGGAGCTTGCAGAACCAGCAGCAGCAACTACTAAACTAACTTCACTTCTGTTCTTGCTTTTCAGTTTAGTTTTCAACTGCAAACATATACTCTTTGAAGGTAATCCACCAACAAAACTTGAGTTCAATTCTCTATAAGGTATTGAATTGTGAAGAATTCTTGATTTTGGGACAGCAATAGTAGCTGCCATTGAATATTCAGACCAATCTTTGAACCTGTGGATGAAGTAAACTAGTGGTAGTATTCTTGTATGTCTACTTTCTCTTGTACTCTTGTTCTTTCAAATGTCCTTTTTAGTAACTCATTTACTTTTTTCTTTTTCTAAATTAGCGATGAAAATTATAGCTATCGAATATAATGATCAAAGAATGTTACAAATAACGAATATAAAAATGGCTAAATAAATACTATAATATTCAGATATCAATACGCTAATATCCATTGAATCAAATGTCCCAACAATAAACTCCCAAAAGTTAAAGATTCCAGGCCACATTGATGCCACGTGGATGAGCCTGCTCAAATTGGCTATAGATGGATCATGAAACGTTTGTGGATGTTATAATGAGTCAAGTCACCTCATTTTTGTTCTTTTTATTTGATTGGTATTTAAGTTGCCTGATAAAATTTTCACTATGAAAATATATGAAATCCAACAAGAGCACTATATAAATATTAACCGGTTCCAAAAATATGTATGAAGAAAACAGCCAATTATAACCACCAAAATAAATAATTGAGAAAGTAATATTTTAAGACCAAACTAACCTATTGGAATGATTCTTGGAGTTACAGAGATGCTAGCTAATAATTTAACTTTGCTCCATGGAGAAGAACAGGTTCCAACTTAAAGGGGTAATATTTTGCTTACAAGAGGAACATAATTCATTTACAAAAACTGGGACTAAACCTACTCAATTAAAGGCTCATGACTAGTAGTTTGTACTGTGTCCTTGGTGGCCTGCATGATCAAGTCTCTCGAGTGCTGCCCCTTCGACCTTATGAATTCTTCAATTCTTGCTTTGAGCTCGGTGTTCGGAATCAACATCTCCGCAGTGAGATGGGAACGATTAAATGGATCTGACTACAAAATTCAAGAACAAATTATGTTAATAACATAAATCATAGGCCAAAATTGATAAAAATGAAATCCTAAAAGAAGGAAGCTGGTATCTACGCTATCGCTCAGAAGATGCCTCTGAATAACAGGTCGGTCAACCGTGATCCTTGAAGAAGGTAACATGACAGGATCCTTCATCAAAGTACACTGCATTGAAGAAAATGTTCAGTATGCACAGATATAAGTTCACTAAAGCCTGCACAAAAGTATAGGGGACTGCCAAGAGCCGACTAGCCTAATTACTCCATGTTTGGTAAGAAACCAGCAAAGAGAAAGGGCAGGAGGGTGGAGGAGGGGATGAAACAGGATGGATAACTAGTTAATAGTTGAGAGATGCTTCCTTTATCATCCTATCCTCCTATCCCCTCATTCCATTCCAACTACCCAACCCAAATAAACTCGGCAAAAGTGCCCACCCCACCCCTTCCGAAGCTCTTCTAATTTCCCATTTGATGCAACATCAAAACCAAAAACTAAATCAAGACCAGTGATAGAGGGTTACTTGAATTGGATCAAGGAATTCATCAGGTATGTCCCCAAGAGCAGCTTCAGCATCCATGGCATCCGAAGCAGCAACTTTCGTTTTTATCCCAAGATCAATAAACTCCTGCAAGATTCTCGCATCTTCACCAATTCTTCTTAGGACATCAGCCGCCGCGGTAAATAACTGAAAAAAAAAATCAAGATGTGATAATACTAAATTGACCACGTGGATTGTTGACAAACAGTGAAGCCATCTGAATTGATTACAAAGTTCAAAAATAACCAAGTCATATACAATTTTACCTGTTCACTGTATGATCTACCATCTCTAGTAATAGCTGCCGGAAAAATATTTTCTTTATCTCCTCTAGCCAAGTGAACATATATCCTTACAATCTTTAATCACCAAAAGAACAAAGCAATATTAGATCTCCAACAATACTATAGGAGTCTCTTACATAATGGAATCATGCATCTGTATAATTTTAAGGATACTGAACTTGAAAGATATACTCTAAAAGATATAGACAGCGAGACATGAAAAAATCAAAGCTAAAGAATAATAATCAGTTTAATAAACAAAATAACTCAACGGAAAACCAGACAAGATAATCAGTTCAAATAAACAAAATAAGTACCACAATTATCAGGTTGTTAGTTGATAGTCTACTCTCGTGAAGTGGACAACAATAGAGATAAATAAGGTAATACAAATTGTGCATTTTAGTAGTAGTTCTTAATATGTTGGAGAAAAGTATTCAATGCATTTCTTCAAACCTGCCTTTGCAACTCCTATATATTTTAGTATTTCTCAAGATCAATTGTGCACTACACAATGTGATAAGGTCTTTTTAATTGATACTCTACCATCATGAGGGAAAATAACAGAAAGAAAAAGGTAATTAATTGTGCATTTTAATTGTTTATGAAAGCAATAAAGGTATTTCTTCAAACCTGCTTTAGCAACTCCTTCGGGCGAAATTCATATTTCTCGGGATCTTTCAAGGAAAGAGATTTTCTTTGCGGACCAACCAACTGAAGTAGAAAGTAGTTCAGCATGCTGGCAACTCTTTCAACCTGTAAAATAGAACCGCGTAGGAAGCTTATTAGTATATAAAAGGCACTTTAGTTTCTTGAAAGTCCACAAAAAAGGTAATATATGATACCATCTCCGCAAGTAAGAAAGGAGCAGTGATCTCTTCTGAAGAAAAGGCCAGCATGCTCACGTCTTCATTTGCCAATTTCATATCAATTCGAATGATCTACAAAAGATGCAAATTGTATGACTTAATAATAGAGACAAGATTGTAGTTATAATCTAAAAATATATTAAAAAGACGGATAAAACACTAACATTCTCTTGAGAATGGAAAAGCCGAGTTCTCTCCTGTCTCTCTTGAGCTGGCCGACGCTCCCATTCAACTGTATTAGACATCTCAGCTTCAATCTCTTTCAATTCGAGGATTTTGTTCAGACTTTCATCTAGAAGATATATACTATCATTGATCAAGAAATTCAGGAAATTTAAATAGACGCCCTGCTCCTCCTCCTTGGCAATCTACAGATAACAGTGGAGTGATATAAAATATTTAGTAACAGTTCGAAGCCATGATGCATGAACTTCTGAGTGAGCTGTTCGGGTGACCCGCACCTGTCTCCATGCGTTGCGATGACTAGGGACTTGCCATAGGTATTCGAGAAGCCCAGCAATGTTATGCCGGATGTTAAACTTGTCGTAGAACTGCATGATTCCATAATATATCATTGCAATCAGAAACAACACCGCAATCTCAATCGCCCACCTCCACCCTTACTTTTTTTAGTTAACGGTTAAGGTACAACATAAGTTCAATCTATAACTAAACCGTCCACAATTGAGTAACTTCACAGAAAAAACCACAATTGAATAAAATGTAAATCGAGATCATGATTCATCCACAACATAAAACCTGTGTATATATAAACCATGCAAGTTGATGAAAAATGGTGTAACCAAATAGAAAATTTATATCCTTAAGTGTGAAATTTATAATTGAAGAAGGAATCCATTGAATCGTATATCATGATTATGTGGCCTTGTGAGATGACAACTGCATATTTATGGTTGAAACCACGCTTATTGTTACTTGCTATCCCTTCTACTCGGCCAGGCAGGCAAGAAACAGAACTTCATCGTTGTGTTTTAATATTTTAACAACTTACAACCCCTTCATAAATCTTAAAAACAAAACCTAAAACATAAGCAACCTCAATGTGTTACCAACATGGATGACATGGGAATCAGAGTTCTTTTTTACTTATCATAAGGGGAAATTGAATTCTGATATATTAAAATGGTAACAGAAAAGACGAGACAAAAAATTATCCATAAAATCTAAAAAAGAGATATTCCATGAGTCCACTTTGAAAGTTTACGTAAATTGAAATGATTACTCATTTTTAAAAATCATTTCCAAGATTTAAAGTTGAAATGACAATACTTAATAACCACCTGAGTATGGGAACCTGTGAATTCAATGTCAACATACAGCTTCAGAAGGTTTCTCACAAGATATTGTAATGAAAGTTGATGTCCTTCAAACAAAGTGGAGGTCGCAGATGATCCACTTCCAAAACAAAAGTGAAGATAAGTAAATAGATAGAGGGGTAAATGGTTTGATATTTCATTATATAAGGGAGCTGCATTACCTTCTACGAGGCATCCAACAGTTGAGAACCTCAACCATCTTAGCCCTTAAATATGGGTTCCTGATATAATTAGGACTAGCCATAAACATGATGATGAAGTTCATGAAATCATCCTGTCAAAATCAGAAAAGGACCCATGTTTTATACCAAAAATAAAACTATTTAAATTTTATAAAATACAGAAGGGTGTACATTTGTACCAGCAAAACCCCATCAAGAGCTCTAGGAATTCGGGAAGCAAAAATGAGCAATTCCATTGCATCTTCCACAAAATGTTCGGGCATTGATGCGAATTCCATAGGACAATTTAATGGCAGGGGCATCTTAAATCCGCCTACCAAATCGACTAACCAAACAAGCATCAGCCGGTAGAAGGACAATGCATGCTGAAGAAGCCTTCCATCCTGCAAGGTCAATGTACAACTGAAGTGTATACAGGAAACAAGATAACTGGACCAAATTTCTAAGCAAGATTGAACATATCACTAATTGCAAATATCTAATTGCAAATATTATATGTATATGGGTCAATCTATTTCTTGAAGGAACTAGAGTACTTTACTACCACTAAAATGCTAATACATTTTCAAAGTAAAAGATATATGCCTAAAGAGATAGAGAGGTAGATGTTCAAGGGAAGGATTGTAAGATTCTAACTCTACTCCTGGAGGCAAACAGAAAGCCCAAATATAATTAACCAGGACAGAGTCCTCAGTATCAAATTGGATGCTAGATTAACTTATTCATTAAATATAGCAGAAGATAAAAGTGATTCCGCTGAGTGCATAACTCCAAGTCTCCAATATCTTATACATATATAAAAGAATATAAAGAGTGCGATCCTCCATTTTACTGCATCAGCTATGGTATAGTTTATTCTCGTTATGCAGCCAACTTTTACTATAAAAATTAACATATTTTCAGGCAAAAACGGCAATACCCTCACTATCTGAGCTTCATAACAAAACTTTTCTTGAGAATACAACTCAATTTCCTTTTCAAGGCGGGCAATGTCCTGTTGGACTTGAGGAGAAGGTGCTTGTTCTTGCATTTCTTTCAATGTTGACAGAGAGTCTTCAGCCCTAGATAAATCCTGCAAGAATTCAGGACAAGCTAGTTGCATCAGTCCCCTCAAGCAAATAAAACTTCACCAATTACACCCTAAATCGAATAGCTGGTTATCCAACGTTGAACTAAGACCAGGCATAATACCTGTACAAGATGGTTGAAGTCTGAAATTGCTTTTAACAAGCCTAAGTTGAGAGCCCTTGCAGTCATAAAGAAGCACTCACAGATAAATGTGTATTTAGGCTTCTGATTGTCGTGTGACATTGGTTTATTTGTTTGCATAAGAGATCCACCAGCGTTACCGCTAGAACTCGTGGCCTCTTGGGATTGTAGCAACCAATTTTCACCTTCATTCTTATTACCAGATAAATCGATGTTCCCAACATTATTTTTTTTAATCCATTCAGAAACTTCTTCAGTTGACGAATGAAGAGCTGTTAATTCTCTGGTATAATTTTATCCCAAAACTAAGTCATCAATTCATAGAAAAAATAATTAGATGAAACAATAAATTCTTGTAATCACGCCTCACCTTAACTCCAAACGACTATTGTCAAATACATACTTGGGATCAATTTTATCCCTCTTCGTCAAATTTGCATCCAAGAATGGTTCACATAGATGGAGCATCACAGCACTGAGAGTAACAAACATGCCCGAACTTGCACATGCCAATGGATCAACCTACATGAATGTATTACATTAAGGAGCAATCAAGCTCTAGTTATAAATACAATAAGCATTTATGTGAGACAAAATTGATAACTGCCGCAAATCTCAAATTTTTATTTTGAAAATGTGATATCTAGACACAAGACTCTAAATATCATGCTGTTCCAAAAGATAACTGCAAAGCCATACGAGCCTTCTATAACACACCTGTATATGAGACCTTGCAGCATTTTTGTTGATCACCAAAGCAAGATACTCAAGAACATTACCACGAGTAGCAGTGTTTTTTAGGAGACATCTAAGAACTTCCGTCAATCCATCGTATAAGTTATTCATGACAGTTTTGATTGTTGTGAAGGAAGACAATAAATCAGCTGGCCGACGAGTTGATACTTCTGAAAAACACTGTTGGCTGGTTGTTGGAGAAGATTAAACAATGCAACCATGACAGAGTTCAGTATAATCTCATTGGAAAAAATTTAAAAACTCATTCATATGTAGGCAAGTGAACACTATGGAAATATCATATAGCCAAATGAAATAACAATAAAATAAGTATTGCCATATTGAGATGACAGGAAATGTCATCATGCGAGGTTAACTCCAAGCTCAACAACCCAACCAAAAAGAAAAAAGTCGAGTAGTTGCAGTGTTGCACCCCATCATAAAGTAAATGTATTTAACTATCTATCTCCTAATATCAAATAAATCTAAACAAATGGTCCATTTTGGAGTAAAGAGGTAAAATTATTCACTTCCTTGACTTTGATCAACCCATTTTGATTACACAACAAAAACCCAGATAAAGTGAGGTGAAGGAGTGTTATAGCTGACTCTTCTTTAGATACAATCACGCTAAAGATAAAAACGACTATCTTTAATCATGAAATTCACATTGCGAGACCAAGTAGGATGAAGAGCCCAATTTTCAGCAATAACATTACTCGCACTTAATTTGGTATCACATCCCCTTGTACACTGCCAAGACAAACACCTTATGTTCTATATTTATTTATTCTTCTTCAGATTCAGCCTCTGGTTGATAACAGAGACTAACATTTTCAAGAGCAAAAATTGAATCTTTGCATGAAACAAAGATTACAGTCACAACCCAGTCACTTTACGTTGCTTTGCATGAAATAAAGATTTCAGTCACAACCCAGTCACTTTGCGTTGTCTATGCTAGCGCTAATTATTCTAGTTCAACTAACAATACTGACACTTTAGCATACAAAAGTAAGGAGAAGCAACTTACCCAACATCTGGTTGACTCTTAAACATAGTATGATCAGGTAAAGCACTGACATGAAAGAAAGGACCCAAGATGCTAGTCATCTCAATCACTCTCCCATTCAGATACACACTCTGAGGTGGCGTCCACCATGGATGATTCACCAACCCCTTCGCTCCCACAGGATATTTCACCAACAGCGTCAACGCCCTCAAGGGCTGCTGAAAATTCCCCAATGCCGAAACCTTCAACACACTCCCTCTCAAATCCTCATACAACTGCTTCAACACCAACTCCATACTTTCGTAATCCGTGTCCCTAAAAAACTCCTCCAAAAACCCAGGAACTGACATCCCCCCACCCCCACCAAACCCATCAACAACCCCACTCCCAACCTCACCAAAAACCAAACCCAACAATGGCGAAACCGAAGATTTTTCAACCCCCCAATCAGGAAACATACCGGCATTCCCTAGATGAATCCTACAATATGAAACAAACAACTTCTTGGCCTGCTTAATCACACCCTCCAAATCACTTTTGAGAACTTTATCCTTCATATTACTAATTTTCTTGAGCTCATCATTAGCCCTTAAATACGAAGAAATCAAATACTGAAAAGGTTTTTCAGCAGAAGTAAAATTACCAGACAAACGATCAATCAATACCCTCTCCATCTCATCACGAGAAAGCTTCAAATCTTTACCTTCACTCATAATTTCTGCTGCAGTTTGTTCCAGATATACAATACGAGAATCGTTTTCCATTGAATCGGAAAACGAAACCATAAATATTTTCCGGAGGATTATGTCCTCGATTTCCGCTGGTGATCTGTGTGGCTTCAGCGACGACATCAAGAACGGATTTTTATCTGAAAATCAAAACAGGGTTTTGGTCTTTTCTGTAAAATTGAAAAAACGACAAACTCTTTGCTTTGTTTGTATAATATAACGAGAATTGTTGAAATAAAATCGATTTATATGTATTTTATTCAGTTTTTCTAGATAGAAGAAAAGCAGATTAGAAGAGTATCAGAAGAGACTTTGGACGAGGGAGGTTTTATAATACCAAAAATATTTATGATTTTGATAATAAAATGTACTCTATATAAGTTTCTTACTTTCTAGAAGACCAGTTCGAGTAAATCATAGCTAATGAAATCCTAGTTCAATTATAATTAGTAAATACAATTCAAGATTTACTAATTTTGTGTTTTCGAAATTATGAACCTGACCCTTTTATTATTATTAATGTTAAAAATAAAATAAAAACTCGAAATTAGGAATTTGTCAACATGGGCTTTATATTTGCTTTAATTTGTAATTATCCACATCCCGTAGTATATATAGAAAAATGACTTATTATTGTTAATTAACTTTGGAGTTTTTTGACATTCAAACTATTAAGGTCAAGCGAAATCACTTCGTTTGTCTTTGGAGAAAGCATGATTACAACTGAGAAAAAAACCATTTTCTGACAAACATCTGATAATCTTGCACCCCGCTGCACGGTTCAAGATCCTCAGTGCCAATTGTCGATTACATTTGTTACTATTCCGTGTCAAGATTTTAACTGAAAACACACTTTGTTTGATTTCAATGATAAGGTCCTTTTGTTCATGGTGGGCAACCTAAGGCATTTCGATCACAATACAAGTCATGAAGCTGGATCTTCCAACCTCTCTCAAATGGATAATGGCATCACTGAAATCATTTTTCATAGTCTTATCCTTCTTATGAATAGGAGACCGATTGTTATTAATGTTTTTATGAATTTGCTGTTCTCTCAGGTATTTGCTAGATTTTATCATGGTCTCACAAGATCAAATGAATAGGAAAACTTTTGCACGGACTACAGTACGAAGGATGTCTCTTTTTATTGGAGAACCACTTTGTCGGATTTACTACAAATGTGTCTACACTCTCTACATTTTGTAATAAGGCATCCAACTTATATGTTTTTTATAACAACTCTCGTATTTTGGCAAAAATATAATGGGAGAAACCTATATCTTCCATTATAAATTGCTATTGTTCTTCTATCTATCAAAAAGTATGGTTAGATAATTGGGGCAAGGGAATAAGAAATTATTTTTTCAACTTGAATGTTAACTAAATTATAATAAACCAATTTAGCATAATTATTTTATTTTGTGAATATTTTGTATAATAACTACTCACTAACATAATAAAAAAAATATTGACTTTCATTTTAAGAAAATGACTTTGTAAATATCTAATATTATTTTACACATTGAAATTAAATTTTTATTAAAATGAAAAAAAATAGTATGACATAGACATATTATATTTATCCATTAACTGAAAATCATACTCCTATATTATAAATATGATAAATTAATTGCACATGTTGAACTGTGTATAAACATCTAGTATAATATAAAGCTTGACATGATCACAAAAGTTCTCAATCCATTAGGATCGGATTCAAATTGATTTAGTTCGACTTTTGCGATACTTGACGAAATAGGTATGATCCTTGATTTTTGGTCCATTTTTGCATCTACTCTTTCTAAGCTAATTTGATTTTTTTCTTCTTCTTATCTATGTTTAAATTTAAATGGAATTGTTAAATGTTTCCCAAAATCAAGGTGACTTCTAGATGAATTAATAAGATGTCTACATATTTATTATAGCATAATATCAACTAGATGTTTGTGCTCACCCCAACATGTGTGAATTGGTTAATCGAAATTATAATATACGATTGTTTGAATAATTAACGGATATAATATATATATGCAATTTCATTTGATCATTTGAACTCAATTAATTGATAACATAAGATCTTGCAAAGTCATTTTCAAACAACAAGCTTAATGTGTTAATACTTGTTAATAGTTATTGTACAAAAATAATCCACAAAAATTAAGTATATAAAATAATTATCCTATAACTAAAACGTAACAATGGGTTTCAAAAATAACTCGTAATTCCTCATTCCTCAAGTTATATATAGGGTAGACAATGAACAAAGCTAAATTGCAGGATAATTATCGTCTACTCAACTACTTTTTTTTTTTAGTTTTAACTTCACAAAATATTTGTTATTTTTAGATTTTTTGTAAAGTAGCGATGATCTGAGTGTCGAATATAGATATTCCAAGTTAGCAACAATAGCCTTTTCCATTAGTTTATTCGATTAACTCAAGTGTTCATTATGTTTTTTTTTTGTAAAATAGCGATGAGGTGAGTTTCGAACCAGGACCTTTTAGTATCTAGTAAGAGCCATTTTCACTAGACTATTCGATTAACTCAAGTGTTCATGATCTTTTAAATTCTGTATGGATTGAGTTTATAACAAATAACACTATTCGAAGCTCAATTATTATTTCACCCCTAATAAAAACCTCTTAAAGAAGTTATATAGCACTAGTAAAAAATAAGGGGGGCGGGGTGAAGGGTAAACTAGTACTTTTATCCCTAAAACCCAGGAACACCGTTAATTAAAATGTACAGCTGTAATAGCGAGGGAAGCTTAATAAAAACGCGGTTTGAACCCCTGCTCCCGCTCATTTTCAGTTTCGTTCAACATATCTGCTCTCAACCCCACTGTCTCCTCTCTCGATCACATCCTTCTCAATTGTCCAGTTTCTAAAAATATCCAATTTGCAGAGTTTGTTCTTCCGACTCTCCAATTTCTTTCTCAAGCTCTGTTTCAATGGATATATACAGGGATACGGAGGACGATTTGGTCCCCCGAACCCAATTACCAGATATTAATATTATTACTGCTACTAACAATAACAGTAAGGTAACGACTCAGCGACTGAGAAGAGAAGCTCTGAAGCAGGAACAGCCGTTGTACTTATACGACGCAGTTTTGTGGAACAAACAGATGAAGATTCTTCAGTCGATGCGTTAGGAATGGTACCAAACATTTAACGTACTCCCGTAAAAGATTGATACATTTTGACTTTTGTGGTCAAACTTTAATAAAGTTTGATCAATAATTCTCATTAAAGGTAAGATAAAAATAATCATGTGTGATCTTGTTAGATTCGTCTCAATATATATTTTTGAAATATCAACTTATTAAAAAATTTTCGCATGTAAAATAAGAAATATTTACGTTTTCGATTGTGTTTTGTTGACTATGAAAGTCAAAATGTAGCAATCTTTTGGGGACGGAGGGAGTAATATTTTGTTCCCTTTATATATAGTAATTAGTTATATACACTAGCAGTTGGGTCGTATAATTTTCAAAACCTGTCTCAACATATTACATTATGAATGGGTTATGATTTATGAAAAGTAATCTTTCAAAACATGGAGAATGTTGTTGCTGGTACGCAATCTCTGACAATATCTGAGAGTTGATATAAATCTACATAGTACTTATCTTGTATGTATGGTGTAATTTATTAGTATGGACCATATAATCTTTGTAACTTGCATGTTGTTTGAATTTTGCACTGTTATGTGCTATTTAGTGTAATAAATCGCAAAAATAGCTAATTGAACAAACCTGTTTATGATTCATATATCTGCCCTACTGAGATAATGAAAATTGAATCTTTTTATCATATTTTGAAGAAATTGTATGGCATAGTTCACTAAAATATCGTTATGCTTAGAGTCATTTGCACTGTATATTCTTAAATTCTATATGAATGTGTTCATTTTAAGATAAAAGCAAATGTACATTAAATTGGCGTAGGAAGGGGAAGATCTGTTTGTGATCTCATCATTTGTTACGAGGTCTTTTATCTGATGTTACCAATTTCATGTTTGCCAATATGAGCTTGCCTTGGTGATTATCATTTTTTGCTCATTGACAGATAAAAGTTGTTATAGTTTAATGCCTACAACGTCCCTTATTTTACTCATACAACCTTTATTTTATTATGTTGAGAGACTAAATATAATACAGATTAATTATAAAGGTTCAGAGCTTTTAGGGAGTAACTTGTAACTGCAAATTTCAAATAAACTGATACGAGGCATTGGAATCTGATGGGCCATGTGATTAAGTGTTGTCCTGATCCTTAATTTGCATTGTTTTTCAACTCATACTGTATATATATATACTCGTATATTATATTATTAGCCCTCTCATCAAAATCAAGAACTTAATCATTTTAATATGGTTGGTGGGTACTTTCTTATACTTTTTGTTTGTGTTTGAGAGGGGGTTAAAGTTCATTTACCAGCTTATTGTTTCAAGGTTCAGTTCTTTTTAGTTGTCACAACCAGTTACTCATACACAGTCACGAAGATACGGCTCTGTATTAAATGCTCCTGGTAAGTTTTCTCTCCCATGTTAGATTTCCTGCTACTTTTTAAATTTTTCCTATCCTAGAATCTTTTAAAGTTTTAGTTTGTTTGGTTTTTATATAGAAATTACGCCTATACACTAATAGTTGGACCATATAAATTTGGGAATTTTTCTGAACATATTACATTATGAGTGGCTTATGAGAAACAATCTTTGAAAACATGGAGAATGTTGTTGGTGGTACACGCCTTCTGGCTGAAAATGTTGGTGTGCTGAGTTCTAGCCATGTTCTTGCTACTGTGGACGATGTTGTCGTCGGTTTTCAGAGAGAGAAAAATACCATTATGGAGTGTCTTGTAGGACACGAGAAAGAATTGAAAGTCATCTCTATTGTTGGAATGCCAGGGATTGGAAAGACTACTCTAGCCATGAATTTGTTCAAATCGGATTCCCTTGTTCAGCACTTCGATATTCTAGCACGGGGTGTTGTTTCTCAAAACTTTGACAAACGAAGACTGATTCTCGCAGTTTTAAGCCAAGTTAAAGCACTTCCATCGATGGATGTTAGTCAGCTGGATGAGGAAACATTAGCAGAGATGCTTTGCAAGAGTTTGAAGAAACGTAAATACCTTATTCTTATTGATGATATATGGGATATCAATGTGTGGCAAGATTTAAAGCGATATCTCCCGGATGATAAACAAGGTAGTCGGATACTCATCACGACTAGGAACAATGATGTTGCTTCAGATATTGGGAGTGAGGTGCATACTCTTTGTCTACTCAGTGAGAATGAGAGCTGGGACTTGTTTCAAAAAAGGTTATCTCATAAAGAGAAATTGTCTGAGAATCTTCTGAACATTGCAAAAAAGATTTCAGACGGTTGCAAGGGATTGCCTCTCTCAGTCGTTGTGATAGCTGGAGTTTTATCAAATGTAGAAAGAAGTGAGACTATTTGGAATCAAATTGCAAGAAGCTTGAATTTGCACATTTTGGCTGATCCTCAGTTTAATTGTAAAACCATTCTGGATACGAGTTTTAATAATCTACCTCATCATCTGCAACCATGTTTCTTATATCTTGGAGTATTTCCTGAAGATGAAGAGATTTCAGTGTCTCGATTGACGTGGTTGTGGATGGCAGAAGGATTTGTACAAGACACTGAATCCAAGAGCTTGGAGGATGTAGCAAAAGATTATATAACGGATCTTCTGGCCAGAAACTTGGTCATACCTGCCAAAGAGAGATCTGAAGGTGAAGTCAAGACTTTTCATCTCCATGATCTTCTTCGCGATTTCTGTGTAGGAAAAGCTAAAGAAGGACATCATATCCTACGGGTATTAAAACACAGAAACCGCTCATCAGTTCGTCTTATTAGCAACCCCCCAGGTAGCAGCCACAGCAGATTATCCCCTCATAATATTCATTCATTGTTCTTATTTTCCCATGAGGATAGAGATAAAATGCACCAATTAATTATGTCCAAGGGAATGATGCAACTTCAAGTGTTGGATGCACCAAGCATGCTTTACACTGGCGATGATTTATCACATTTGGGATGCTTGAGGTACATAGCCATTTGGAGATTAATAGCTAACTATTCATCATCTATGCAATCAATAACTATGCTTCAGAACCTTCAAACTCTCATTTTTGAAGAGCACTTGCCTTTTAGTGATGATGCAGTGGAAGTGCCTGATTCGATCTGGGATTTGGTGAAATTGAGGCACTTACATGTACGTAATCGTGCATCATTTAAGTTGGAGAGCCTCAGAATTCAGAATAATCCATCATTCTTATTAGAGGACCTAAGATCCTTATCAAAGCCAAAGCTTTCTCATGATGATCTGAAGTGGCTTAGTAAATTGCCAAAATTGCAAAAGTTGAGTTGCATAGTTTCAGAAACTTGGGATGATTGTTTAAAACGTCATTGGCTTCCGAAAATGGACTTTCTTGGCCAACTCACGTCGTTGAAGATGGAACTCTGGATGCAATCAGAAGAGGACATGAGGAGATATAGCTTTCGTTTGCCTTTGAATCTCAAGAAACTCACTCTAAGAAATTTTGTTCTCGACTCGGTTGATGTTTCAGAAATTGGAAAAATGCTTCCTTCCCTACAAGTCCTTAAATTATATCAGACTGGTCCATGGGACTCCAAAGAAATTGAAGAATGGAGTGTTAACGATGAGGATTTCCCGAAACTAAAGGTCTTAAAGTTGGCAGGTGTGAGATTTAATGAGTGGACCACTTCAGATGATTCATTCCCTTGTCTTGAGAAACCATGGGTGGAAAATTGTTCCTACCTTGAAGCTATCCCTCTTCATTTCGGAGACCTTACAATGTTAAGCCTCATCTCCGTAAGAAATTGCAAAACGTCTGTTGACAATTCTGCCAAGGAAACCGAGAGGATACAGCGGGAAGCACAAAATGAAGAACTAGAAGTATATATCTACCCGAAGAAACCAAAGCATGCTAAAGATGGCAGTACATCAGGTAAGTTGCATAGAGATATCATATATTAGTCATTTTTATATGCAGTGGAGGAAGTAGGAACCAGGGAGAGAGGGCTAAGAGGGGGGGCAATCTTTAAGTTTGAAGAACACAAAAATATTTCATTAAAACTTTTTATTCTCGTCTTTTCTCCCCCTTACTTATCATGTTTTCCTGCATTCTTAATACTCGTTCTGCCACTGCGAACCTTCATTTTGCTATATATCCATGTACCATGGTAATTTGACTTTTAGATGGCTTAGTTCCGCTCTGATGAAATCACTTTTCTTAAAGTGTATAACATTGGTGTATCTAATTACTTTGTTTTGTTCACGTATGGAGAAGATAGTAAACAACATGACTCGGATGAAGATAGCCAGGATTCAGGGGAAGACGGGCAGAAAGGTGAGAGTCATAGCGGCGTAGGCTTCACCGAGTTTTGGGGGTAAACAAGATAGATTCATAGGCAAAGCTGCAGTGGACCTTTAATTGCTTATCCAGATTCTCCCACCAGCAAGTAGCCCAATGCTTAATCAAGGAGCAGGAAACTCTTAAGGTATAGTATTACACAAACTTGCCTAGCTGCAGAGTTGTCAGGAAATTGGTACTGAATGTTTGGTCTACTTTCTCTCAAGTTGTTAATATTTCAAGTATAATAAATTTGGTACTGAATGTTCAGACCAAAGATTGTAAGATGAAAAGAAATGGTGCAACTTTAATGTAGTTGAAGATTTTACAATATTCAAAATGTTAACTTATGTTGTAAGTTACTGGATACAAGTATAAAGCTGTAAGAGGTCTACTCCCTTCCATGCTTTTTAGTGACATTTTTTGTTTCTTGGGTGAAGCTTTGATCATAAATACTTTTCTAATATATAATGAAAAATTACAACAGATTATTATTTAACAAAATATTTTGAATAGGGAATTAGTAAATTGTATCAATTTTACATGTGTTGTAATAAGATATGTATTTTAAGATAACAAACAAGTTTACTATTCTTAAAACATAATCTTTCAATCTCTTTTTTATAGAGACATTTCATTTGGTATAAAGTTTTAGAAAATCTAAATTCAATTCATATGCTACAATTTTTCTTCAGATTTTTTAAATTGGGAATTTCTTTAGGAGTTTTTATAAAAATACCTTCAACATTTAGGGATGAAGGGAGTATTGTATTATTGAATTGTAGAGCACAATTAACAGCCAAGTTAATTCATCGAACTCTCATGATTTTGTCATGAGTACCATACCTCTCTTTATAATATTGACATACAAGAGTTATAGTATACATGAAATACATTAAGAGATAACTATAGTAGATAACTACAACAACACAATCTCCTAGAGTCATGAGAATCTGAACTACTTGCTAATATGCATTATAATATTAACATTTAATCTATACTATATATAAAGTGAGAAGCCAATTAATTTGGTGAAGTGTAGGAAGTTATATCCATGTGGCGCGATATTAATTTAGCACGTATTCATTTGCTATTAAAAAATAATTATCAAGTTATCCACTACATCTAAATATATATCTTTATTCTTGTTTTTAATAAACTAATTATTAAATTTTTTGTCACAAATAATGTAGTTTTGAATCATATGTGGTTATCTTGTCATTTTTTGGTTTTATAATAATGCATTTTTGAATTAAAAATCTATTATACAAAACGTATAAATCTTTGCACAGATAATACTATGCTCAAACGACTAATAAAATATAACAAGACGTAGAACAAAATATGCTCCATCTCCAAATATATGGAGTTTAATGAATAGAGATATTTTTTGAGAATGTCTTAGCCTCAAACCCGCAACCAACTGGTCTTAGGGTCGAGTCTTTTCAATAAAATTATTTGATATTTATTGATTTCAGCCCACTTACTAAAATTCGATAGGAAGGAAATTGGGTGGATTTTAACTTTTAAGTACATGCAAAAGTAATACTCCCTCTGTCCCTAAATGATTGTCACATTTGACTTTTGATGGTCAATAAAACACGATTTAAAATGCAAATATCTCTTATTCTAAATGCAAAAAAATTATAATAAGTTGATATTTCAAAAATATATATTGAGACGAATCTAACGAGGTCCCACAAGACTATATTATTTCTTTTCGTTTAGTGAGAATTCGTGATCAAATTTTGTTGTAATTGACCACAAAAGTCAAAATGTGACAATCTTTTAGGGACGGAGGGAGTACATTATATGTACATGTAAGTTCACGAAGAATATCTAAGATGTTCTTTTTTTCTTATAAATTAGCGATGAGGTGAGTTTGAATTCTGGACCTTCTGATCACTAGCAAAAGGCTATTCCATTAGACTATTCGAATAATTCAATATCTAGATGTTTATTGTGAAGCATTTTTGAATATATTGAATCCATGTGATTTCATTGTTGAAGTAGTACATCTCCGTCCAAAACATAATTTTTTTAGTGATTCATAAAGAAAACATTTTGTTGCGATTGAATAATATATCCGACGAATGTTTATAGGTAAAATTTAGAGGTATTGATAATGTCCTTATACATGTGAAAGGAGAGTCTTGAGTTATAAAAAAAACAAAGATAATGTGTATTATTGGAGAATCAAAGTCGATTTAATTTCTTAAAAGAAAAGACACAAGTGAACTTACATGAAATAGTTACAAGGGCTTCAAGCATTTGACTTTATTATAAAATACTTGACAGATAGAAATCATCATTATCAAATGATGTCCTTCGATTGAATCACATAATTCGAGACGCCTTTGAAACTCTCTATTTGATTGTATTAATATGATCATTAACTACTCGTATAATTTGTTAGAAATGTACCACCAAATACAAAGCAATATTTAATTCATATTTTTGGCAAGTCTAGTTATAACAAAAATATGAAAAATATCTCATTTTATAGACTTATTTTCTTTTTGCCCCTTAAAGTATTCAAGCGCTTGTAGGAACCCTTTGAACTTTGCCTTTTTTCAAAATAGAATCTAAACTATACTTATTTTCAATTTGTTCCTTAATTTTCAATTTGCCGCCAAAAAATTAAATTGTGATAAGGATAAATTCGAAAACACACATAAAATTAGACTTTAAGATAAGTTCATTAATAATTATAAATGTGGTTCAACTAATAAAACAAAAAAATATTAATAAATAATTAAAAAATACCCCTCCTTCACCTTCCCCCATACCCCGCCCTCTCCAACTTACCATCACCAGCTTGCCATTAATATAAAGCACAAAACTAACATAGTAAACCTCCATTTAATTTTATACTCCCTCTATTCCACTTTAGTTGACGTTTTGGGAATTCGTGTCAAACTTTAACTACAAATTACTTTATATTCATTAGTCCAAAAAATATAAATTTGAATAATTGAATTCTTTTTTCAAACTACTTTCATAATATATTTTTTTGTAATTTTCTATTATGTAAATATAAAGTAATTGATGATTGAAGTTGTGTTTCCAAAAGCGTGAAGTCAATTAAAGTAGGTTGGAGGGAGTATATTTTTTCTATTTTACCCTTATTTCAACTTAACTTTTTGGCAGTAAATTGAAATTAAGGGATAAATTAAAAACAAGCATAGTTTAGACCTTGTTTTAAAAGTAGGCAAAATTCAAGGGCCTCTTTCGAAAGCATATGAATACTTTAGGGACCAAAAGAACATAAGCCATTATTATACGGAGTATTGAGTATTGAATGTTATGACGAGGCTGAGGATCAGTCGATTACCGGTTGAATCGTTGACAACAAACATCCTCAAAAAGCCAAAAAATCCTCCACGCATGTCCACAGCCGTCAACATTTTCACCCAAATCTCCTTCTTTAAATATCTCCTCGCCTTTTTTTTCCCTAAAAAAGCATCGACTACTCACCTTTCTACGCCACTTTCTATAGGGTTGAATATCCAAGGTAACTCTACTTTCATTTTCTGCACTTATGAGTAAGTATGGAGAATTCAGTGTCACGTTGGTTGATTAATATATTCGAATGTATTAGTAATATTGGGGGTCATCCATTTAATATGGTATCATGAGCCGATTTCGATAAATTCACATATTAAAGTCGTATATGAGATTTAAGTGAGCCATGGCACATGTGGGGTTTTGAGATTCCAACTCTACATTCGTTGATTAATACTTTCACCTGGGCGGTAAGCTACTAGTTTTATCTATCTATAGCCAATTGGTTTTAGTTGTTGCGAATGAAACGTTTGATATATGCCCTTTTGCTCTACTGTTGGTTTTGGGTTACATATAGATGTTTGAAGGTAAAAAATGAGAAATTTATTGATGATCTTGATGTTGGATTAATGATTTAGTAAATGTCATAATGTTATAGTAAGGGTTCTTGCAGTAATGAGTTAATTCTGCTAAGAAATCATGCCCTTTTGATCTTATGTTAGTTTTGTGCTTTATATTAATGTTTGACGATAAAAAGCTGAGAACTTTATTGATGGTATTGATGTTTGGTAAATGATTTAGTAACATCATTTCATATTGTTCTATTAAGGATTCTTGTAGACAGTTTTTGGTGTGTACATTCTGTGGTATAGCTAAGGTTATCAAACATGCTAGCTTCAGCATATCATATTTGTCTAGCAAAACTTTGAATAATCGTTTATTTGTTTGATTATTTCAGGAATTCGACTTTTTGGATTTAAAGCTTAGATAGAAAATAGGCTTGTTCATATTGGAAACTTGTTACCCCCTCATAGTTGGGGGAGGAAAAAGTTGATTCGAGGGTCTATTATTGTAGTTCTTCAGCATAGTAGATTGTATATAGTTTACTTTGTGGTTTCTTGAATTTGCATCCCACTGGGCTTTGGAAGTATTATGGTGATGGATGCAGATTTAGAGGGGTATTATGGTTCTGCAACGGGGATCGAATATAATGAAAGGGGTGTTTCAGCCTTTTCAGATCTTAGTGTTACTCCAAAATGGGAAGGTTGTGACGCTTTAATTGATCGGTATTATGATACTGCATTGCCTGCTCAAGCTGATCATACAGCTTCAGCTGTCTTTGTTCCACCATTTGAGAATGACCCTCATGAGGATTGTGATTTTAGTGATTTGGTTCTGACTTACATAAGTGACATTCTTATGGAAGAGGATATGGAGGAAAAGTCATGCATGTTTCAGGAATCTGCTGCTTTTCAGGCTGCAGAAAAATCATTTTATGAAGTTTTAGGAAAGACATACCCTCCTGATCTTGATCGTGTACAGATTCCTTATCCAAAAGAAAAAATTGAGTGCCCTGAAAATAGTAGTAATGTAAACTGCAGTATCAGTGGGACAAATAGTCATGTGACTGACGAATCATTCCCAGAATGGAGTTCTATTTCAACTGAAAATGAAGTTTCAGAACATGCATCCATTGCACCATCTCGATCTTACTCTCAAGTGAAGAAAGATATTTCTGTCGAATCACACCCAGATAAGAAGTCTGATCCTAGTGAGCATGGAGGGGCAGAACATTTGTCAGTTGACATGCCAACCCAGTCATCTAGCTCCCACACATCCTATAGTTCATCAAGCAGTTATGGTACCGTCATTGATGGCTCCATGGATTCAGCTTCGCGTAACCTTGGCATTGCTGACATATTTAGTGATAGCAAGTCTTTGTTGCAGTTCAAAAGGGGGGTTGAGGAAGCAAGTAAATTCCTTCCAGCAGGAAATGATTTACTTGCTAATACGTGGACTACTGGGTTGCTGGGAAAGATGCAGGCGGAAGAGTCAAAAGGATCATTGATGAAGGTAGAGAAGCAGAACATTGAGGGCTTCCCTGATAATTCAAGGGGTAAGAAGAATCCTTACCTTCATAGTGATTTAGACGTGCAAGGGGGAAGGAGGAATAAGCAGTCAGCTGTTTCTTCAGAATCAACTGTGAGATCTGAGATATTTGATATGGTGCTGCTCTGCAGTGGAGGGAAAAATGAATCTGCTGTGCGTGAAGCCTTACAGAATGGGAAAGATAGAGATACTCTGCAAGAAAATGACTCTAAGGGGTCCAGTGGCGGGAAATCGCGTGGTAAAAAGCAGGGAGGTAGACGGAATGTGGTAGATTTGAGATCTCTTTTAACACTTTGTGCGCAAGCTGTTGCTGCTGATGACCGGAGGTCTGCGATTGAGTTTCTTAAACAGATTAGGGATCATTCTGATCCTACAGGTGATGCAATGCAGAGGATGGCTCATTACTTTGCTGATGGTCTTGAGGCTCGAATGGCTGGTGCTGGAACTCAAGTATATAAATCCCTTCATCTAGCCACTTCTGCTACTGATGTTTTGAAGGCGTACCAACTATATCTTGCTACCTGTCCGTTTCGGAAGATATCAAATTTCTTCTCCAATAAGACAATTATGAACGTGTCTACAAAGGCTGAGAAAGTGCACATTATTGATTTCGGCATTCTCTATGGTTTCCAGTGGCCATGCCTCATACAGCGTCTGTCGTCCAGACCAAATGGACCCCCTAAACTTCGTATCACTGGTGTTGATCTTCCTTGTCCTGGATTTCGACCGGCGGAGAGAGTTGAGGAAACTGGCCGTCGCTTAGCTAATTATGCGGAGACTTTCAATGTTCCGTTTGAGTTCAATGCTATAGCACAGAAGTGGGAGACCATCAATATTGAGGATCTTAAACTTGAGGAAGGTGAAGTGGTTGTCGTGAACTGCATCTACCGCTTGAGAAATCTGCTTGATGAGACCGTGGTGGTAAATAGTCCAAGAAATGCAGTTCTGAACCTCATCAAAAAGATAAACCCTGATGTCTTCATTAAGGGAATAGTAAATGGTGCGTACAGCGCTCCCTTCTTTATGACTAGATTCCGGGAGGCTCTTTTCCATTTTTCTTCATTGTTTGACATGCTCGAGGCTAATATTCCGCGTCAAATTCATGAGAGGATGCTAATAGAGAAGACCATATTTGGACGAGAGGCTCAGAATGTGATTGCATGTGAAGCTGCTGAGAGAATTGAGAGACCAGAGACATATAAGCAGTGGCAGGTAAGGAACCTTAGGGTTGGATTCAAGCAGTTTCCTCTGAACAAGGAGATCATGGAGATGGCAACACGTAAAGTGAGAATGTCTTATCACAAAGATTTTGATATTGATGAAGATGGCAATTGGCTGTTACTAGGTTGGAAGGGGCGTATAGTCTATGGACTTTCTTCTTGGAAGTCTGCTGCTAATTGAATTTATTTACTGCACTGGTACTCTCGTAAGGAAAGCAAGCATAGAGCATTTCTTACTCAATGGAATGCTTCATTCTTTCCAGGTCCTTTGCTTTGAGATGGCATCCTCTGTCAAAAGCTCAGGCATTTGTTGATGCATCTCTAACTTTTCACTTCTATTTGTAAGTTCCCCTTTCTCACTCATATTCTTTAGTTGTCGTTTCTATGTATAACTGGAACGAAGTGTATATGAGGCAGAGTCTAAGATAAGCATTTTCTAGGTACAACAAAGCTTAAGTATAGATTACTGTTGTGCTATTGTTCTTTCAGTTCTGTGAAGGGCTAAGATTATGTTTTGAAATTGAACTTGTTCGAGACACAATATTTAGACCTTCACCATTCCTTTTGAAAGGTATATGACCCCTAATTCTATTTCCTTCACGCGCTTTTGTAGATGTGATTCGATTGTCTTGACATTATAGCGTGGTTGTAATATTGTTCTCTTCTTTAACAGGTTCGTTTTTTGATTATTCCATTTCCATTTAGAGCTACGCAAGGCCCCAAACTATAAGTAGCTAGAAAGGCAATGAGGAACTTTTGTTTCTGCAGAAGAAACATTTTGTAGCACATGGACGTCTCTGTCCCATAGCTTTCGTTCTAACACATGTACATAGTTCCGTGAGCAAACTCCAAACAAGCCTTGGTTGGCAACTAGAGCAAAGTTTGCTTCAAAATGTTGTCTTACTTTCTGGTACAACGTGTACATCAAACAACTTTAAAAATTAAAATTAAAATTGTCTTGCTTTGTTATCCACTATGGAGGCTGAAAAACAATTTTTTTCTGATCTTAAATATTTGAGATTTTGAGCTGTGTTCCTTTCTATACCTATTTTCTGGTGAGAAGTCGGAAAAGTCAAAGAAGTTCTTTATAGTTCCTCTTTAACCTTGTGTAAGTAAAGTGTATGTCCATTGAATTGTTTGTAGTACTGGCGTACTGTCCTCGATAAATTTATAGTAGTGCCATTGCTGAAACCATGATAACGAAAATAGATATAGGTGTTGGGATGTCATATATGCTTTCGGCCTTCGGGGATAGAGGGACTAGAACTCCCAGACATAGTACTTACAATTCCAAGCATGTTCAACGATTGTGAATCAGCATATTGTGAATGTTGAGGTACTTGCAATAAACTTTCTCTCTGATGAGAATTCTATATGATGAGACTTTGAGAATCAGCTGTGTGGGGGCGAAGAACAATCCCAGGAATATGTTCTTGTGGATACATGAAGAGAATGCCATGAATATCAAGTTGCATTTGCGTGGGTCTGTAGCAGGGTACTTTTCTGCCAGATACTTGTACACTATTCTTCGTGAATATATACAATTGAATTATGAATGTTACATACTTTAAAGAACTATATCACACTGCCGCTGGAGAAAATTTCTTCACTAATCGAGCCCTGGTCTTCTACAACTAGAGGGCGGTAAAGACTTGGAAGTCGGGTTTCGCGAGATAGTGTTGATTTTAAGGTACTCCATTTCCCTTGCCCCTTGACATGGATAGAGTCCAGCACAATGTGAAGATACATTTGTTCGATCACTAGACTAATGTGACTACGTGAATAAGGTTAACTTCTCGCTGATGATATGCAAGGAATGATTTTTTGCTTCAAACTTCAAAGATATATAGTTATTGGTGGCTGTAATATCTAAGAAGATGGTGTGATATGGTCTTCATAAAGTCGATATTTCTCACCTTGTATTATTCTTAACGTGGGAGTCTGGAGATATTCATTTTCTTCATTCTGCAAAATGAGTAATATACACCAATAGACCTAATAAATTAGAGAAATATCGTGTTCAACAAGCACCAGTGGTCTAGTGGTAGAATAGTACCCTGCCACGGTACAGACCCGGGTTCGATTCCCGGCTGGTGCAAAGCTATGATGAAATATGCGCTTACCGAAAGGAAGGGTCCTTTCTAAAACTGAAATCCTTGTGGATGAATAATTGGCGCTTCTGAGCTCTTCTTTTATTTTGCCAATATTTTTTAATGATTTTTTTTACTTATAAATATCATATCATATCAAAAATAGGGGAGAAATTGAGAAAGACAACTAGATCAATAGAAAAAATCATGTATGGAGTAGCGTTATACATTTTTTTAAAAATCATTGTAGGATTGAACATTAGCAATACGTTACATTAAATTTCTCCAAGTTGGAGCTAAATAATCCACATAAATTATTCAAGAAACGTTTCAAAAGACCCTCATGGACATATATAGCTTAATGGAAACTGGCGATGTACTATTTGGGTGGATGGAGAGGAGAATCGCTACGATTCATTAATATTATTGTTCATAAATTTTCATAATCAATATGTACATTTAATGTATACATTTAATTCATTTTAATGTAAAAATAGTATACATAACTAAAATATATTATTCTAAGCAAGATAATACATGCATATTAAAAACACGCAAACAATTGTACCAAAATTATTTTATGCACTAATTAGTGTGTATACCAATATTCGTTAAACAAATTGGTACATACTACCTAAAATGCAAAAAATAGCTTAAATAATTAACATTAATGAATTTATATTTGAAAAAATGGTATGTATTACCTACATTGTACCAAAAGAAAAAGAACATGGATTATAAAATGGTATAGAATGCATTTTTACTCATTAATGAACAAAAACCTTAAATGAACCGTAACTTTTCGCGGATTGTAGGCTTGATTCCGCATTATTGAAACAAAATTTTGTTAAAACAATTATTATTATTAGACACATTTCTCGATTTACAACTCATCGTTTAACAAAAGTCTCTAATATATAAGTGGGAGAGTTTAATCGTAATTACCATTTTTCTCTTTTGCAAACCATCCATAAGTGGAAAGTCTGTATGCTAAGTAATTATGAGGTGGTCGAATCTTTTTTTCTTTTTTTTTGATAAATTAACGATGAGGTGAGTTTCAAACCGAGGATTTTTTATTTTATCATTATCAATAAACTTTTTCACTAGACTATTCGATTAACTCATGAGGCGGTCAAATCATTGTGAAGCTCAACTGTGAGTTCCCTATCCTAATTATGCTTGTGAGGGACGCAACATAAAAACCCTAATACAAGCATTTATATATTGTACTCTCCTGGGAGCAACTTTATCCATTTTAGGAAGATATAATACTTGGTAATTATTATTCTCTGAAGATGAATGTATTTTAGGAATTAAAAAGGGTCAGTAGGTATTAAAGATGGTGCTAAATTGAGGGATCTTGGACGGCGATAGGTAACTGTGAATTGTGATGATGACCTAGTTTTAAAGCTCATTTATTATTCTCTTGGACAATTTTGCTACTCCTTTTTTTTATAATGGCTATTATTACAGCCTTATAGGCATCTCCATAGGGTTGTGGATTATATTGATGTTTATCAGATTCTTTTCGAATGGGTTCAAACTTTAATACATATATTTTTTTTTGGAAATTAGCGATGAGGTGAGTATCGAAAGCCAGAACCTTTTGCTTACTGAGAAGAGCATTTTTCACTAGACTATTCGATTAACTCAAATTATACATGTTATACATTATTAGTATATTTTGCAATATATGTGCGTGCACTATAAAGAAACCTCCAGGCTTGATCGTTATGAAATCATTTTAAGTTCAAAATCTATTCTTACAAAAGAAAGATACTATCTTCTATACTCCAGTAATTAGGAGGATGACGATTTCATCATTTTAAATAAAAAAGATTCGAGAGTATTTTGGAATGGAATGATTTTTTTTCAATAAGAAATGAATAAAAGGGAATAGATTAATTTATTAAAAATAATTAAGAGTAAAAAGTGCAGTATTATTTGGAAAGTTGTTATTAGCACCAAAGGTAGCCCTAGTTTGACTATAAATATCCACATCTCCTCACCCTCATTTGATCACAAACAACTCTTCTCATCTCCCCCCCCCCCCCCCCCCTTAGGGTTTTTACTTACATACAGTCAGTCTTTGCGACTGCATCACCATCAAGATTCACAAAATGGAAACTAACATCAAATTTATTTATGTTCGTTCTATAATATATTTGAGAATCTTGATGATGCTGCAGTTGCAATAGCTGCCTAATAAATTCTTTATTTTTCGACCGCTTTTAATAATTACCCTCATCTTGCATTATTATCATCTTATTTGGTGGTATATTTTACTTTTTCATACATACATGTATGGCTTTAACAACTTTTTTTTATCATGTTTATTTAATTTTTTTACCAAAATATTTAGAAAACTAAATACTTGACTGTTTATTTAGGAATGATGATCTGGTGGTTTTATTTATTGTTTAAACGTAAGAATGAAATACAGATTTTCTTCATAAACCCTCTTTTTTCTAACAATTAGTAACAAAAAAGGATTATTGATCTTGTACAATACATATATATATATATATATATTATATATATGTACAATACATATATATATATATATATATATATATACATATATATATATATGCCAGTAACAATGGATTTATTTATGAGTTTTTTTGGGTGATTTTAAGTCTATATTATTCTTGTCAATAATTATTTTCAATACAAGTAATTTCGTTGTGTTTAGAAGTTTATATAAATTAATTTTTTGGTTTATTTAATTTGGATTGATTGAAGTAAGTCAAAGAGATGTATAAAAAATAATTTAATAAATATAAAGAAAGAAATGATACTTTTTAATTGTAGGAAGTGAATTTATTTTTTGAAGCGAAATTAGTTTTAAATCATGAAACGAAATAAATGAGAAAATTAGTTTTCCTTGCATTTATCATTCACATGCAGCGTACACTAACAAACTCGGTGAATTTGATTTTTATTTTTAATAATGTGATTTGCTACCATCAATAATATTTAATTTGCTGTTTAATAGATCTGATGTGAACATCAGTATCTAAGATTTGACGATCCAAACAAAAAACAAATTAAACTCGAGGATCCAAATGTCGACACAACAATTTATAATTTTATAATTATTCTCGCTTAAAGATATTTTGTTTATTAGAGTAATTTTAAAATGTGATTTACAGTATTAGATTGAGAATTTAATTTAGATATTCAATGAATGAATTTGCTCTATTCACGATCTTTCAATATTTTTTGGTTGAACTAGTTCCTACAAAAAGTTATCGAATCAATCCAAGATATTGGATCCAATCGCATATTGATCTCCGAATTTATCATGATGAAATTATAAATTGATCCATAAATTTGACAAAGACCTTCTATGTTAACAGAAAAAGCATGAATATATAGGCTCTTGTTTATTTTATTAAGATTTAACAATTTTGTAACTTCTTGTGATAATAATTTTTTGGAACATCTTACAACTTCTGAATTGGGAAGAATCAAATTTTATGGACCATTATATAATATTTCCACGGATCCTCAATTCATAATTTATCATCATATTACTAATTGCCTCCAATTTTATCATATACAAATGTGGACTTTGACTTATATTCTCAAGGAAATGAATCAAGTTAATTTAGTCTTTGAGTCAATACTATCTATTTGATCTAGCAAATGAAGTGAAAACGAGCTCCAATGAAGAGCATTAAATGAAGAGGCTTGTGGAAAAACTACTTTTAATGACGAGAAAATTTTAATTTAAAACTCATTTTATCACCAAGTTATAGAAAAAGTAAAGAACATTAAATAAGAATAATTTTGATACAGGATTTTCTAAAAGGAGGCAACCACGCACACATGACACATGATATACTACTTACTACTATCCTTCCTAACTATTTACACATGAACGAATGTAATAATAAAAAGTATACTGAAAATGTAAATAAATAATGAACTGAAATTTTATAATTAATTAGTTATTAATATCTTTTTGTCGTAAATTTTCAATGAGAATATGAATAAAGCAATGTTATTTATAGAAAAAAATATATACTCTCTCCGTCCCTAAATGATTGGTACATTCTGACTTTTCATGGTCAACAAAACACGATTTTAAACATAAATATCTCTTATTTTACTTATGAAAAAAAAAGTTGATAGTTCAAAAATATTTATTTAGACGAATCTAACAATATATCATATGACTATATTCTTTTTTATTGGTTAATGAGAAGTCAAAGTTTTTAAAATTTGATCATGTAAAGTAAAAATGTATCAATCATTTAAGGACGGAAGAAATATAAATTATAAATGATAGACAACTAGAATGAAAATATGAAATAAAATATGCATGGTTGGTTGGTTGAAAATAAATCTACGCCCAAGGTCTAGTCCGTTTGACAAATGACACTAATTCTACCATAACTCTTTAGCATATGTTTATTTATTTCACACGAAATATATATTACTGTATAGCTTAGCTTAAGAAAATTAGCTCTCCACCCTCTTTCGACTCGGTCCTTGATTAAAAAATATATTGAAAATATAAAAATATAATTTTTTATGCTTTAAAATAATTATGTTAAAACAAGAAATTATACCTAGAATGAAGTCAAGTAAAAAAAATATGAAATGGGTACCATTTAGTTACCAATAAACGGATGATTTAAAAGTTCCTAAAATCATGAATCTCGATATTTTTAAACTAAATATTACGACAGCTTTTTAGTTTCGTTCTTTGTTGTTCATTTTGAAATTTGAAATTTCGTTATATTTTTAATCATTCCTTCTTTTTACGTATTCGCATGATGCTAGATTCCATAGAACCAGCTACTACCTTTTTGAAAATTATTATAAAACTATTTTTACTTTTGAGTTTTGAGGTGCGAGATCACACTTTCCCCTGTAGTATTAAATAAGGTTAATGTTAGGAGACATTAATTTTTTTTTTAATATCATCAGTTGATCACTTACTTTTTAAATTGTCTCAGTTAATTATTCACCTTTTAACATTTGTAGACGAAAAAATGACTGATAGACTAACTGAGGCAAATTTTAAAAAATGGATGATCAACTGAGACCCTTTAAAAGATAAATGATCAATTGATAATATTGAAAAATTGAAGTGATATCTCCAGCCATAACCCTTTAAATAATTATATTTATTGGATTCATTTAAGATGACAACTATAAATGTCCGTCTTTTATAGCTATATGGGGTACAAATGCTCTATAGGAGTGCCATACAAACATTCCACTACCACATTTTGTAGCCTTCATCGGAATTTTCTTCGTCCTCAAGGTTCAAGATATCTGTTTGATAATCTTCATTCATCGGTTCTCCTGAATAATAGGGTTTCGGTTGTTTTCACAATTGCTATCAATCCCCATAACAATTGGCAGATCTCTGTTTTTGATCAACAGAATGTTTTTCTCATTACAACTTCAGGGAATCTACAAAGTGGACATGCAAGCTCGCAACAAAATACTAATTGTTTATCCTCTTCGAACTTGGATGGTCAAGTTATAGAAGCACTTTTGATGGGACTAGTTGTGGCAAAGAATAGACATCCCACCTCTATTCATTTGTTCACTGATCTTCTTTTCACACAGGTTCTAGCTAGATGTTGTCCAAGTATTACCAGAAAGGATGCATGGAAAACTTTTGTGAAGGAACTCAGGATCGACAACACTCCCCTCTTTTGGAGAACAATTTTATCAGCATTTCCTTCGGATAGTTTTCATTTTTTTGACTTTTGTAATAGGGCCTCAAACTTATATGTTTTAGATCCGAACACTTATAGTTTTTGTCATAGATATAGTGAAGGAGATCTCATTCTCCCACTATAATTGTTTTACTCTATCTATCAAAAAAAAATAAACCGTGTCCGTATGTAAATAAAAACTGAGGGAGTAGTATATTATAGAATTAATTGTAGTAATAATTTAATGGTCATAGTAAATGAGATTAAGTTATACTTTCGTTTTAATAAGTGATGAGAATATTATTCCTACAAAACGAGCCAATAAAGAGTGGGGATAGTTCGCAAATACTCTCTAAACAGACCTTACCGTTAATAATTGATAGATTTTACCAATTTTGGGGTGTAAATGCAATATTTAAAATATTTTTAGTCATATTTTGAGGATTGAAATTATGATCGGGTTTTACTCTTGGATTCGAGTTTGGCTCGTAGGTTTCACTTTTATGCTAGTAATTTGGTCCCATTTATTAACAACAATCTCAGTCCAAAACATGATCCCAAAAGTTTCAAAATTTTATTTTCACCACAAAATTGTTAAAATGCATTAGTTATTAACAATTGGTTAATTTAGATATTACTTCCGAACTACGTGTACGATGTACACTCTATGAAAGACTGTTGTTGTGTCACACTACCATTTATTGAGATGAAAGTACAACTTATCCCGATTGATTAGTGTTTTTGATTCAATTACATTATAAAGGTAATTGCTGAAATAATCCTAATAAGTGGGGCATCCGTTGCAGTTTGGTTCCCGTAAGTGGCACGGATGAGCAAATGGTCACTAATAGTGTGTAGGGAGTGCGCAAATGGTCCATATTTTAACGGATCTATTAATTTATAACGTTTTCAACATTTCGAAAGTTAAAATTGGGATGATTTTGTAATTTTTAAGGGTAATGGGGACTTATAAACTGTTATGACGTGAAATTTCCCCGTCTGTACACCAAACAACCATATTTTCCTCCAATAACAACTTTCATGCCATTACATATACACATTACAAAAACAAATCAATTTGACCAAACCACTAACATAATTTTTCTCCTTTCTTATCTATTGATTTAAAGATTGTGAAGAAGAAGCCATGGATAATGAAATGGTGAATTGTAATTGTAGGATTGGTGATTCAAGGCTTCTAGCCTAGTCTTACTAGGTTCGAGCTTCTTTTCAAGAGGTATCGGGTTCGATTCTTGCAGAGGAGTATATTTAAACATACTTCCTCTGCTTTTGTGATTGCCCTCGCAGCGTTTTCGGGGCTGCATGTGCAACATTTCATCACCCACTATGTGAGATATCCGGACGTTAGAAGAAAACTTCGAGGATCGGACTCACATCCAGGAAACGAGTGTTAATTGCAATGGCAATCAGATTTGGAGCTTAGACTCTCATTTGCTTAGTTTAGAAGTGTAATGTATTTCTTATCGCATGACTATTTGTAAATTCTATAGTTTGAGTGAAAAATGTTAATGGTTTAGTAAAATTAGTTTGTTTTTGTGATGGGGTATATGTAATTTCATGAGAGTTTATTATTGGAGGGAAAAGAGTTGTTTGGTAAAAGGGGAAACTTTTTCGCTCAATAACAGCCCATAGGTTCCCATAACTCTTAAAAATTAAAAAATCGCTTCAATTTTGACTTTAAAAATGTTGAAACATTAGAAACTAACGGATCCATTAAAAGAGGGACCACTTGCTCACCCGACTATACTATGAGGGACCATTTACGCATCCTTTAACACTTATGAAAACCTAAAACGAACATCCATTTACTGTGACCATTTTAACAATTATCTCCAACATCTTACATGCTATTTTTAAAGCCCATGTACAACCAACCTCTTGTCAAGAAATGTAAAACAAAATCACTTTCATAGTTGCTCAAACTCAATATGCAAGTACCAATATATATAAATTGTACTATACAAGTGAAATTCTAAAGTACCACCACTTGTCTAAATATATTTTCTTAGCTTGAAAGTTTAATTGAATATAGATTGAAGTGAGCCATGCATCATTGGCCGAAAAGGGATTCCAAATTAAGAAAGTCAACAAACATGGAGACATTTAGTACAGTAAAGGTGGCTCAAAAAGCTTTGACGATTCACCTTTAGATTGATAAATTGGTAGAAGAGAGTAAATGTGTGTAGATGAAGGACTATAAAGGGTTTCCATTAAGAGTAAGCTATAATCTTATGGTACAACGTATAACTTAGCATTTGGTGTTCAATTATGTAACATCGTTCAATCTCATCTGTCTATCACCGTGATTTATGGCCTTTGATTTATCAAATCACTTCTTGTCATCTACCTTTGTTTTTACTCAATTTTGCACCAATCTAGTCTCATGTATGTGTTCGATGTCCGGGACTCCCGGTATATATCTCAGTTGATAAAGAATTTGTGTATTAAATTGCTGGTAGCCTAGACTCTTTATTCGCACGTCTTGAGTTCGTGTTTGTAGAATTTTTCATTAATCGGGTCTGGGCTACACCCATATGTGGAGAGAAAGCACATTTAATAACTCAAAGAGGCACCAACTTGAAGTCAATTGGTGATAAGTGGAGTTGCTCTTTAGTTTATTAACTGGTGAACCCTCTCCTATAATTTTAATGTAGGACTTTCACATGTGACAATTTGAGCTCATTTGGAGCAATTTTAACAGTGTTCTACAAGAAACCGAATCTCGTGTTAAAGTAATAAAAAGTCACCTACTCTCTGATGAGGTACATCCCGCGATTTACTATTAACTCCTCCTGATGTCCCAACAGGTAAGATGCTTTGGGACATCTACAATGAGTGTATCACCGACTCACCGCGTTATGTATGTGTTTGATGTTACACATGTTGGGACTTTGGTAGAGACTTGTAAGCTAGTGGTATTTCGATCGATTCATTTCGGCTGATTATGTTCTTCATTTCATTTCATACATGATCGTCTTATAATTAATAATGAGTTGTCACGATGATATATACGTGATGAATGTATTTTAGTTATTAAATTGAAGAGGTGTATAATTTTTTTTTTTTGTAAATTAGCGATAAGGTGAGTTTGGAACCCAGGACCTTCTGGTCACTACTTATTTGCAAGAGCTTTTTCCACTAGACTATTCGATTGACTCTGATGAAGAAGTGTATATTTTTGAGTTAACTAAATATGTCCCGTAGTGCTTTATTAATGTTTAAATGAATTTAATTGCAGTATCGCACATGCATATTTGTCTTGTTATAAGTAATAATAGAACCAATTGGATCAGTTTTGAGAAATTGATATAATTTTTATCTGATTAATTTATTATGAAGAAGAAACACATACATACTACTTCAATGTACAAGGAGTGAACAATACATGAAACATTCTAAGTAAAGATATCTTGTGACCTAGTATAATATTCTAATAAACCCATGGTTATTTGAAGAATAATTATGTTTTGTTTGTTTTATAGAAACCAATTCATTTGTGATTTTTGATCAAATGAAATCATATACTCCAATTGAAAATCGAAAGATAACAGTCAAATAATGATATCCTAGGTAGTATAAAACGCGATTACGCGTGTCGATCACGCGTGGTCATAGCGCGTAGTTGTATCGCGGCATTGTACTCTCTGCATGAACGGTAGTACCTTCCCGCCATCACATGACTTGCAACATGGGTCGAGATGGTCGTCATATTAGGCTGCATTGTCGATGGTACCTCACGCTTACTTAGTAGTACATTAGTTATGGAAGTGTCTGTGCAACCCGGCCTTGTTAAAGTGAGTTTATAAAGAAAAAAGAGCCTGAGACCTTCCACACCATTTTCTTTCTCAGTCAACATATGGTATTATCCATAAAATCTTGTATCAATTATGTGCAAAGTAAAGAACTGCTCAGTATAGATATGGCGAAATGAGACGATGTTCAAATTATCAAAATTCGTAGATAAACAACTTTCAAAATGGAATTATATACACAGATTCACAGAAACGTAGATGTATATGAACTTATTCTATACTATACCTATATGGTATATAGCTCTGTATTTACATCATCCGAAGCTGATCGAGTTAGCTAAGCCAGTTGGGTAGTCCTACCGAGTCTCCAGAGTATCACTCCTCCTCCTATGGATTGGGACGGTCTGCGTGGCAGATTGAAGACACTATCCTCAACTTGTGTACGTCTCGTTTTGCTTACAACTTCTAATCCTAATCTTCATGACTCCATACTTCACGGCTTTGATATCGCAACACTGTCGTCGCCTTGCCTGCATAATACGTATGCATGGTGCCATTGTTATATGTATCCCAGAATAATTCTTGAAAGTGAAAGTGCCAATCTTCAAAGGTTTAAAAGAAAGTGGAGAAATACAAAATACAATTTGCCACTAAGTAGTAAGTGGCCACTATCACCTCTTTAGGTAGTGATTGACTCTCAAGCAAGATGTTGTGTAAAATCAAAAGCAACTCAAATATGATTGGCAGAAGAAAGTTTTTGTGGATCTTTGTAATCTAGTGCTGTATAAAGTATGTTAAGAAAGTAACTAGATTATTAGTGTTTACCAATGATGAAGCCTGAACTTCAAATTCTTTAATCATAGTATATGTTTCCATAACTTAAATTCTATATGCAATTCTTTGAGTAATCATATATAAAAATGCAATTCGAAATCCACCGATCATCATGATCATGAACTCATGATAACGTGGCAGGTGTGCTAAAACGATATATCTTTGAGACGCATTCTCAGTTGGTCTTAGCTAATCTATTGTAGTGATCAGTTAACAGAAATAGTGTATCTGTTTATGAACTACCAAGAAAAATAAATTGATCTTATGGTATAGAGCATGCCATTGAGAGATAAATCACAAACCTTTCTCAACTTTGTAGGATGCACTTTTGGCGCTGCGACAAAAATCCTTCTCACAGCCAATGCTTGATAATACGCTTTGTTGCACTTCTTACCAGGGTTGGATACAGAATTCGTGTACTTTGTAATTGTCCCCCCGTTTCCAAGCTTCTTCATGTTGTCCAAATAGAAAGTAATAGGCTGTTGGCATGGGTCAGTGCTAAGAGGTCGAGTGTTGAAAGTAAAAGGTCCATCGCTCCAACTTCTCCACGTCTTGAAAGTTTGCAAAGGTGTCTCCAAGTCTCTTGCTGTTAAGAATGTAGGATATATTTGCACAGTGTATCCCCAAGAGATTGATACAGACCAGTTAAGTATTTTACTGTAGCAGATAGTTTGCTGCACAATTCGCTCTGGATCCAGATGGTGTGCACGGACCAGTGTATTCAATGATTCAATTTGGGTTCTGTTGGGAAACAAGTTTTTTACGTAATCAAGATGATGGAGGGATACCAGAGGTGCTGGGGGGTGGGCAGCGAGAAGACCAAAGGGATCACCTCGAATATCGAACTGGGTTACACAGCAAGCATTTTGTCAGTTACATATATAATATATATGCGACTAAAGATAATATGAGTTCGCCTACAACTTAAACGCAATGCAAACAATGCTAGTAAAAATAACTTCTCCAATTATTAGTGGTAAAACAAAACTCTTGATTCAAAGCAACTTACCGAAAATCAAATCCATGATACACTAACAAAAACTAGGTGAACTTCAAACCACAATACGTTTTTGGCAGCATGTTGTTACAAATAATTATACACATTTATGGATTATCAGTATTCGCTATGGTATATTGTTCGTTCCATTGATTATGTTCTCAAAGGTTAACCGAATGCATTCTCAATCTTTAGTTCGACTACTGACAAATCATATTTCCCCATGTTTATTTCAATTGCTCATATTCTATGAAAAGGACATTCAAATGATAACAGAGGAAGCCATTCTTGTTCCATTGAATACGTTTAACTGGGAATTGTTTATTCTACCACATAGTCAACCTACTTTTCCAACTATATGTAATTCATATAACTTGTAAAAAAAAGTCAAATTCCTTTTTTTCCAAATTTGTAAATATTCCAAGTTGATATGATCTATCTATTCAATCAAACCACCACTAATCTCCGTTTTTAATACGTAAGAATTTTAGGGGTTGAAAAGTGAACCTAACATATTAAGATAAGGTTGTTATTATTCCAAATCAATAGTCTATAATAACTCCAAATTAATCATGCTACTATATTTTATAGCCACATAATTCTCCTGAACTATCTTATCTTAACTACTAAGTCTTTCAAAGTACCTAAAAAAAGCAAAATCACTAATTTAAAGAAATCATATATTAGGAAGAAACCAAGAAATCAATAACATAAACAGAGCCGACCACATTGGACCGTGTTCATGTAAACCGTACTACGTAGGACCTAACTTATAAAGAAAAAAACTCTACTATTACATCGTTTTCAAATTCAAATTTGTTGACATTTAAATTTTAGAGTCAACATTTCATTCATTACTAACAAATTTAAGTAGATGAAGTTTTTGTTAGATTGTGACATAAGTTTTTAACTAAACCGTTTGAGCATAATTGCGAATTTGTTCTTCTTATATAATTACTTTTTTGTGCCATGTATGATGTATATGAGAAAACATTTTAAAAAAAATTGAATTTCGAAAAATATAAATGGATCAATATTACATACCAAAATGTACAATTAGTTAAAATTATATGATCAATAGTTAAAAGAGAAATGGAAGTTATTTTTAATATAATCAAATGTCACTAATTGATTATTTATAAAAGAACATAGGGTCTCAATGTCCAAGAACATGAGACTTCATGCATGTAACTTCCAATATATAGAGTAGATAAGATAAAGTTTTTATTAGTTTGGGAGTCAAAATTTTATTAACACATTTTAATTGATGTTTTCAATTTACAAGCTAAAAATTTGATCATCAATAAATTTAATTATGTAATACATAACAATATAGTATCTTACCAAAATAGATCCCCCCCCCCCCCCCCCCCCCATGTTTTTTTAAATTTTCGACTACACTTTTGGCATAATAATTATTCAATATTAGCTGTTTACTTATATACCCTCATTTATTTTAGAATGATTGACTCGAAAATAAAATGGATTTTCGTGCAATATTCAAAGCACCAAAATGAATTTTCTAGAATTATATCACAAATAATAACTCCATTAGCAAAAAGATTGTTAATTTGCTTTTTTCAATAAACAAATTAAACAATATTTAAGTAGTATAATGGGATGAAAATACTAATTGATAATATATAACTTCCATTTAAATCAATATCACATTGCTAAAGTAACATAGTGGGTTGAAAATTGAAATCATTAGATTTTGATATATAATATATTTTCCCTTAAAGTTGTACAACATTCAAAATTTAAAAACCAAAATCACAAAGTTAACAACTTTTTAAAGATGGACATAGTAATTTGTTACTATGAAATATCCCACATGACTACATGAAAATCGAAAACTCCAAGAAAAGTGAAGTAGAGAAGGAGTATTAAAAATGAAGCATGCATTAAAAAACAGAGGGTAACAACAGAAAATTACCTGGTGGAATCCAGGTTCCTTAGTAAGAGCCACGCCGAGTTCTCCCACACAAGCCCAAACCCTCTGATCGGAGCCGTAGAAATAATAATACCTCTCCAAACAACCGTCCATTAGCTTCACCAACTCCACCGCCAACGTGTAACTAACCGCGAATCCGCCACCACCAAACGCCATCCCGTACGAATGCATCACATCCTGCTCCACACTCTCACTGTTCCCTCCTACATAATACATCTTCCTATCATCGTATCTGTTACGAAACCAGAAATTTTATATAAGTGGACCCAATGACACTGTATCACCATTTTTTTAATTGTCGTTTTAGTTATTTACACTTGATCAGGATGATCATGCAGAGATGGAATCATAAATTTATTAATAGAATTACAGGGATAAACTGTGTAGTATTTAATATTATAAAAATGCAGAAAATTATATAGATTTAAAGAAACGAATAACTTAATTGTTAAATAAGTAAATAAATAATAAAATTCTGTTTTATAAAAAAAAGAATTATTTTGCAAAATATGAGGGGCTACTAGCCCACTACCCTAGTACCTCCAAACTAGTGCCTATAACCTCCATGAATACACCACTCACCTTGATAAAACGGAAACCAAATTCTCCTCGAAAAACACCGTGTCGTCATCGCCCATCACGAACCATCTCACGTCAGGTAACCCGGCCCGGAACAAGTCGGATATCACCCGCGCTATTCTGACGGCGGATTGGGAGCTTGAATATTTGAATTGTTTCCAGTCTGACGAAATCTTGTAGGGTGGGGAAAGTTCCGACCAAGGAGTATTCGGGTCGGGTTCTTCGTCGAGAAATACGTATCCACGCGTGATATTCGGCCTCCACCAGAGTTGGGAATATTGCTTTCTGTTGGACCATGTTCGGGTCGACCCGGAAATACCGAAAGCTATATGCGAAATGTTGAGTGAATTAGTAACGTATTGTGATTGTAATTGTTCTTGTTGGGATAATTTTGTCGGTTCGCAAATCGGGTCGAAAGTTTCGCAATCGGGGCAATTGAACCAAACGTATTTGGAGACAAAGAATGAGTAGAACACTAAAGAAACTGAAGCTAAAACAAGTACTAGAAGTAGAAGCTTCAAGGATTTTGTAATGGAGTCTTTATGATTTTCAGTAGAAAATATGAAGACTTTTGATAGTCTAGTTAGTCGGTCTTGACCCGATTGTATTCGGGTTTGGGACATTCTTTTGGGGACAAAATTCGATGAAACGGAAGGAAAGAGATGGTTTTTAGTGTAGATACTGGACTTTAAATTTGGGACAGTTAAATAATGTTTGTATGTGTGGAAGGAAATATTTGTAGAGTAGTATGTGGATTTATTAGACTTCGGTACTAGTTCAATAAGTAGTGTATGTAACAGGTGTCTCTTGGAGAGTGATTTTGGTATTTTCGTTCTACTATGTATTCGATCACGGCAGCTTCCAATTGGAGTCCGGCTTTTGTCGTTTTCCAAATATACCAACCAACATTATTCACAAAATTTTGAATTTATTATTAAATGTTTAATTAGCTAAAAAACTATTTTCCAATTAATACTTTATTGAGTTAATATTCATTTAATATTAGCTAAGAAACTATTTTCCAATTAATACTTTATTGAGTTAATATTCGTTTAACTAAAAATTTATTGATATAACAAATTTTATTGTTATTTTGAATTAAACCAAAAATAAATTTAATTCATTTCTTAAAATGATTTAAAAGTAAGAAAGGATATATGGCATGAGAGTAAAAGTGCACTAATCTTTATTATATTTATTGGATATGCATGCATCAAAATTTGGCTCTCTCCAGTCTCCATAGTATTTGCCGGTTACATAATTTTGATATTTGATATTTGATATAATTAAGGTTGTGTTTGGTACGCGGGAATGGAATGAGATAGGAAGGAATGAAATTAAATTAGTTTGTATTACTTAGTTTGGTAGATAACAATGAATTTTGATTGCATTCCCTAATTAATTGAATTACCTCATTTGAGGTAATAACCATTCCGCCCAATTGGGGGTAATGGTCTAATGGATGATTACTTCCTACTAGGTGATCAAATTAGAGAAATTGGGGGTAATGTGATAATTCAATCACATTACTACTCACATACCAAACAAAGTAATAAAATTCATTAATTCATTCATTTCCTTTGTCTATTCCATTACTTTGTCTATTCCATTCCTACACCATTCCATTCCACTATACCAGACGCAACCTAAAAGTGGTATAGTAATTGTGAAATACTACATTTAAACTAAACCATGGATATGTTTTATTCTAAAAACATTTTACAAGTAACATACTCCCTCCGTGAAAACATTTTACAAGTAACATACTTCCTCCGTTTCATAATACTTGATTGTTTAGCCAAAAAATACTTTATTAAGGGGTTAATAAAATTTACTATTATACCTTACAAAATACTCTTAAAATAAAAAGTAACCTCAAGGATAAAAGACAAAAACATGAGTACAAAAGTATATTAAATCCGTAAACAATCAACTATTACGAAAAAGTAAATTTTTCCTAAATATGCAAGTATTATGAAATGGAGGGAGTAACTTTTTCGCATTCTCAATTTATGTTTGATGACAAAAGTGAATAGATCATACTTTATAGTTTTATATTAATAATTGTGACACATTATTTCAATAATAATCCTATTAATTTTAAATAATTCATTTTAGAAATACTCCGTAATAGATGTACTCCTAGAGTCCTAGACACAGTAATTTGGTAGATCTTAGACCTGGATGCAATCATCCAACATATCATGACTTTGCTCTGTAAAGGAGACAGAACTGGGACATATTTGTCCATTTATCTATGGTTATTATAAAGTCAGCCGGCTCATAATTCTCCAAGCAAAAATAGTTATAGTCAAACTCTTAGGAGCAAATCAAATTTCATTTTAAAATCAATTATCAATATCAATTAACACAAAAGTGTAGTATTATTTTATTTATCATATCCAACGTCAAACGAATTTTTCTTAACCAGTGACTTCATTCCTAATTAAACACAAAATTCTTTGAACATGTTTGTGTTTATTAATTACACATTTTCTACATGACTACATATGTGATATTATTCATACAATATCAGTGGCGGAGTCACATTGGTTCAGGTCCGTTCACTCGAACATGCACTTTTTTTTTAAAAAAGAAAATATTATATAAATTAAAGAAAAACTAATGTAAAAATTAGCATTTAAATTTTTATTTGAATATATTTAAGTGTTTTAAACAAGCATTTTAAAGATTATATCGATTTTGAACTGACACTTTAAAACTCCTAGATCCGTCACCGTACAATATAAACTCTGTATGGATGTAGACCTGTTACCTTGTCCATACGGTTCATATATATTTTGTTTGGTACATATGTGTTTATTGTTCTGTTATGCAGATGAACAAAATGGCATCTTTAGTTTGTGTGGTATGCAACAATATTTTAAGAGATTTTAGGTCAAGTAGTGTCAAGTGTGAGTAATGACTATTGAGAATGTGACTACTGGTCCTAACCGTTAAGGCCTAATGTCTTCTTCTTATTACATCATGTGCCGACTTGGAAGACTCAATTCACTCATCTGCAGGCCTCCCAAGTCTTTGCAACTCATTTCAAATGTAAAACTTGCTCATTTGGCAATTAATTATGATGGATGTGGAAGAATTCTTCTTCAATATTCATCCTCTTGAATGTGAGTCACAAGTTTTAAATGATCATATGGGTGAAATTGAGCAATTGACTATAATAGTCTTTCCATTTCAAAATAAGAGATTATATAGTTTAAAATTATTTTAGACGTTTGATTCACATATATCACATTTGTTAAAATTGCTCCAAATAAATTCAAAATTATCATATGCGACAAGTCCCACATTAAAAAATAATGGAGATAGTTTATACTTAATAACCTAGGAGTTCATCACCAATTGGTTTTAGGATGATGCCTACTTAGTTATGAAGCGCGCTCTCTCTCCTCGAAGAGGTATGATCTAGCGCCGCTAAAAAGAAATTTATAATATCAATTTAACATATCATATAAACACACTAGCCGAACCCTTATGTAAATTTACCTGAACCCTTTGTCATATTTATTTTGTTAAAAAAAATAATAATAATTCTGTAACCTAATTTTTAAAAGGACTACTCTATTTATAAAATTAGATCATGAAGATTTTATGGTAGTGTTTTATATAAACTCTTCCACCACCTCTCCTATCCACCAGTCCATTTGAGTTTTCCTTAGTTGAAAATTGACCCCAAATATTCCTGTACATTACACATTGAGCCCGTAAATTAAAGTTTAAATTATATTCTAATTCAATTTTATTATATGATAAAATGTGGAGGCTAAATCAATTTTTTTAATCAGTAATTTGAAATTGTACTATCTGATGTATGTTTAAGGGGGAAGACCTCTATCTTGAGCTTATTATTATTTATTAGGACAACTCTTTTACAGAACAAAAAATATCTGAAGAAATGGTCAGTATTCATCAGACAATGAAATAGTTGGTTTATTGATTGTCCTATTACGAATATTATTAGCTTCAGTTGCCTAATAATGCTAGTTAGAGAAACTCGATTATGATACAACATTAGGTTGTGACTGATTAGACTGCTGTGTGATCCTCTTAACACACCGAGGACAAAGGGACTGCCAATATAGTCTCTTCCTCAGGCAAGGATCTGCAAGTCCATCGCGAAAACTTCAGCCAATGCAATTGAATTACTTCAGTTAATATCCATCATTCCGGCGAAGGAATGTCTTTATGCGTGTAAATAACCCCTTTATCACCATCAACTATCTGTCCATGCCCTCGCGCAATCCTGTGCGATTTTCAGACAACAAGATAAGTTTTATCTCATACTATCCAATAGGATGACCATTCCTTACATCTACACAATTGTCATTCCTTACAAACTACAAAACATCATGCAAAGAACTGTACAAAAGAGATAAAATAAGTATGCAGGTCATCCTTTTCAAAAGGGTTACATTTGTTGTAGGGGTCAAGTTATTACAATTAATCTTAAGACATGGAAATCTACTAGCCTTTGTACTTGGCAAAGCCTTGCATTTTACTACCTAACTGGATAGAATATGTACTCGTAGGTCTCCCTCTTGGAAGTGAGATGCATGCTAGAGAATGTAAGATGTGCAGCAAACTCAACCTACTTGCAGCTAATTTTGAAGTCTAGCAGGTCCAACACCTGCCCGCTTAGGAGTTTCCAACTCAGGTAACTCATAACTGCCACTGTAACGAGGCACCCTCGTTCTCAAATTTACTATCAATATAATAAGGTAGCGATAAAGTTGCTAGGCTGAAAAGACCAAACTTTACATCTAAATTTTGGGACAACGAGGTTACTTGCTATGCATTTCAAGGCATTTGCCTTTATCACCAATGATGAAGTTCTTATGTTTTAACTTAAGAACTATTTTTAGTTTGTTTTGTAGATAATACTGTGATAAGTTTATCTAAGAAGGGCAGATCAATTTCTGGAACAGAGCTTTTGATAAATGAGTACTCAACAAATGTCGAGCATAAACTATAAATTGAGAAAAAGAAGACACTAAGTCAGATATGAAGTAAAAACTAAGATTAAAAGATGACATACCATCGAGTCGTGAGCAAACCTTCCACTCCGACTGGACCACGTGCATGAATACGACTAGTACTAATTCCGACCTGATGTAACAAGGAAGAGACCAATATGCATGAAATTTGATTACTGATAGCAAACAATTAGTCCCCTACATAGTTGAGAGTGTATTTACCTCTGCGCCTAGCCCAAACCGAAAGCCATCACTAAATCTTGTACTTGCATTATGAAATACAGCAGCACTGCAATATAAGCATCAACACAAGACTAATGATAAAACTTACAATGTTTCTTATAGTAGTTAATGAGTTAAATGAAGTCGATACCATGTCACTGTTCAACAACAACAAGAGCAAATTTGATCTAGTAAAATTAACAAGATGCATTTGAATCGTGATAAAGAACGAACATGAAGTTGCAACATTACCTATCAACTTGACTCAGAAATACTTCGGCTACTTCATGATCTTCTGTCACGATGCAATCAGTGTGACCACTTCCAAAAAATTACATTAGTCAATATCTTTGGTTCATTCAACCCAAGACTAGAAACTTGTACCCATGCATATACATTGTCACTGTTGTAGATAAAAAGATACTGAACACACCTTCCATGCTGATGGATATGTTCAATTGCATCATGCACATCATCCACAATTTCCACAGTACAAGCAAGTGAACTATACTCATGATGAAGAGAATGTGTCTTTGGAATGTGTAGCAATTCGCTTGCTCTTGTTCCACCATATAAAGAAACACCTGCACCAGACAACCCTTCTAATACATAAATTCTTCCTACAAATTACTTTTAACATGCCACAAGTTTGTAAGGCACTGTAAAACCATTTGGATAGCAAATTACCCCTCCAGTAACATCACAAACACATTGAGATCAGATAATTGGGGGGCAAGTCTTTCGCAGGTTTTTGAGAAAAGTTGAAAAGATTATTCGAAGAACAATTGGAAATAGTAAATTAAGCAAGTAACCGAGGGAAGGGTCCCTATGAAAGCTCATATAAAAATGACATAAAGATAAGAAAAAATGACCGAGTAACTCAGGCGGCTCTTAATAGTACAATTCAAGTGAAATAAAGTTAATATGTTGCAGTAGGATATGAGAAGTCTAACCTTTAGTCTGAAGTTCCAAAACTAGCTCACTGACAAGTTTAGTCTGCAACAATTCCTTGTGAATAAGTAGAGTTTCCTGCATACACGAAAATGGCAGAAACAGCACATTTAGGGGCTTATAATAAATTATTGTTCTTTATGATTGTTACCAACTACAGATAAGTAGCATAGTACCATTGCATTGCATGCAGCTGGGTAATCAGTTTTGGCATCTGTAACAATACGTTTTGCCATGTCCAAATCTGCAGACTTGTCGACATAAACATGACAAACACCATCTGTAAGAAGAAACTAGAGCTTAGCTAAGGAATACAATATTCGGCCAACCCATAATTTGAATTTTTCTTATGCTCAGGATCATTCAGAGAGATTATAATACCAGCATGACCAAGGACTGGAATCTTTGTTGAAGACTTGATTTGAGAAACAAGTTTGTTGCTACCTCTTGGAATCACCAGATCGATTACATCATCAAGCTGGAACGGCAATATGCTTAGAAGGCAAAAATTTAATTATCATAGTAAAAATATCAGATGAAGTACCTTCAACAGTTCAGGGATCTCATCTCTTGAAGTGACAAGTCCAATAAGCCTTTCACCAACATTTTCAGGAATGGCAGAAGTGATAATCTAAAAGCATTAAGGAAACAGGAGAAAAGAGTAGTAGGTTGATTCAGGACCACTATAAAATACCAAGAATTTTGAAACAATGGTGAAGAAAGGAACAAACCTTATGCAAAATTGAATTTGATCGTTTAGCCTCTTTTCCTCCTTTCAACAACAATCCGTTCCCACTCCGAATTGCTAAAGAAGCTATCTGTTAAGACATTATGAAAGAGAAAGCCAAGTTCTCATATCAGGTACGAAGCGAAAAAATTAATAATTTAGAATAAGTAAGAACACAAGCATTAGCCAAATACCACATTAAAAGACACATGCAAGTGGCCTCTCATATAAATATAATCTATTGTTCCCATTGTACCAAAAACATTAATGAACAAGCATATTCACTTTTCAGTTCAATGCAACTGATTTTTACCTTTTTGAATTAAGCACTATCAAAAGAATTTATTTGAGGTAAGAAGTCGTACAGAAAATTATAATAACATTTGCTGGCATACCTGAACTAAAGCATCTGGCCGAGACTCAAAAATAATTAGAAGGACACCTAAAGGTGAAGATGTCTTCTCCAAGATAAGACTGTCCGCAAGCTGGTTCAAGGAACAAACATGATCAGATCAGAAATATAAGCCATAACAACCAAAATAAGTCACAACTCTACAGATTCGTTTGATGTAGAAAGTCATGAAACAATGCTTGATGCAACCAGCTATATTTAATTTAAGTTTTGTAAACATGTTTATAATAATATCTTTTTTACAAGAAATCAGTTTAAAAATCTGAATCATTGTGCAAGAATAGTTTGCCAAGGGCAATAGACGGCATTCTTGAATAAACTGATGTTTTGTATCATTTGACAGCTTAGCTAGTAATAGAGGGTATCTACTACACTTAACACAGGCGCACAACATAACAAGGCAATGTAGAAAATCTGTAGGCTACGGCACATATGTATTGACATACTACCACGTTGTGCAAAAAAGAAGCACATATCCACACAAAAAAGTATGAGTGATTGTTTTCTGTAGCCAACTAATTCCATTTTGCAGACAATTAAACTTGTAAGGGTTTTAAGAGTACAAGTAAAATAGCCTTCATGAGCTGAGCTCTAAAGAGACAATCTGTTACGTTCAGGTTTTATTTATTGAGCCTACTAATTGGAAACAGAAAATGGGCAAATTGATTAACTGATAGTCTGGTTTTCCTTTTAACTAAAGCATGCTCATTTTATTACAGCTATCATGATTTTGGGTTAGAAAATGTTTTGTTTGTTATATGAGTGACATGCTACGGACTAGAGACTAATATGTTTGTGTGCTATATACCCATCAATTGTTATTTTGTCATGCTCTCTGAGAATTTTACTGCATCATTACTGATATTGCTCAAAATTGAAAAGTGAACAACACTCATCAGGGTATTATTTGTATCACAGCATCAAATCAAGATATGCACAAAATCCTTATTAGTTTATTCCTTACCTCGGTTTTTTTAAGAATGCGTCCGATTGGTTCTTCCATTTTGGCTAGCACACGGATCGAGTTTGCAAGACTAGAAATCTGCATAAAAATCAAGTTTAGGAACATGAGCAAACAAGCAGTACGTGTTTACAAGGTTGTACCAGTCAAACAAGAAATGTGTTATGGTTACCTTTCCAGGGTTAAGGGAAAGTCGAGCTACCAAAGAGTTTTCGTATCCAGCTTCTTTTGCTGCCACAACATCTACTTTGTTTTCAGATATTATTAGTTCTGCATTTGCTTCTAGTGCATCAGCTACGTCGAGCATAATTTTAGACCTTTCTTGTGATGAGACGGCCTGCAAGAAAAGGTAATCTAAAATAACTAAATGTGCCCTATTTGAGGGAAACTACTGCAACAAAAAGGTAAACCGAATTTATTACCTGAAGGCGCCTGGAACATTCTCTAGCAGCAACTGCCATAGCTCGAACACTAGTTTCTCCAGTTGAGGTCCACGTGTTCGCATCACGATGAAAGAGAGTGCCAATATGCTCACCATGAAGTACTTTTACAATATTATCTACTGCAAAGCCACTTCAACAAAGATATGAAAGGAAAATGAACAACAGAAAAAAGAGAACATTTAATACTAAGAACTAAATAAAGAAATAGAGAACCTGAACAAGAGTCTGCAGAAATAACGGTAAATTTCTACCTGGTAATAACTACTGGAATGCCAGCATAAGCCGCATAAACAGCAGCCTTAACTTTGGCCGTCATTCCACCCCTTCCAACCCTAGACTTGTCGCCAAATGTGATCAGCCCCTCATGCTTCTCCTTAACATATGTGTGAATTAATTGTGATTGAGGATCACTGGGTGGGCCAGTGAAAAGACCATCAACATCACTTAAGAGAACGAGGAGATCGGCTTTTAGCTCTAAAGCTAAAAGAGCTGCCAGACTATCGTTGTCCCAAAATATTCCAGAGGAATCCTGAAGCATGACAAACAACTGGGTCAAGCAACAAGCAAATCACAATAAAGCAGATGTCTTCAACAATATGTTCCAGCACATGATTTCACTTTTAACTATGCAGTATAAGAAAGTAAAGACTAAGTACATACCTCATATGGAGCTCTTCGGCTACTGATACTATCATTTTCATTAAATATAGGTATAACCTTCATAGATAATAAATAGTTGATCGTCTCGCTGAGTTGCTTCCTAAACTGCGGATCCCTAAAGTCATTATCAGTTACAAGAAGCTGTGCTGAAGTTGTATCCAACTGTATTTCGATACAATGAGCAAGTTAGTATCAGTTTGGCAATTCACTTTTATTGTACCAGTCCCACCTTCACCAAGCGTACTATTTAGAGCAATTAATTCATATAAATTTTACCAACATAAAGTAAAACGTAATCATCACCAATATTGTTGTATAATTTTATCAAAAACAAACTCTGGTTCCTTAGTGTTTAAGATCAAGTAAAGCTTACTCATTTATATCTGCCAAAGAAGTTGGGACAACAAGAGTCTCTATAAGTGGAAAGAGAACTCAGATGATTACCTGACTAAATAATGAGTCGTACAGAGCCAAAAGACCATTTTGTCCAACGGCAGCACATGCCTTGCCATCGAGCTCATCTTGTGGTTTTTGGAGGTCGGCGAAACTGCACCAGTTCAAAATATTTGCGTATGTAATACATTAAACAATAAAGAAAGCATAAAAGTAAACAAAACATTTCTCCTTCTGGTCAATTGTTAGATTAACAGTAACTGCAAAAGTAGACATTTTAATGATACGAGATCTTTTAGGGTATTAACTTTGACGTCAAATAACAATCTAATAACATAAGTGGCATTCTCATACAAAGGTCTCTTACAGATAGGAAATTTCGATTAGTTTGGCAAAAACCAGAAGTCCATACAAAACTACATATGGTTTAGTGGTTGAAGTGCATTAATATTAAAATGACAAATGGGACCATGTAAGAACCTGCTGTTTATCAATCTCCTATATCTCAGACGCTGCTTACCAACACCAACAGCACCCGATGTTACTAAAATGACCTCAAATCCTTGGGAATTTAACTCATGAATCTGCATCCAAAGAGTTGTATTAGTATCATGAAACTTAATAGTATGCCTTCAAGTAGTTATGATTACTTAATTTATCCAAGTAGTAACCTGTTCACATAGTGCTCCTACTCTTCCAAGTGCTAATCGCCCATCTGCTCGAGTGACAACAGCAGTACCAACCTACAATAAACACCCTAAGCATAAACAATACAGAACGAAAATGCTAAAACTACTTCCTCCATAACAAAAAGATAGTCCAATTCGTTTTTCAATGGTAAAAAATAACCAAATCTGTGGCCTTTTCACACATATCTTTTATATGAATCAATATTATCATGTTAAAAGTAAGGCATCTTGCAAAATATACTATCTTTTAGTATATTTTTCACCAAATATTATACAACATATACATAAACATGTGAGTTCAAGGCTTCAAGCTATCAACAGCCAAACTAAACTATCTGTTTGCGATGGAGGGAGTAAAATTTATATTAAAAAAATGAAACTGATTGACCTGCATTATCACAAGCTTACTAATGCATTTCTTCTGTAAGAATTATCGTTCGAACAAAACTCCATAAATTTGAAGGTACCAATATTACAATGTGATCTTTTAGCTATTAATCCCTCCATATCAATATAAGTAATTGTTACACTAAAGTTTTATCTCAAAATAATCAATTGATTTTATTAAAAAAATTAATACCTTCATTATCTTCACACTATTGTCACTATAAAATTTCACTATTTCACCATTTATCTAAAAAAAGTGTGTAAGCATAGCTTTATAAAATCCATTTAGTGTAAACAATTACTTATATTGATACGAAACAATTAACACTCTATTCATGAAAAAATGCACTTCAAGAATATCCATGTAGACAATTCATAATATTCCACGACCTCTAAAACGACAAAATATCAACAGCAACAGAAAAAACTCACATTTAAGGACATTAACTGCTCGATGAAACGACAATAACAAAACACATAACGATGATTACCTTAACAACAACTCTTTTAACATCCTTAACAAACTTTCTTGTGGTGTCTGCACTCTCCATGACTACTAAAGAAATGTGACAAAGATTTGGGACAAAAAATATGAGGAAAATCGTAATGATTCGTAGGGTTTAGGGATTGTTATATAAATAATAGTATACGTATCCGAATTCTTCGTTCATGATACACTGCACATTGCCTCAGATAAAGATTGAAGCTTTTATTTTTTACTCCCCAAATTAGCTAATTAACTACTCGTCCCAATTTTTTTATTTGTGATGTCATTTAAATGTTTAAATAAACTTATGATCATAAATTGTTTTTCATTTAGAGTAATAAAAGCTGCAAAAATGTAAATATTTTAGCACCAAAGGTCAATTATTAAAATATTATTAGTACTTGTTAGAGTAATGAATATACAATAATTTATTATCAAAATTTTAATTTAATATTAAAATATAAATTAACATGGATTTTTTACTAAATCCAGAAAAAAGATATAATAGTATTACGAATGTTACGTGGTCCGCATAAATTAACATAGTTTAAAAGTTTCAATACACTCTGTAATAATGAGCAAAGAAAGATGCTGATGATTCAGGGCAATGATTAAATCGTTCTTACGAAGCCTACCAATTACATTCATGTCTTTTTCATACTCAAAAGTTGTGTTAGTCAAATATGGACCGAAATGTTATACTAGTACTTCAAATGTGTCCCGTCTTTTTATTAATTACCCTTTTAAATAGGGGGCTTTAATAGTAATAAATTTCCTCACTTATTTATTATCCTTTTAATTTAAACAGGAGACTAAATAATAATTTCATTTCTAACAATTATTATTTTCGTGTGTATATAATAATTGAGTTACTTTTGTAATGGGAAACTCTGGAGGCGTGCACTGAGTATTAATTAATGCTCAGTATTGTGTTTTACATAATTATTATTGATATAATTTAAATGTACTTTTTGTATATTTTAAGAAGAAGATATGAGTGTCTTTTTCAAAATTATCAAAGTAGGAATATAATTTAGTTTTGATATATTTTTCTAGATTACTTAAAATTAGTCCGAAAATGAATCTTAGAAGATATTAAAGAAAATGAATCTTAGAAGATATTAAAGAAAATGAATCATCTATGTCAAATTTGACTTGATCACTTTTTTTATATATACTAAACCAGGAGGAATAAGGATAAATTATATTCCTTCCGTATGATTGGTGTATTTTGATATTTGTGATTAAACTTTAAAAATTTTGGTCAAAAATTCTTATTAAATGATAAGAAATAATGTCGTCATGTGAACCCTTGTTTGATTCGTCTCAACATATATTTTTGAAATATCAACTTTCTGTAATTTTTTTCGCATGTAGAATAAGAGATATTTATGTTTTAAATCGTGTTTTGTTGACCATGAAAGTCAAAATGTACCAATCATTTAGGAATGAGGGAGTAATATTCTTATCATTTCTTTTTGATATATTGGTATATATTGAACATAGATCTATCATGATGATATCACTCGTAATCTAAAGAAGAGATATTGAAGATTAATAAAACACTAACATTTGATGGATGCTACAAAATCGACAAGACAATCTTCAATTGCATTTTTTCAATTCTTATCTCGATTGAGTTTAACGAAGAGTTTATATATATCAAATTTTAAAAAGTAAACCATCAACAATAATGTAAATTGATGTTTGTGTTTAAAATAAATAGTGTGAAGACGATGAGTTGATAAATTTATGTTGGAGTTTGTGGAGTTGTGCCCCGAGAAAAGAGGATCGGGCCTATAGTGTTCATGTGAGAAGAGCAGGAGAAAACTATAAAGTGATTTGATTTTGTTTGGTTGTTGTTTAGTGCGGCATCTATCTCAGGAATATTCAGTTTAGTATAAAAAGGCCATAGACATTATTGACATCTTAATTCATCAAACAGCTACTCATGTGCTCCCAATCACGAACGGGCACACCTCGTACCAAGCATAATCTTTTTTGTGGTTATTAGCAGTAGGTTTGCCGAATACATCACCTACCTTCTTTTCATATCTAATTTCATACGCATAATCTTAAATTATAAAATTATATTTCATGTAATAATTGAGCACATACTTATCATGAAATATTTTATATATGTGCACATTACCACAATAACAAAGGAGATGTGAAAAAAAGATCAAAGATTGTGTTAGCTAATAGCTATGTTTGGTTGATTTAAAGATTATTATGGTTTGATTTACGATTTTCATAAACTAACCAACATAACATAAAGTTTTTTGTGATTGGAACGATTTAGATCCTGGATTAGATATTTTTGTAAATGTTGCAACATTATATACAATCTTCAATCTTTGCATATTTTGCTATGCAAATTTGTTAAAATCTTGGTCGATTAATTTTCCACAAATGATTTATGACAATTTAACTTGAGTCATATTTAAATTTATATTTTTAAGTTATATCAACATTTTTCTTTACCTTCAATAAAAAATATTTGCTTTAGAAAGGCTGAATTCTGATTCGTACTTTATATGTTATATTTCTTCATTTTTAAATAAAGATGAATAATCGTGTATTTAGTTATTCTAATTGAATCAGTTTAGTATATATATATCACATTATTCAAATAGATTAAAGTAACCTAAAAACTTTGTGAACTCTCAATCTTTACAAATCGTAAAATAAATAAAAATTGTGTATTATATCTTACACATTTAAAGGAAGGTTTTTCAAATCTATATTTCTGTAGTTAGCTTCATTCTTGCTTTCTTTCATTGAATTATGTTCTCATATTCATTTTTTAAAGCACTTATAATAACCTTTCTATAAAGATTTTATAATATATAGAGTAAATACTTTTATTTATTAATATTTTGAGATACAAAATTGTAAGGATAGATACGTGTAATGGATCAATACCCAATCAGAAGGTTTGGTATCATATTAACATGGACTTTTTAGCCCAAACACCATATTGAGTGAAAAATCTAAATTATTCTATCTTTTTCTTTTTTCCCCCAAATTTTTTTTTCTCAATTCACAAAATCACCACCACCAGCACCCTCCTCACTACCATTACCTACAACACCACCAATCAACCACCGCTTTTCAAAACTACCCCCACCAACCAAGCACCCCACCCCGCCCCTACTCAATATAGCACCCCCCTTGCGCGACTTGGTCAAAATCCGCCACCCTGCACGGATTCGCTCCCACCTTTGCTCAGATTTGCCCCCTCCCCCCTCTTGGTTTTAATGGTGACGGTTGGTGGAATAAGATTTCATTACGCTATAGTATATGACTATATGAGATAAAAATAATAATGTAGTGGTAAAAGATCTAAGGTGATAAATAATAATGTAGTGGTAGAAGATCTTAATGTGATAAAGTGTGTGCCATTTAGCCAATTATACTCCCTCTTAGCATATACAAAGGGAGGAAATATGTTAATACAACAAAAACAATGTCATATTTAGACTCCTCATATTAAATGGGATCCACCATTAAATTTACACTCCTCTATTTGATGGTGTAAAAGTTAGGAAACACTCCTCTATTCTCTTCTTCCTCTTCATTCATCATCATCCCCCTCATATGAGGAATGAAAGAGGTCGATTTTAGGAATTTTTTATAAGGCATCTAGTGTGAATGTTACATAATAGTGCTCCTATCTTCAAGTTTATTATTCACTTGACACATGTTTTTACTTGAATAAACACAGAAGGAGAAAGAATGAGTAGAATACTAAATCCAAATTACTCGTAGACTCTAACTAGAGTGACAGTAAATGTAATGATTTTTTTATATTGTATGAATAATGATGCATCATAATGCTCCAGTCATGATCAATGATCACAACCCTTTAACGAGTATTGAAATTCTCGTTAGTCCCATATGACTGAAAAATATTAACCTTCTTCTTGTAAATGCGAGAAAAAGAAAAGTTTAAAGAATAGATATCAACTAAGAACCAAATCTAAAATAGAATCTTAACGAAATAGACAAGGTACATCAACGATTCTCTCAAGCAACTGATTGCAAAACTCCAGGCCACAAACTTGATAAATGCCAAAGGCAACTAATTATTGGTACCATGTCTTAATTTAAAAATCAACGTACTCGATATCGAGTCATCAACTACTCAAATAATCTACACCTAACTAAACTCGGTTCGACTCGGCTAGATGCCAATACCAACTATCAATGCACATTATGGCATCAAAGTATCAAACCACGCTAACCATAGAAGGGCAATCAGCATCTTTCAGACAATTTACAAATGAATAATGATGAATTTGGCCATTCCTTCTTCACATGTAGGACCTGGCCATGACTGACCTTCTCCATTACTCCACAATCTCTGCCACAATTATCACCAAACAATCTTCTTTCTTTATTACAAAATCAAACCCCCCAAAAATCAATTATTTAAAATTTAAGAATCCCTATTTTCTTGATTTAAAACAATCTTCCAAATCAACCCACCCCTCCTCTTTCCTCACCAACTGTTACTCTTCGTTGCTCACTTCTTCCGTAGCCCAAATCCAACAAATTCAAATCAATATGTCTCAAGGTATGCTTACGATATACTTTAACTAGCTAGAACCATAAAAATTCAATCTTTATGATACTTTAATGTTGGTTTCTTAGCTACAACCATAATCATATTTTTTAGTATTATAATTTTGACTTGTTAGCTAGAACCATATAAAATCAAATCTTTTATGGTGATTTAGTGTTACTTTATTAGCTAGAATTCTGGTAAGCTAATATAGTGTTGATTTCATAGCTAGAACCATGCAAAATTAATCCTTTATGGATGTATGATTTTGCTTTTTTTAGGTGGAACCATATATAATCAATTTGTTATGGTAATTGTGATGTTGGTTTATTTGCTTGACACACAACCAATCTGTTGTGGTAACATTGTTGATTTCTTAGCTAGAACCATAAAAATTGATCTTTTTCAAAGATTAATATAATGTTGTTGTGGTATAGTAGATAATGAATCGGCGAAGTTAGCGTACGATGCAGCAATGGAAGCTTTATCCTCTTTAATAACGAAACGGACTCGTGCTGATAAAAGCAACACGGGTGATAGATTTGATATATTGTTTGACTACCTCAAGGTAATTTTTGGGGTTTTGAAGTCTGTTTAAGTTGTAATTACTGTAAATTCTTAAACTTTATTGATTATCTGTTGATAGATTTTGGAGATCGAGGATTCGATGAGGCAGCTTAAAGTAATCCATGTCGCTGGTACCAAAGGGAAGGTAAATTTGAAGTAGGACAGTGGCATTCTTTTTTAATATGCTTGAAAATCATTTGTTGTCGTGGATTAGTTGGTTTATGTTAATATAAGTGTCTATCTCTTCATTTTTTTGCAATTAAGTTTCAACTTTAACCTTAAATCTTCAAATCGTGTTTAAATGACTTGTCCTGACTTCTGAGTAATATATAGATATAGAACAGAAGACTTTGCATATAAAGTTTAATACCAAATAATTACTAACAAAGTGATTGAAATATCCGATAGGTATTCATTTAGATCAGTAAGACAAAAACTTAATGAAAGCTAGTATTCCATTTTGTCACTTTATAATATTGATGTTGTGTAATGTGTGGCACAATGAACCCCATCTTCCATATCAATTAACCATATAAGCTGCATGATGACATTTATGTCTCTGTGATATGTGTATAATTTTTTTAATGGCTTAGAGCACTTGTTTTCTATTATTCGTTTAAATTTATCATTATGTCTTTCATGAAGGGATCCACTTGTGCATTTTCGGAATCTATACTGCGTAATTGTGGCTTCCGCACTGGGCTTTTTACTTCTCCTCATCTTATTGACGTTCGCGAAAGATTTCGACTGAATGGGTTAGTTTACAATATATATAATAAAGTTATACGGAAGTAGTTGTCCATTACTATGATATTTGGATGTTATAGTTTTATTTCCATTTCCATTTTAAACACTTGCTTCTGGTTTATGACATGATATTATTCAGTGTTTTATTATTTGACTTGTTTTACCTCGAATGGCTTTTTTTCTTTCCAGATCTTATATTGTTTTTATAGGTTACTTTTTATTGGGAGAGTTATTCTAATCTTGTCTGGACCTACCATTCGACGTCTTCTGTAAAAAACCTAATTTTTCTTTAAAAAACTCTCAACCTAATTAGTCACACTTTCAAATAGTTTTAAGTCCCTTTTAAGATTTTTCCCCTTTGCTTTCTGCTGTTCCAACTTCCAGTTCTGTGATGTCAAAAACATTCACATAAACACTTTCTTGTTTAATTTGACTCATTCAGCAACGACATTTCTGAGGAGAAGTTTCTAGAATACTTTTGGTGGAGCTTTAATCGGTTGAAGGCAAGTCAAGACTCTGTCTATGGATATTTATTGCTACTCATCATGATTGTAACACATTCTCTAGTCACAGTTTTCCTTTTGTTTCTTTTAGGATATGTAATGCTTAACATTTCTAGTTCAGTTTTTTTCTGAGTTAAAAGTTTGTATTATTCATGATGAAAGAGTTACTGGATATCATTAATCAATTTATTTATTGTCCTTTTTTCTCCTTGGTATTAAGCAGGAAAATGCCTCTGATGAACTTCCAATGCCTACTTATTTTCGCTTCCTAGCGTTGCTAGCCTTCAAAATATTTGTAGCAGAGAAGGTTAGACTTCAGCGCATATCGAAGGATATTCTTTTGTAGAACTTGAGCATTGTTTGTGAACTATATTTTAAAAAGCTCATTTCATTTGTTCATGTAATTTCTGGTGTTCAAAACCTTCATTTTTAGTCTTATAGAACATGCTGTTGCCAATACAGGTAGATGTTGCAATCTTGGAAGTCGGTTTAGGTGGAACATATGATGCAACAAATGTGGTATGTTCTAGGGACATCAGGAGGTCGTGTTGCTCTTCTTCTTATCATATATAGATTTACCCATTACATCTTTCAGGTTGAGGCACCAGTCGTTTGTGGTATAGCTTCTCTTGGGTATGACCACATGGAAATCCTTGGTTAGTGTCTTCCCTCTATGACTAGTAGGTGTATGCCTAATGGTGATATATTTATCCTGTCTCAACCTTGTCTTTTGGATTACATCATTTTATTTTGCATATCCAGTAGGTTGGATTGCTGTTTCGAACTAAGTAGTGCTTATTGTACCTTTAACATCCTCCACCAATGTGAAACAACAGACAATGTTTAGGAAATCTAAGTGCAATGGACAATAGACTATCTCTTCTTAACAAAAATATTTTCTTATCACCCATTGCCTCTTTTGTCTCACCAATCCCTTCAAGATACTACCATCTCGAAAGGTATAATGCACTACATGCCATTGAAAGTTATCTGCACAAGTTTTTTGATCTCCTGTTGTTGCTGCCTCGATCATATCAGTTCTTCTAATCCCCGTTTTTCGTAAAATCCTAAACTTCTGACAAACCTCCTAAGCTTCCTATTCTTGTTTATGTCAATTGCTATTATCTGCTGTTGATTTTGCTATGCTTGGATGTTGATGTCCCCTTATAATGCTATACCACTAGGAAATACTCTAGGACAAATTGCTGGAGAGAAGGCTGGTATATTCAAGGTGCATTGATAGTTGGCTTTGCTGCAAATTTCTGCATAATTATTCTTCACATGACTAATTCAGCAAATTCTACACTAGGGTGTTTCCAAACACCTGCCAACCTTATCTCTCTATCCTTTAATGTTCTTACAACTGTTGCTTCCAATGGACAGCGCGGAGTTCAAGCTTTTACCGTGCCTCAGCCTGGTGAAGCAATGCGAGTACTTGAAGAGAAGGCTTTGAAGTTAGATGTGAGTTTCACTTGCAAAAACCCGTTTCAATTTTATTATTTGCAAACCGAAGTTTAGCTTTTAGAATTATTCAACTAAAACAACTTGATTATGGGGCACATCTGCTGCTAATGAAGGGCATATGGAATATAGACAATGCCTGATCACTAAATCATACCTATGATTCTGTTAACTGGTATATATAATATACCTCTATTTTAATGAAAGAATCTTACAATTGACAGGTGAATCTCCAAGTAGCTGCACCACTGGATCCCAACTTACTGAATGGTTTGCATCTTGGGCTAGACGGTGAGCACCAGTATATGAATGCTGGTCTTGCTGTTGCTTTATGCTCTACTTGGCTTCAAAGGACCGGTCATGTTGAAAGAAGTTATGCTAATAAGAAAGTAAGGTGTATGGTCTGGAAGTAATATATGCTTCTCATAATGATTGCTAGATCGAGTGTTTTCTTTCATTTGTTGTTTAATATACTTGGGTTTTGCATTATCAAAACAGGTTTTGCCAGAGAACTTTATCAGAGGGCTTAATACAGTTGGTTTGCAAGGCCGGGCGCAAATTGTTTCTGATAAATTTAACAAAGATGAAAGACAAGGGGAGCTAGTGTTTTACCTAGACGGTGCCCATAGCCCTGAAAGCATGGATGTCTGTGCAGATTGGTTTTCCCGTGCAGTAAAAGAAGGTAATGAGCACAGATGCACTCTGAATAATCAGTCACGGACTTCACATGAGTCGGTCCAGGATCACCATCATGACCCATTGAATAAAAAATCAGAGCAGGTGTGTTATTTATAATTAATGCGATCCCTTAATGATTTCGCTAATTTATCTTTCTAGAAGAAAGGGGACTCGTACCTTGATAGCTCCAAATACAAATGTAGTGCACTTGTACTAGGGATGAAATGATCATTTCTACATAAAATCAAGGTGTATCACCAGTTCTCCTTGCCAGCGGCTGCAGTGATTTAACTAAAAATAAGTGATACTGCCTCTTGTAGTTGATCTCTGCAGTCATTTACTAGGCTAGGTTTTGAATTACAGGTAGGTGGTAACTGTTAATTGGTAACCCAATATAAAGATTTAAACTTGAATTGATATACGAACGTACATGCAATAAAGTTCCAAGAGACATGCTACCATCTAGTATATGTGTTGTCATCAAATAGTTTAAGGATTTGGGCCTCTTTTTGCAGTGTTGACAAGAAAGTAGCCCTTAGTTATTTTCATTTCCTTCATCGACACTCGAGGGGAATGAATAAGAATAACCATTTTAGATATATTGAATTGGTGGGTTAAAATAATACAGATATTTTCTGTTACTCTAGAAAATTAGACTGCCTAAAGAGGAGGCCTTATTTTGGTAACTAATATTTAGCAGAACGAAGAAGAGCTCGGTATTTCATGTGAAGCATGCAATTTTCCAATGAAATGCTGGCTGACACAACTCACGGTCTACCTTTAGTTGATATATGTAATTTATTGGGAAGCAAGAAATTAATCATTTCTGTAGATAACAAATTTTATGTCTAATTGAGCTATCTTTCGTGGGACACTTTGGTGTTATTGGATGTTAATGTTGAGTAACATTGGAATACACAGATACTGCTGTTCAATTGTATGTCAGTGAGGGACCCTCAATTACTCCTCCCACACCTGATGACTACATGTGCTAATCACGGTATGTTTTGCTGCAAAGGGGTCGAAGTTTAACTGATATGTGTTTCTGTGCTACTTGTACGTTCTGGTATGGCCTTACTGAATTGTTTATTTACTTAACGTGTCAGGAATTCACTTCAAAAAGGCGCTCTTTGTTCCTAATATATCAGTGTATCACAAGGTGGGGACAACTGCAGAACCAGCCAAAGATGCTCAAGTTGATATCTCATGGCAGTTGACTCTGCAAAAAGTATGGGAGAACCTCATTCGCGCTGGAAAAGGTATTTCCTCAAGCTTTCTACTGCCCCATGATAATATGAATTGCATGTCAAGCTTACTGATTCCTGGTTTTAAACAAACGTGGTTATGATTTATTGGCAGAAAATTAATCAATAATTTAATCTGTTCATATTGTTTTGCCTGAGCCAGTCTTATCATAGAAAAGAGTTCCATTCATTATCCTTAAAGATGTTGGCCCTCCCTCTTTGGCAAAAGTTTGAATGGAACAATATTGGCCCTTTACGTGCAGAAAAAGATCCAAAGATTATTGATGTTAAGGGTGAAGAAATTACTACAGATGCAGAAAAAGGCATCCGAACTGCTGAGAACAGCTCTGTATTCCCATCACTCCCATTAGCAATCAATTGGCTCAGGGATAATGCACGAAGAAATCAATCAACACGTGTTCAGGTAATCTCATCTATCTGATATTTAAACTTAACACTTTAAGTCTTAAGTAGTTTTATGGGGTACTCTATCATAACTTGGGTAATATCTGTTTCGGCAAACTTTGTTAAAGCAATCCTGCTATATAGAGAATTGTGAGAACTTAACAAACAATCCAACATTATAGGTTCTGAAATAACATCTGTAAGCATGGTTGATTGAATGAATGAATGAATGAGCTAAGGTTAAAAGGTTACTTGAGGAGATTTGGAGACAGAGATATCAACTTCCCAGGCTTTTTAATAATTAGGTTCCTAACAAATATTAGTTAACACATACATATTAAAACACATTGCTTATGTTTGTCAATTTCTTAAGAGGCTAAGACTGTTTAGGCTTTCTCAGAACTATTGATTAAAAGTAAATTTCACATAGCATTTACCTTTCTATTATTGCTAGGTCTTGGTGACGGGGTCTTTACATCTCGTGGGTGATGTCTTAAGACTAGTGAAGAAGTAAGATGATACACGTATATTCCATGCGGAGCGGTTAGACTGCCTTTCTAATCTATTCGCGGCAGCTTGGTGCTGCTATCACAGCCACTGCAATTTGTATGCTATTCGAGGCAAATTTCAATTTTGTATCAACTACAAACCAACTAGCTCCGAATACTATTCTTGGGAGCCGTGGTTCAACCTAGCTTCTCTCATGCATAATCTTTTGAAGCGAATTGGCTACAGAACTTCAATACAATGCCATTTCATTTAAAGAGTAGTTGAATTGTAACTACTCGAAATAGAAAACCAACTGAAGCTGCCGGCTCGGTTTTGTTGGTCTTTTGCTTTGATTTGTTGATGAGACACATGTATATGCACATTTTAGAAGATAACTCACCTAGCTAGATGGTGATTATAGATGAATGTTGTTGTATCCTCAAAATCGCCATTCAAATATACTCTCAACTTAATTTTGTTTAAACATATGGTCAATTAAAATCGAGAGATATCACTACTAATCATGTGAAATTAATGTAATTCATCTATTTGTATAAGGTGCGATGACTCAATTTTTTTTACTTAAAGAGGTGAAATGTCTTACAACTTCGGTGTCACAATCACGAGACATATTATGATAAACAATTGTAAGCCTTTGTCAAGTGCTTCAGAAACAACGTTTCCATGAGCTTTTTTGACATTGTTAAATTGCACTTAATACGTCGGAGTAAGTTGCTTGAAGGCCCCCCGATAGTGAGACCAAACTGTACTTTGATTCTCAATAGTTATACGGTTGCACGTTAGTTTCCTAAAGCGGTCAAAAAGTTGTATTTTAGTTTCCACGTCAAGTTTTTCATTAACATTTCAGGTTTAGGCGTCAAAATTAGGGTAAAAATATACTATGTATCATTTTTAAGTCTTAAAGATAATTTTTTGCCCCAATTAGTGTCAAAAATAAAACTCCACAATCCCAATTGGGGTGAGGAAAGTTTTGGCGCAAGGGGTTGAAGAGTTATTTTGGCACACCAAAAATTAACTTTATCTTAAAAATTATATTTTTACCCCTATTTTAACGTCTAAACCTGAAATTTTAATGAAAAACTTTACATGGAGACTAAAGTGCAACTTTTAGGCCACTTTCTAGTACTAATGTGCAACCGTATAACTACTAGGGACCAAATTGCAATCCGATCTCACTATCTGGGACCATTACAACAATTAACTCTAATACGTCGAAAGCGTACGCAATTGTCCTATTAAACCATCACTTCCACGTTAGATTTAGATATCTCAAAACATCAACTTCCGTTATTTTATGTGGTCATCTCATATTCCTATCTTTCACCTAGTGCTCAATTATTTGAATGTACACCAAACCCTTCAATTACTGTCTAATACACTACACATACTTCCTACTAAATCAATTTTCGGATCATTCACCGATCAAGCCAAGCATACTTCCTACTAAATCAATTTTCGGATCATTCACCGATCAAGCCGAGCATGTTTGCTAAGCATAACTCAGATCAAACACAATATCACATAGCGTTGTTGGTTTCAGAAAAGACTAGGCCAAACCAATCATGAAACGAAGTGCATGCAACATCCCAGCACGAGATAATTCTGATATTGCTTCTACAGTTCTACTTATGAATTTAACTTAAGCTAAGTTAGACTCTCCTCTCTTGACTATGAAAGTTACAGGGCCACGAGGCAGTGACCTGAATTTTAACCACATTAGATAGACTTGAATTACCTCAGTATATACCTCTCGAAATAACATGACCTGAATGGTAGAATGCATTCTTCAACAGAGTTGAGTCTTGACATCAAGAGCTGGTGAAGACACCAGCTTTGAGGAAGGAATGACATAATCTAACCTCCATAGATGGCCTCAAACACAATCTCATAGTAGAAATTTCCATATGTACATCTAATAGTACATGTCAAAAAATCACCATTATTAATCGATTACAAAAGGGAAACAGAATTTATGGCTTAAGCATCTTCAACAGTGCTCTGCCCACATGTTGCTCCAGACGATTATTGGATCTTGCGCTCACAAGTGCAACTTCCTTAAATGGCAGCGATCCTTCAGGTCAACAGAAGCGTACACAGAAAAAACATAGAAGTCAGAACAGAAGCATAGAATATAATATAAATTTGAGGTCCGAAAATAAAAAATGTTTGCCCTTGATTATGTCCACCAGAGTGCAAAAACAAATATTAGACCTTCAAAGCTAATTGGTAAGCATGGCAGGATTGGGGGTTCTTTGTAGGGAGTACAGATTATAAATTCCCGAAACTCGAGGTGAATCCAGTTTCACTAGTCAACAAGTTTAAATAAGCTAATTGGGCAGAGTCAGAATATGAGATTGCGGGGGACCAGTTCACAAAATTTATAAAACTCATTGTAGTTGAATAAAAGGTGTAAGATTTGAGTGAATCAAACGTAAGGGTATATGTCATAATGTTTCAAACTCAATGAGGGGCCAAGGCACCTAAAGATAGATCGCCTCCACCACTGGCTAGTTCCCAAAAATCACTTAAATAACTATAGATCCACTGCTTCAAGTTTTAAGAGATTTTTATCCATCAGAAAAATGCATTACTAAACCTTCAATCTTTCATGGGCACATGAGTTAGTAAGTCTAGGCAGTGGGTTAGTTAATAGATATGACTTCTTATTTGCTTGCATTGACATTTTCAATCTTTCGGGGTGAAGCTTTAACCATGAGTAACTTTTTGATTGTATAATGAAAAATCAGAAGAAAGTAAAATTATAAAAACATTTTAGATAAAACAAATCCAATAGGATCAATTTATATTTATTAATATAAGGAATAAATAATAAATTAATGCTCAAAGTCAAAGCTTTGACATGAAAAGCAAAAACGTCAAACTAAAATGTATTGTATTGAGTATGTTTAAGGTATACGGATAGTACGCAGCCTCGCCCCTGTGATAACAGAAGAGGCTGTTTCAAAATTGACCCTAGGAAAAAAGTACAGCCATAATGGATATCCGTCTCCTGATATCTTGCCCAGCTGTCTCTATTACCCTTAGAAGTTCATAAAATGGAATGGGGAGAAAAGTTTGGGATCAAGCTAACCGGGGAAATCCAAAGCTTGTAGCAAATTATATGTTTGATGACATCATCAACTTATTCTTCCTTTCTGCTGGTTTTAGTATTTGAAATGAGCACAACAAGTTCTCATCAACAATCATCATTGCTCCAGCATTGTCGAATTCACCACAGTAGTTAGGAGCCGAGAAAATGGTCACAAGCTGTCTGTCAGCAAAGAATTCATAGCCATCCTCGACAACCTATAATAGGCAAGGAAGTTATCTTATCCACTCAAGGTAAAATCACCTATGAATGACATGTCAGTAATAGCCACTACTAAGAAATGCATATATACAAGAAGACCAGGTTCGTTTCCTACCTGATGGGCACGACACACAAGGTCTAAGTCATGCTTCGCCAAAAATTCGGACACTTTGTCTGGGCCAAAAGTGTAGGATACTCCTCTATCATTCATTCCCCACCCCTTGACTTCTTTAGCAGGGTCCGACCAGAGTAAATCGCAGAGTAGACCAGTGTCCGGAATTGCAGTTGGGCGTGGTAGGTTTCTAATCTGATCCAAATGTGTAAGATCAGGAGAAAGGCCCCCGTGCATGCACAATATCTTGTCATCAATAAGTGCAGCAACAGGGAGACAATTGAAGCATTCAGTGAAGGCTTTCCACAATTTCACATTGAATCGACGTTTGCATTCATCATAAAATCCATAAATTCTGTTAATAGAAGCACACTCATGGTTTCCTCTAAGAAGAAAGAAGTTCTCAGGATATTTAATTTTGTAGGCAAGCAGGAGGCATATTGTCTCTAAACTTTGCCTGCCCCTATCCACGTAGTCACCTAAAAATAAATAATTTGAGTTTGGAGGAAACCCGCCATATTCAAAAAGTCTTAAAAGGTCAGTGTACTGCCCGTGAATATCACCTGATACAAATAAGGAAAAAATTGTTAGTAGAAAAATTGGATTGTAAGAGAAACTATTACCTAACAAGATCTAGCAGTAACCAAAATAAGCTCACAAGATATTGAAAACTGAAACTTGACAAAAGAATATCGCTCTAGTTTCTATCATCCTTTTATCTTTTTCGTCAAAGAGCTGAAAGTGGCCACCACTGCTTAAAGGCATCTTGATTGCTTATTGCAATAACTATTCTCACCCAATATAAACTTCATGGTTCATTCATTACTCTCTAGAAACAATTAGGTGAGAACTACATATTTGTTCTGTTTATCTCATCCTTTGGGCCATTCTTGAAAAAACACCCTCCGCATAAGCCCACAATCTATTATTCTAATCTGGACCAGAAACACTAAGAAAACCAAATGATACCACTAAAAATGAGTCATAAAATACTAGTTATAATAACTGGAAAAACAAAAAGAATCACCGGGGAACCTTGCTCTTGATCGGTGGATGGATCAAGAAAATTTAAGAGCATAAACAGATAAAAATGTTAAAAATCTCAATTTTCAGTATCAGCTCAAATCACCAACGCTACATTGAGAAAACATATGAAACAACCATGGGCTACAACTATCTTGACTAATGGGGCAAACATCTGGGGGCAGTAGCAGCCATAGGGGCAGAGGGATAGCCCCCCACCAACTCACTCAAGAAAGGACCACCAATAACAAGTTCACCATTCAAAATAAATTTTGAGCATAAACATTTTGCTTCTCCTAAATACTTTCAACTATGTCCTCTCTTTTTTGAATGCATATGGGGCTATACCAGTATACCTAAATCTGGTTCCTCCAACAGAAAGAGCAGAAAAATAGCCCAAAGTAGAAAACCCTTTCTTTGAGCAACTAATCCTAAAAATTTTACTATAAGTCGAACTGAGCAACATATGAGAAAAGAAAAGTTAGTATTTTTCTGTGAAAGCAATCATATCTTCAGATATAAATCCAAGATAACAAAAGAAAGACAACATATAAGTCGATTAATTACTTAAAGGCTGAAACTTCATAAAGTGAACTACGATTAGAAAGACAATAAAAAATATTGCAATCATAGCTTCACATACCAATCCAATAATATAAGAAACCCCATAAACATATATTCATGATGTAGCTGGTAACTTAAAGCCTCGAATTTTGCAAACTAAATTAGGCGTAGAAAGAGAACCACAAATCTTGTGATCATAACTTCAAATCCAAATCTAACTAAACAAAAGAAACCCCACAAACCATAAACATATACTCAATAAAGTTATGACAAAGCCTTGAACTTTATAAACTAAAATGAGGAGTAATAAGATAACTACAAATCTTGCAATCCCAACTTCAAAATATAACTCCATATAAACTAAAGAAACCCCATAAACCATAAACATATACTACTATTAAATAAATTGATGATAGCTTAAAGCCTTGAACTTTATAAAAGAAACAATAAGAGTAAAAAGAGAAGCACGAATCATGTAATCATAACTTTAAATACAAGTCCAACAAAACAAAATAAATCGCAGAAACCATAAACGCAGTGAAGTAGAAAGAGAACCACAAAGCTATTCGAACCACATTAAATATATCAAATTATATAAATAGTTGATTAATATTAACATCTTAAAATCATAGCTTCAAATACAAATCCAACAAATCAAAAGAAACCCCATAAACCATAAACATATATCCAATAACTTCATCAAAACTTAAAGCCTTGAACTTTACAAACTAAAATCACAAGAGTATAAAGAGAACCACAAATCTTGCAACCATAGCTTCAAATCTAAATCCAACAAAACCAAAGAAACCCCAGAAACCATAATCAAATATTCAACAAACTGATGCTAGCTTAAAAACTCAAACTTTTTACAACTAAAATAATTTGAGTAAAAACAGAACCACAAAACTTGTAATCACAACTTCAAATACCAATTTAACAAAATAAAACAAACCCATAAATCATGAACACATAATCATTAGATTAATGATAACTTCAAGTATTAAACTGAATCATAATAATAACAACAGCAACAACAATAATAATAATATCAAATTAACAATAATAAAGGCAAGAAGATTAATTAGGAGCAAAATTATGACCACAAATCTTGATGGGTGCTTCAAGTTCAAGTAGATTAGGTTGTCTCATGAAGATATCACGAGAAGCAACACAAAGCTGTTTGATTTCTGATTCAGAAAGCTGAACAACCTTCCCAGGCTTCGACGATCGAACCTCAACAAGCTTCTCAATCATTTTCTCCAAAACAACAGGATCCATTTTTGCTAACAACCCTTTAATTCAAAATTCCAATATTTGAATTAATTGGAATTATTGAATGAAAAAAGTCACAAATTTTCTGTATTTTGAAGTCTGTTGACTTTTATAAGTCTACAGTCTCCCTTAATTTGATTTTGTTGGCTTTTTACTAGAGGCGGCTTTTGTTTAGAGCATATATACATGTGTGTTCACTGTGTTGGTATACAAAATCGGGCTAAGATACTCCCATTTTCTTAATTTCTGTCAAATTATAATAGGGAGTAGAAAATATAAAAATTAATTTCTTTGTCCCCAAAACATTGTCACATTTTGATTTTTGGTGGTCGAACATTATAAAATTTGATCATAAATTTTCATCAAACGATAAGAAATAATATAGTGTTGTGAGATCTTTTTAGATTCGTCTCAATATATATATTTGAAATATCAAATTTTTATAATTTGTTCGGATGTAGAATAAGAGATACTCCCTCCGTCCCTAAAAGATTGTCACATTTTGACTTTTGTGGTCAATTACAACAAAATTTGATCACGAATTCTCACTAAACGAAAAGAAATAATATAGTCTTGTGGGACCTCGTTAGATTCGTCTCAATATATATTTTTGAAATATCAACTTATTATAATTTTTTTGCATTTAGAATAAGAGATATTTGTATTTTAAATCGTGCTTTATTGACCACCAAAAGTCAAATGTGACAATCATTTAGGGACGGAGGGAGTATTTACGTTTCAATTCTTGTTTTATTGAACATGAAAAGTCAAAATGTGACAATCATTTAAGAACGGAGGGAGTATTATTTATAATATGTAATGTAAACAATATTGAATGTCTAATTTTAAAACTTGAGAAAATTGGAGGGTAGCAACTTGAGCTGAGTTCGAAAATAATCTAACCTCAATTAGGTCAAACATTTAGTTACTCGCACTTGATGAAATCAAATAGTATTAAAAAAGAAAGAGAAAATAAAAATTGCTCAAGTTAAATATCGCTTTCAATTTTCAACATGTCATTTTAGATGTTTAACTACATCTATTAAGTATTTCATTGTGTAAGGTGGAAGCTAATGTTTTAGATGTCCAATACCTCCTATCTGGAGGCTCGAGTCATATGTCACCATACTATTAAACCATCTCCAAGATGAAAGCTAATATTTTTATTCAATTTTAATCATCAACTATTTTATACATTTATTATAAATTTACATAAGAGATATTATAAAAATATTTTGAGACACAAAATTTAATGATGTTAATTTTATATCACCATGTGATTCACATGCCAAATTTCTTTCATAACAAAAGAAAATGAAAGAGAAAGCTATCCTTAAAAATGCCTTGAACTTGAAATTATTCAAACCAAAAACCTTGTTCCATCAACCATCTCACTCAAACTCCAAAATCCCCTACTTGTTTTCCCTCCTTTTCTCATCTTACCTTTCCAACTTTCCATCACAATATTCCTCTTCTTTCTTCATCATAATATTCCTCTTCATGCTTTTATTTCTTCCACAAAGTCAAGAATCTTCCTTTCCCTCCCAAATATTCCATATTTTCAACTCTTAAAAATCCCAATCTTACCAATTATGCCATCTTTCTACATTTTCCTCTGTTTTTCCAATATCATCACCAGTTCACCACCCTTTTTTGCATTTCTTGACCTCCCTTTACAATCAAACTAATATAAAAAAATCCCATAAGTTTAACTTCTCCTTAACTCAATGTCTTCATCAAATATGAAGCATATCTCTCAACCCTTTATATATGGTATACATTTCATTAGTTCAATATTTGAGTCATAAAGTTTGATCTTGTTTTATTTATTTTGTTCGGTTTGTTAAATGGTTTCAAGAAAGATTTATGAAACTAAAACAGGGTCATCAAATGATGAAAGGAAACCAAAATGGATGAAATGGCTTTCCAAGATTTTCAAGAGTGGTTCAAGTACAAAAAATGAGAGGAAACCTTTGTTTTCTGGAGATGAGAATATGGTTTGGAGAGCTCCTGTTAGATCATTGGTAACACCACCTTTATCAAGAGTTCTATGAACAATTTTTTAACCTTGTCATTGCAATGACTCAAACTCACGATCTCGTTATTACAAAGTAATATTCGTGACCACTAGACTAATGCTACTCGTGCGGAGTTATATGAACATAATTCAATGTTAAAAAGTCATATTCCCCTTTTATATTGCTCAAAGGCTTGTTAGGCTAGAACCATTTCTGACAACTTGTAAGTTTAAGACCATATTGTTGCAGATAAGTTACTACTACCCCTAACTCCATGCAATTAGCATTGTTGCAATATATTTTACGAAATATATTTTCGTGGTATAAGTTTAAGTTGGTATAAGTTTAAGTTTGAAAAATTTGATATGCATTATGTTATGAAGTGGAAGTACTTAATAGTTCTGGAAGTAGTAGATGTTTTGAGGTCTTGGCTGAGATTATATCACTATTTCGAGGAAGAAGTTAACTTCTTGACTATCTATCGTGTTTCAGGACGACCGTTCAGGATGCAACAAAGATGAAGTGGATTTAGACAGCGCCATCGAACTCTCTCTTGGTGAGGAATTTAAGAGACATGGTATGATTATACTAATCATCCACAATTAATGTGTAGTGTACGTGTGTGTATATATATATTTGATGTATATGTACGATGTTTGAAATGTTAACTTATTTTATAGGACGTGGATTGCAAGTTGACAGTGGAGGCGAGCGAGCAAGGGCACCACGTGATAAATTGAATTCGTCATATCCTCCGTATGGTCACTGTGGATATTATCCTACAGAATACAAGTATTTACTCTTTTATCTAATTATTCAACGATCTTCAGAAAATTTTCTGCATATATAACAGGATTAACATTAATAGTACTTTTAACAAAAGGCTTTTAGATTGAGGTAATTACACATGATGGGTTAAACGAGTTGGTATTGTAAGGTTAGATATAAAGCAGTGACAATTCGAGCTCTGCCAATATCTTATCTCTTGAAATGAAAATAATAAGAATGTTCAATTGTCTCTAAAAACTAGATCTCTTTAATGTGAAGACTATAATTGTTTTGAATTTAGTAAATTTTGTTGTCAAAACGTTCTAACAAGATAATGTGTTTTAGCCTATTAACATAGATGTCGTGCATTCCTCTCAACTCTCTCATAAGACTGTTTAATAACTAATGTTTTATTTTTATTTCTAAAACTCGTAGATTATAGATTATCCGGACAGTGTTCCCTGTTAGAAACTTTTTTATTTCGAGCTCCTACTTTTATCTGATTTAAACTGGACAAATGCAAATTGCAGAACTTGTGAAGGTTGTAAGCGTGAAATTGGTTATGGAAATTACTTGGGATGCATGGGGACTTTCTTCCATCCTGAATGTTTTCGTTGTCGTTCTTGTGGCTCTCAAATCACTGAACGTGAGGTGGTTCTTGTTTTATGTCGTTTGCAAACAATGGTGCACCATGCACGGGCATCCTAAGAATGACACAGAAGAAAATAGATGTTTATACATCCCCTTATTCTTACATGATTTTCTTTGTTTTTCAAGTTTTCTTTGTCAGGGAAAGATTCATACCATAAGTCGTGCTTCAAGGAGCTAACACATCCCAAATGCGAAGTCTGCCATCAATTTGTAAGCACCCTACTATATTATTATACCCCTTCTGCATTTCAATATCATCATTGTGGTGATTGGACCTAAAATAATTTTGAGAATATATTACTTCATGCAATGCTAATCTTTGGTTCGTGACGTATGTCATCAGTTTCAAAATACATCTTGCATTCCTACTCTGATGAATTTTGGTCTTGCCTTCTAGCAACTAACCCCATAACCCCACATTAAGTTCTATGTTCAGGAACTATTCTGCATCTTCGCTGTTACAATAAATTTCGGTATCTTGTTTATGATTTAATGATAATGGGCTAATATGGACCTTTGATTTATCTCAGATACCGATAAATTCTGCAGGCTTAATTGAGTACAGGTGCCACCCGTTTTGGTCTCAGAAATATTGTCCTTCACATGAGAATGACAACACTGCTCGATGTTGTAGCTGTGAACGTCTAGAGGTATGAAAGAGCTACTCAGGTTTTAAGTAAAAGAAAACCAACTCTCTCCATCCCTAGTTTTGATTGAGAGTGGACACTGGACACAAGGAAATATAATGGAGGCGAAGGTTTGTGCTAAAATTTGATGCTTTGCCATATTCTACTTGCAGTCCTGGAATTCAAGATATATATCATTAGGAGATGGCCGAAGCTTATGCTTGGAGTGTATGGAATCTGCAATTATGGATACTGGAGATTGCCAACCACTTTACCATTCTATAAGAGACTACTATGAAGGAATGAACATGAGAATTGATCAGCAAATTCCGATGCTTCTAGTTGAGAGACAAGCGCTTAATGAAGCTATTGAAGGGGAGAAACATGTACAATCACATATATTGCCTTTATGCTCCTCATCTATCGTTGTCGATGAAATTCTGCTGATTTAATGAAATACTTCACAGGGTTTTCATCATATACCTGAAACAAGAGGTTTATGCTTGTCTGAGGAGCAAACTGTTACTAGTGTATGTCTACTGGTATCATTAAGCTAAACTCAGATTTAAAACATAGCTTATTTTTATATGTTCTTTTCGATGAACATTAGGTTCAAAGACGGCCTAGAGTTGGGGGAAGAGAAGTAGTGGGGATGAGAACACACCCTCAGAAGCTCATTCGAAAATGTGAAGTTACCGCGATTCTGGTCTTGTATGGACTTCCTAGGTAATCACCTCTTCTTGAAGTAACATTTCTCTAATTGAACCAACTCTTTCCACCTTAGAAACGCCACAATTCTGTGATCTTTAAGCAGATTACTTACTGGTGCTATTCTTGTTCATGAGTTGATGCATGGCTGGTTACGTCTGAAAGGTATGTTAAGGCGCAACTACATGTCTCAAATTGTCATATCGATCAATATGGTTATTTCGAACACCCAAAATTTTAAGTCCTAGATACGCCACCGAGCAGGTTACCGCAATCTTACACCAGAGGTGGAGGAGGGTATCTGTCAGGTTCTTTCTTACATGTGGCTTGAGACTGAGGTTTCACCAGGCATGAAGGATATAGCATCAACGTCAACCGGTTCATCTACATCATCAGCTCCATCAACAAAGAAAGGGGCGAAATCTGGAGTCGAGAATAAGCTAGGCGAGTTCTTTATGCATCAGATTATGAACGATACATCTCCAATATATGGAGGAGGATTTAGAGCTGCCAATGCTGCTGTAAACAAATATGGTTTACGTCGTACCTTGGATCACATTCAACTTTCTGGAAGTATTCCTATTTGAGCATTGAGCATTTAAACATTGTTCTATATTGGCTCTTTTGGAACAATACTTCCGCGATGTTATAACTACAGAAATACAGAACTGAAGTTCTTGACATGTATGTTAGAAGTTCGATGACATTTGAGAAAAGTAATGGAGGTGCCCATAATTTACACATTTAATAAAGTACATAACAATTACCACCTCCAGTCTTTGGCACCGTGCAACCTTGAAAAACTGGTGTATCGTTAATAATTTCTCCCTAACAATTTCTGGAGCGCCCTAACTCGAACCAATTATGCAATCTAGCTCTCAAGAGTCTGGAATGTATGACAGGACCTGTTTCAGTTTCTCATATGTCATGAAGACAATCCCAACACTTGGCACCACCTTGTAATATTCAGGCAAAATTCCTCGGTATAGACCGCGCAAACCTTCAGTTTTTGTTATCTGCCTTAATGTACCAAATATACCAGTAGTGTAGACACGAGCTCGCCCACCAGCTCCTTCCAATTGCATTCGCCTCCTCACAAGATCAAACGGAAATACAACTGCAAATGCACACCAAACGTGTTCAGACTACGACCAAAGTGGGATTTTCGCAGATCAATTACCTTCACACAAAATCTTCTAGCTGTGCTCTGGATGAAACGAATATGCTCAAGTGGGATAACTAATATAAAATGCCAGTAATGTAAAATCCAGTCGCAAGGGAAAAAACATGACCTTGCACACAGTTCTAAAGAATTATTTAAGGAGTCACAAAGATAAAAATAGATTAACTACAATCTGATTTGGCCAAAGCAATAATTAGTATGAAACAACACTTCCACATAAAGAAAAGCCATGAGAAGTGGCCTACAGGTCCTTGTGGATAAGAATACCTTCATACATCTTGAAATCGTAGAATCGTCCAACTCTAAGAATACAGTTGTTAACACTCATAAGTACATTTACCATTATTGGGTGTTAGATTTAGACTGAACTCAAATTAATGTCAATCAAAATATTGAGAGCAAATGATAATGGCACCACCAGAAGAATAATGAGGGAGCAGTGGTCAAATGAAGCCTAACTGAGAAGCATACCTCAAAGAGGACGCCTCTCAATTTAGGCAACTGCAGGACAGATCACCTGAACAAAGCCACCCTATAATGAAGCAACTGCAGCTTGGGAGAGCCAATTTATCTAATTAATGTAGGAGGTCAAAGGCTATCTTAGTTGAGTTTAAATAAAGCATAAATTTAGTTGGTGAAAGACGAAGTAATATTTTTTTGGCCTTCTTACTATACAATCAAATGGCAGATAAACATGTCTGCACTCTGGCTCTAAGGGTCAGTTCTTGTTAAATATTTAGAGAGAAGCCTGCACTTCAACCTGCCTCTCTGCATCAAAAGCATTGAAGACAGCTACAGGCATTAACAAATTTTTTTCATTATAAACCAATATAACCAATTTGGGTGCAATGATAATTTTCAAGAGATAATAGTAATAGATACTCATCAACTTTTACTTCTGGCATTTCAAAAGCTCGAGCATGCACATATACAGATTATGGTAGTTGGAGACCTCCAAAAATAGTCTAATACCAAACAGACTTACTATAGTTAAACACTGCATCATATACATACAAGCTATAAAGAACTAAATAAAGGGGCCACATGTGGGTGACCAGATGTTGCTTAAATAAAAAACTCAATTCAGGTGAGAAGCATCTATGTGTTTGCCTGAGCTTTGTAGGAGCTTTCTAAGCTCCGATACTTGCATAAGGAACTACGCTCTAAATATGACGTCTTTTCAGCAATATGTGACTTGTAGAAGGTGAACATCAACGCATTTTCTACCGGTGCTTATAATTAAACCGTCACATAAAATTGCTTGAACATTGAGAATAATGTTCGTCATATAAGCTCCGCCAACGGAACATCATATAAGCTCCAGAGAAAAGAAAAATTAATTGGGCTTTAAATTCAAGAAACCACATCTCAAATGATTAACTGAGAATCTCACCTGTTGATGCAGCAATGCCTGAAATACTACCACAAGCGAGACTAACAAGCACAGTAGAATCGTGAGGTCTGCAAATAGAGTGCAAGAACAAGTCTTTCTAAGAACAAAATTTAACGAGAAAGTTAAACTATAAACCTGTAATATTTACCTGTGAGAACGCCAGTAAGACAGTGCAGTTTCATAAACTGAAAAGCTAATGGCCAAATTTGGACCAACACCCTGCAGCATTACAAAATCTGTCACCAACATGCTAATATCAAATTATGAAAAAAAGAAAGAAAGGAAGAGTATCTATGCTATCCTTATTTTGGTCTTCTCTTCCGAGAAGAAAAAGAGGGGATACTGTTTTGGTTTTAGTTAAGTGATATGCGGTGGAGGAAATATTAGATTTTACATTTCATGTGTGTGTTCTTGGGGAGGGGGCAGAAGGATTGTTGTGTCGGACATACCAACAAAGTTATACCTAGCCCTTTATAAAGGCCAAGTGCTCCTTCTTCCCTCCTAATGGTATGTAGGGATTGCCATATACCTCTGTAGTACAATGCATTTCTCTGCAAAATCGAACAGAGGAAAATGTGACTATACGAAAACTAGAAGAGACACTTCAAAAATTAAGATATTTGCAGCAAGAAGTATACATCATTGAAGTGAAGAGCAAATTTTACATCATTGAATTGGTACCTGTGCTGCTAAACGTGTTCTCACAAGGTCAAGTGGGTATGTGACTGAAGCTGCAGTAATACCAGCTAAGCCGCCCCCTATAAGTCGTATACAAACATCTCTTAAATGATCTCCTTGATTTTCTACTCCCCAAATTAGCTGTAACATCTGAAAGAAGAAAAATATCAAAATCAGAGGGGAAAAGAAGGAAGTTACTGCTACGCAGAAGACAAACCAACCAATATTTAAATGAGCAATGGAAATCTCCATTGAACATTAGTACCAACATTCTTGTAACGTTCAAATGTGTAGAAACTGATCGAGGAATAAGGAAGACGATGAGCAATTGTGACCAAATTCCCCTTCCAGAATGCTCGAAATCCTTCTTCCCGAACAATTCGAGAAGCCTCATGCCATAGACTAGCCTTCCTTAAGGTAGCTGCATCAGAATGCATTCCTTGAACCTGCAGAAGAGAGAAGGATAATGATCAGACCAACTTTACAATGAAACAGCATTTTAGATAAACATCCTATGACTGATTCTATAGAGTTTAAGTGAAGGCACACACAAGTCACATCGGCAGGAGAACAAGAATTCATTAGATATTTCCACATCATTGATAGTATCGTCACACTACGAAGATAGAGTCGCAACTATTTAAAGAATATACAATTGTTTTATAAAAATTGTTAATGCATCTCCAAGCAGCTGCTTTCAATCATCATTCTAATCCCGGACACATTATTAAATCCACACAGCTCTAAGGTGGTTGTTTGAGACAAAAAAGTAATGTTGAAATAAAAATTTGATGAAAGCCCGTTATTGGGATTCTATTCCATGCCTCAAGCAAACAAGCCCTTTGTAATCCAATAAGCTTGATACTACCTCCATTTCAAACAAGATATTTCCAGTTTATCATGATTGACACACAACAACAATTTAAATCAAAACCACAATGTTAATAGTAACATACATTAAAATTCTATCTATCAATATTATCACCAAATATCATACAGGCACAAATTTATTTGACTTCAAAATTTAAAAAGTCAGACATCAAAATCAAAAACTTACCATCTTTAAGTGATGCAGGCAATAAAATCCCCCCATAGTTCACCATAAAAATCCAATCTTTTCCATTTTACTCCCAAATTCAAATGTTGAAATACCATTGAGACTCCTCTAAGGGGTCGATACTAAAACCAATTGTTTCTTGTTTATTGATGGATAAAGACCACGAGGCCTTATGAATACACTAGAAGCGTCTTTGTATTAATCAACCAATATGAGACTAGTTCTTAAAAAATCGAAAATAACATAAAACGCAGTATTAATCAACAAATGTGAGACCAGATTCTCAATAAAAGAAGAACCTGGAAAAGAATGGTGAGACGAGCAAGCGGTGCAGTACACGTCTTACTGACGGCGCCAGCGACTCCTCCGGCGAGCAGCTGCGACACTGTCCCGATCTGCGATTCCTGATTCTGAGTACCACTACTTCTACACTGCGGCTGCTTCACCGACAATTTATGCCCAGCGGCGGCGCCGCCATCCACCACCACCGCAGCTCCATGAGCAGTATTCAATGCCTTCTGCCTAACCGCCGCCTCCGTCGTCTGCATCTATATAAGTTTTTCGATATATTGATTATATGATATATAGGGGAATATATGAAATGGTGAAGGTTTTAAGAGGTATGGACAAGTATTTTGGGATAAACCGTCTTTGAGGGAGGGGGGTTGGAGCATATGCTGTTTTTTATGAACTGTTTGCTTTGGGGACAAGAATGACGTTTGTTGATAATTCCATAAAATTTTCGATAGAGTCTGGTAAGTGGTAGGATCGTTAGGTTGAGATAGTATGTGATAGGATCGAATTTAGGTGAATCTAATACTTCGATTATTGTTTTGCAATTATGTATTTCGATCGTACTCGTTATATACGATCGTTAGAAATACACATCATAATTTATTTAGCTAGAAAAATTTGTCAAGAAGAAAGATTAAGTTATAAAAAAAGGCTTTTATTCCTTTGTCCCTTCAACTCTTACTATTTTTCAAATAATCATCTAATATTATTATTGACACGTGCTTAAAGAGTAATTTTGGTACAATTATAAAATTACTTGTACCCAACCCCCCCCCCCCCCCCACGCCCACTATTTGCTTTCAAAACCTACGTTCACCTTGTTTCACGCCTAAAATTGAATTCGAAATTCTATCTTTTGAACTTAATGATGAGCTGGGGGTGAGAGGTCACGTAGTTAAGGCCTGAGTGAAGTAATGAGGCTGATATTTGTAGGTATGAATGAGGCGGGGGAGGAGGCTTCTTTTTCAGGTGAGGATGGGCGGAGGAAGTGAGAAAGGTCGAAGGGATGGGTTAAGATTAAAAAAAAATGATAATATAATATTGTACCAATATGCCCTTGAAAATAAGTATAAAAAATAATTTAAAAAGATAATAATATGAGGAATTATTTAAAAAAATAATGATAGTTGAGAGGTGGAGAGTCAAATAAGCCTAAATAAAATAGGATGCACTTTTGAGATTGTCGATAGACACATATAGCCTATAGGCGGTTAATTAATCATACGTAATACTGTACTTAATAATGACACATCACACACTGACACAAGTAATAACAATACTAAGTACCGACCATGGTTTTCACGTTTAAGTACAAAACTGTAGTCTATAATCTATATAGTCTAATGCCTTCAAACAAATCCAACGCCCACCATCAATATCGACTCGAAGGCTTATCACTTTTGTCAAAAGCCCAAAAGTTAGACCACATGCAGATGTCCAATTTGATAGGCCGGATATATTGTAGAAATATATCCAATTTAATCATCCTTCACCAACTCGATACTCCATCCTCGATCATAAAATCGCAAATAATTGAAATTTCGAAATCATATTAATTTTTGTTTTTATTTTTAATTGAAATTGAGTATTGATTTTTTTGGGTATTAATTTTTTCCGCAAATAATTTTGTCATTAACATCAACTAACACTCATCGAAAATGTCGAAAAGTTGCAAGTTGTAACATAATTGTGGTAGAATGACTAAAATACCCCTATAAAAATGTTTAAAATGTAGAAAAATCGCGAGTTGTACCAAAAAACGCATGAGTGACCAAAATGATACACAATACCCAACATTAGTGATTGAAAGTTTACGAAGTCATACTTAGGGTTTTTTAATACACGTTAGTGATCAATGAAGTCATTTGTTCAAAAAATAAATTTTAAAAAGCATAAGATAATATACTACCTCCAATCCATAAAGAGTGTATTTCTAGACATTTCACACAAATTCAGAAAAAACATTCAATATATTTACATGTTCCATCCATACCCCTATAAAGCAATCCTTAATACTCTACTTTATCACTTAACTACATAAATACAATATTAGTATATTACAATCATTACCTTTTTTGAGTTATTCTATAAATGAAATAAAAGAAAAATAATAGGAGAAAACAAAAATAACTACTAAATAGGGAGAGTATAAATTTAAGGAATGAATAAAGTGCGCGAATAATTTTTGGGGGGTCCAACCATTATAGAAAGCTCAAAAAACAATATTTTTTTTTTTTATCATTTTTCACTTTTTCATCGGCAATTTTAACTTTTAGGAGGGATGATGTGAGCGCTCTTAAAGAGGATATGTGAAAGACTATGGAAAGTTGACAAGTTTGAAATATGTTAATAGGGTGGGTTAAAAATGTAAATGGATGTTGTTTGACTATAATACCCTCTTAAGTGTCTAGTTGAGATTTAGTCAATTTTTTCAAATGATTTTGCATTTCAAACTCGCATGACTTTTCATCTTCATTAGTTATAGTAAAGGAAAAATAAAGTTACTGAGACTATATTATCATCTAATTAATGACGAGCATGAACAGATTAATTCATACATAATTAACATGAAATGAGCATCTCGAAGAACTTGAATCTAATTAGAGTTCGCAAAATAACTCGAAAGATATAAGATAATTGGAATTCGGAATGCCAACCGAACAGAAAAAGCTCAAAGATAGATTGCCGAAGTACCTTTAGTGGAAAATATTTGAAATGCCATTTTGCTAGTCCTTCTCCAGTCTCATCCCATCAAAACCACGCCTCTTCCAATACTCAGACAAAAAGAGTACGTACTTCCTGCACCACCCCCTTCCCTCTACTATAACTTCTGTCCAAATACAAACAAATTTCACATCATTTTTTTTCACATCACAATTCACTTCCTCAACAAATGAATGTCTGAATAAAATCAATCTCATTTGTTTTAAAATTTGGGCAACCATTTTGTTTTCTTACAGCCATTTTGGTTTATTCTAAAACATTTCCCCATCTCTAAAACCATAAAAATAAATAAATTGAACAATCTATTACTGCGTCAGTCCCTAAATGATTTGTACATTTGACTTTTTCATGGTTAACAAAATACAATTTCAAACATAAATATCTCTCATTCTATATATGAAAAAGTTATAAGAAGTTGATAGTTCAAAAATATATATTAAGATGAATCTAACAAGATATTATTTGACTATATTATAATATTTCTCATTGGTTAATGATAATTATTGATCAAAGTTTTTAAAATTTGACCATATAAAGTCAAAATGTACAAATCATTTGGGGACGGAGGGAGTATTACATAAGTCTAATCTAAATTAAAAGTATTTATAATAAAATAGATTGAAACTACAAAGTCATTCTTAAAATTTCAAGAATTTATATTTGTTACAAACATTTAAATTATTAAATTAAATCCTCTAAAACCTTAATGTCCCTTTCTGTTTACCCCACCAGGCCCCACCGTCTCCCTTTTCATCCATTTCTGTTATACACACACCAACACAATAACATTTTTTGAGTGGAAAGACAATTCTGCCCTTTTATTTAGAAATGTAGTGTTTTCATAAGTTTGAGTTGGGGGCACAATTGTAATTTCCCTCTGCAAAAACACTATACTGGTGTAGTGGTGTGTGTAGTGTTTATTTCCTCATTATATCTTCCAATTCCACAACAGAATTTTCTCCCACGTTCAAACATTCTTCCATCATTTCTCCCTCAACTCCACTTATTTTGGCTCATAGCTTTCAAGCCATGGAACATGTTTCATTGCCTTCTGAGTTTCTCACTTTTGAAGACATCTTAATGGACAATACTTTCAACAAACAAACCAATACTACAAACTCCATCTTCCCTTCTGAGTTCCCTTACGAATTCAACCACAATGCTAACATAACTACTTCACTCAATCGCTCTCTTCAACCCATTGCTTCTCACAAAAACTATGAGGTACCCTTTTTACTTTTTTGTTTTGTTTCTTTAAATTCGAGGCTTGTCATCACAAGTAATCAACCCTTGAAACTCGTCATTACAAGTAATATCTCGAACCACCGGTCTAACCTATAGGCTATGGTTTACCCACTTCTCATTTTATTCTTTTATGTTATTTTTGGTTCTCAGATGTCCTCTATGATGGGTTATGGAAGAGACTCATGGGATTTGATTTATCAAGCTGCTGCTGAAATTGCAGAGCTGAAAATGAATGCTGTTGATGTTTTGTTGTCTAACAACAGAAAACTCCTTCATCAACACCAGGAACCTCCAAGAAACTTTTCATCTTTCTACAATGCTTTTGTAAGAACCCCTTTAATATTCTGCAACCCATATCATTTTTCTGTAATTGTAAATAAAAAGTAATCACAGATATTATTTGCAAAGACGAGACATTCGAGTTACAATGATTCAATATTTAATATAAAAAAATAACAAATCATTTCATGGATATTATTTGTAAAGACTCGAAATCGCGAACTTCAAGTCATTTCAACTACAGGATATTATATGTAATTTCTTTTGTATGCATAATTTACTAATGTGTCAAGTTGGGGACTTGCAGTCGCTACTCGTCTAGTAAATGATGGCGTTCTTGAATTGTAGGTTGACAGAGTGAGGGAGGAACAAATGTTGAAGCATAAACAACAGATATGGTCCAACAATCATGCTCAAACAAAAGTGATTGGCTCAGGTATTGGAGTACATGGGGAACATGAACAAGTTGCATGGCAGTATATGAGGCAGCAAAATCAAGAAAACAGGACAATTGGTCAGGGTGCCTTAATAAATGGTGGATCCAGGAACCAATTTTCTGGTGGGGTGAAAAAGCAGAGTTCTGGAACTGGAGTTTTTCTGCCACGAAGTTATGGAGCCACCAACCATAATAACTCCAACAAATCAAGTAATTTTACTAATTTTGCATGTTTGAAGTTTCTCTTTTAATCCTTTTTAGGGATGTTTTAATTGTCATATATTTTTAGTTATACATAATGTGGTTTAAGGTGAAGCTTTTGTTGGTTATTGGTCCGAAATTCGTTATGTAATCGGAGATGAGGTTTTATTTCCAATATGCTAGTATACTAAATTGTTCATTTTGTGGAATTATAGAATATGCAAGGTTATCGCGTTGTCGTTTTCTATTTATCTTCATCACCCCACTGAACTGTGGAAAATTTGGCCACATTTGTTGCTTTTGTAGAAGTCTCTTGGAGTTGTATGATCTGCTGTTTTTTCTGTTTAGATAAATTTATGGTGAAGGGAATGTTTGTCGAGATTTGATTGACGTTGAGTTGTCCGGTTACTGTTCCACACAGGTTGCTTAGCTACTCCCATTCTGGATAGGGGCACTCCACGTCCGGATAGGAATTTCAATGTCATTGGTTCTGGTATTGTTCAACCTCGGGGCCAAACCCGCTTTGTTGAAGCGTTTGATTCAAACTACGGTGTGTTTTTTAACGAATGGATCTGCGGTGTGTACCTTTTTCTATATTCATTTAACTAAGAAATTCTTGAATTCCACTTATTTAGATGTACAGTTAGCGAGGATGAAGCTGTTGCTGAAAATGCAACATATGCAGCGCGGAAGTTTTCCACAGCAAGGGAATTACCCACAGGGACATTGATCGTGTCCTGGCGAAACTGAACTCTTGCTAGCAGAAGATGGAAATAAAATGGAAGAAAGAAGAGGAAAATCTGAAGACAGCTTTTGTTAGTCGTATAACTAGTAATAGTAAATATGGTAGTCCATGTTTGATGTTTAAGGGGAAGCGAACTCCAATTATTGTAAAGATTGGATGTTTAGTTTAAGGAATGCATAATAATGGGTTTCGTAAAGCTCAAGATTGCATTTTCTGTGGTAAGAAACAAAGCAATCAGTTGGATTGAAGTTTCTCATTCAATCTTCCAGCCCTTGGTAAACAAGAGTTAAAATTAACGTTCGCTTCCATTTTATTGACACTCTATGTTATATTTAGTTAAAACTTATTTCGATTATTCGTTCGGCCGGCCTCTAAACTAGACGCCAATGCACACAAATGGCATGGCATCCAATGCAGATGGTGCATAACACTTACAATTTTTTATGTTGACTATGAATGATTTTTTAGTTGCATTATACAAAATTACAAGAAAACATAGTTTTGTAAAGACATTAAGTACTAAAATAAATATTATGATATAAATTTATATTTACTAAAAAAGGGTTCATAAAATATTCAAAATGTGACAGTACTTGGTGTGTTTTTTGTTTATTCGTTTTAATGATATTAATACCATATCCTGTTGTGAGTCCTGCTCCATTGGATGCTACGTTTGTTTGCACTTTTTTTTGTTTCTGGAACTGAGCGATTCAGAGGGTCCAGGTTCTTTTCATAATTCAAAGCAAATGTGTGGGGAACATTTTTGGTTATTACGTGTTGGTGTTGTTTTCACCACTTTGGTGCTTTGCTTGGTCAAACACTCACAAATTACATTATTTCAAAAATATTGTCATATGGACCGATCGAATCAATTCATTAAGAGCAAATGACACTATCGATCACTCGCTGTATTTAAAATTTACAATTCGATCACCCTTATTTAGTTTTGCTAATATTCGATCACTGAATCGCGTACTTTTGCTAAAAATACAACAGTCCACACTTTTTTCAAGTTTTGGACAATATTTGAAGTTTTCACAGGGGCATTTTCATCTTTTCACTATTAATCATTCATTTTCATTTCATGTACCATTTATTACTACTATCACAGCAAATCCCTTGACTTAGGGACGGAGGGGCAACACTATACACACTGGAATTAGGGGTACGAATGGATACGGTTTTTTTAACCGAAAAACCGAACCGAGTCAAAACCGGCGGTTTTGGTTCGGTTTTTTAACCGATCGGTTCGGTTATGGTTTTTATTTTTGAAAAAACCGATCGGATCGGATCGGTTCAGTTTTTTGACAAAAAACCGCCGGTTAAAAAACCGATCCGATCCGACAATATTTAATTTAATTTGTATATATATTTATAATGTATATAACCCTAAATCTCATTTCTAACCTAAAATAAAGAATGAGCAGCCGCACACCTCTTCACCTCCCTTCCAACTCCAATCTCTTCACCTCCCTTTCAACTCTAATCTCACCCCATTATTCCCTCATAACTTTCCAACTAAAATCTCATTTCATTATTTCTATACACACCACCCTCGCGCCTCATCCCATCCTCAACTCCAATCTGATTTAATTTTTTTTTCTTCAATTCCATTGTCCAGTTTCTAATTGTCACAAATCTTTTGTTTGATATTTTGTTCAATTCTTCTTATAAATTGATCCCAACGAGGATTAATTGCTTGATTGATGTTTGATTGCACAACTGAAGATTCAACAATATGAGGATTACATTTGTTTGTTATTTATTCAATTCTTTGTTTGTTAGTTGTTCAATTCTTCTACCCTAATTCTCCTATGAGTTTTAATTTTGATGTCAATTAAGATCGAGAATCTGAGGATTTACTGTAATTTGTTCAACTCTGAGTTTTTTCAATTTTAGTTTTGTTAAACCGGTCGGTAAACCGAACCGGTCCGAAAACCGCCGGTTTTAACCGAAATCGGTTTTCTCGGTTTGCGGACCGGTTTCGGATTTGTTTTTTGAAAAAACCGATATGTCGGATCGGTTTTTTATTTTCGGAAAAAACCGGTAAAACCGGTCCGATCGTACCCCTAACTGGAATAGTGATTTACTATTCCTGAATAGTAATTTTTAGGACTGCAATGACTATTTTACCCCTCCCACTTAATTTCCTCAATCACCACATTTATAAATAGGGAAAATAAAATAATCATTTAATTAATAATAATTTACTATTTTGGTGTGTATAACAGATCCGCGGACCGAGGATGTTACATTAACCCAAAGATTATTATCCATTCAACAACGTAGCAAAATAAAGTTGCTAGAAGAAAAGCAATTTTTTCTCCGTTGGTTGTTAATCAAAACTGAACCCCCACCCCCACATAAGTTTTGGCCTGTGGGTCTTTGCTGATGATTCTAAATAAATTTTATATAAATTAATTTAAAAAGATATTTTTACATGACACATTATTAACGATTGTTTACACGCCACCGCAAAAGAAAAGATGGAAGAATCAAGGCGCGTTCGTGTCCTCCTGTTGCCCTCCCCCCTCCAAGGCCACATCAACCCTATGCTCCAGCTGGCTACCATCCTCCACTCCAACTCCTTCTCCATCACTATTCTCCACACCCAACTCTACACCCCTACCCCCTCCCACCACCCCCACTTCACCTTCCTCCCTCTCGACGACGCCTTGTCCGATTCCGAGAGAGCCACCTCCGACATCATCGAGCTGACCAGGCTCATCAATGTCAACTGTGTTGTCCCTCTTCGTGCCTGCCTCAACAAGCTACTCGATGAGGCACACGTGTCCGGTCAGAAGATTGCGTGTTTGATATCCGATGCTGCTTTGTATTCCACGAGAGGAGTGTGTCAAAGTGTGAAGATGAGAAGAATTGTGTTGAGGACTGGTGGGGTTTCTTCTTTTGTGCTGTTTAAGGAAATTCCGATGTTGATCCAAAAAGGGTATCTTCCGATTCAAGGTAATTAATGGTTTTAATTTTTATTTAATTTTTTTATATATTTGTTTACATTCAGATTTCGGAGTCCAAGATTTTATATTGTTTGGTTATTGGATATAATGAAACAAATCAAAATGTCTAATCATAGTATTTAATCTTTTGTGGAGTAGAGTACTAATTAAATAGTTGATTGTCGTTCACCATTCAGTTAATGCGCAAGCAATGTTTATGTTATCACATGAGTAAGTTCGCGTACTATCCGTCCCCCTTACTTCCTTTAGGTGGGAGTATCTTCAGAGTCACAGGGGCATGGCGTTGATGATGTTGTATAAAGTTGATGAATACAGATAAAGATAGTATTTTTCATCTTCTTTACCACTAACATTGTAATGTTTGATGTATTAAAAGTTATAGTTCAATTAATGTTCCAAAGTATGGTTTCCCTGTTTTATCATATGTTATGTATTTGATCTAGTGCAAGCTGAGGTTATAATAAAGCCTATTTGAGGCGTCAGTTTTGGTAAGCCAGTTTGCACAAATCATTCAAATCTTAATTCCTTGACATTGCTAGATAAATAATTCCAGTTTATGTCTGAGAATTATGGTAGTTATTTTGAAAAAGTATTAAACTCTGGCTAATTTAGATTTTTAATGTTTCTTCTTATTTGGTTAGAATCAAGACTTGACGAGCCTGTCCTGGAAATCCAAGGGTTTAGGGTTAGAGATCTCCCTTCAATCAAAACGGCAAGCATTGAAAGGTATTATCAACTTCTTACAGCAATGATAGAAGAAACAAAGGCATCTTCAGGAATTATATGGAATTCTTTTGAAGAACTTGAGCATTCTGCACTTGACACTCTTCGCCAAGAGTTTTCTCTCCCAATATTCCTCATAGGCCCCTTTCAGAAATATAGCGCAGCGTCATCTGATAGTGTAATGACTCCTGATCGAAGTTCTATAGCTTGGTTAGACAAGCAAAACCCTAAGTCAGTCATTTATGTAAGCTTTGGAAGTATTGCAGCAATAGATGCAAAACAATTCTTGGAGATTGCTACTGGACTAGCTAACAGTAACCATCCTTTCTTGTGGGTAGTGAGACCTGACCTAGTTCAGGGTTCAGACTGTCATGAATTATTACCGAATGGGTATATAGAGATGTTGGGTGGAAGAGGTCATATTGTTAAATGGGCACCTCAACAAGAAGTGCTAAAGCATCCTGCTACTGGAGCTTTTTGGACTCATAACGGATGGAATTCAACGTTGGAAAGTATTTGTGAAGGAGTTCCCATGATATGTATGCCCTTTTTCTCTGATCAAATAATAAATGCTAGGTATGTCAGTCATATCTGGAAAATTGGTGTTCAACTAGAGGGTGGGGTTGAGAGGGAGAAGATTGTTGAGATAATCAGAAGGCTGATGACAAGTAATGAAGGTGAAGAAATTAGAAAAACGATGTCTCAGTTGAAAGAGAAAGTAAATGTTTGCACCAATGCAGGTGGCTCGTCGCATAATTCTCTACAGAATCTTATAAGTTTCATCACATCATCTTCTCCTTGAGATCTTGAACCCAGTACATAAATGCTGTATAAGCAGAAAGTCTTTCCATAAACCCTCCATGAACTACAAGATTAGAAATAACGTAGATGAGGATGGTGTCTTTTTCTATGCTTCACCTGAATGTAAAGCATACTGCAAGGCTGTTGCATCTGTTAAGCGACTCCTTGATCTCTTCAGATTTTAGATATTTCAGCAGAACTCCTGATAGCTGTTATCTTTGCCTCATTCCCCGAAGACTGCACATAATACTGTTGGAAGTTCTTTCTTGAAGGCTGAAGGTGTTATATATAATTTTACCTCCCCACCTTCTATTGTTTCAAGGTATCCGATGTTTACTCATTAAACCTCAGTGAATAAGTAGCAAATTCAATTTATAATGAAAGCTACCCAAGGTTCGTGCCGTGTATAGTCAGCATATGAGTTCCTACATATGATTTACTTACTCCTACACACTGAAATCTTCTTAAAACAGTATAATCTAATGTTCTGGTAGTTTGCTTATTCAAGTTTTGCATGTCCGGAAAGTACAGAACACAACCTCAAGACATATAATTACTGCATCAGATGTCAAAATACAGAAATCACATTACTTTCAGTTGGACCTTTTACTTTATAGTATAGATTTCCAAATTATTGTATGACTATCCCTCTTCACTCGAGCATCATTTATATTTCTGAATGATCAGCATAATTCAGGTATGTTCTACCCATGTTTACAGAAAACACTAAAATGACTGGCGAACGCAAATGAGATTAGATGTTCCAATAGTTGGTTGGTTGGATTATCATTTCATTCATTTGCGAATTCCAGGGAAATACAAAGGAATGAAGAAGAATGTAACTGAATAAAAACGAGTTTTGTTTTTTGACTGCTCATTTGACATGTTTTTTAAGGAAGGATACTAAGAACCTCCAGAACATGTTAATCTCTTCTTTACATGAAGAAACAAGAAACTAATATCTTTACACTCTTTGGCAAAGTATTCATTTTTGTCGTTATTGTTGATAACCCAAGCACACATAATGCCTCCAACTTCTGATACCAAAGTTTTTTTCTTCTTCAATTATTCAGTAGAACTACAAGTTACAGAAAACTCACACCAAGTAACAGCTCATGAACTATTTCAATCAAACTTATCCTTTTACAGCCATGGATTCAATATCCTTCACCAAACGTTTCAAATTCTCATATGAAGATCCACCTTCACTCAAGCACATTTTTGCCGATTTCGCCATATCCTCTGCCCTTTTCAAGAACTCTTCTTTCCTAACCTCCATTAGTTCTCTAACCGACTTCTCAACAATAACCCTATCACAAGTATCTTTCATATCCAATCCAAGCCTCCAAAATGCTTCCACAAATCTACTATTTATTTGCTGATCCATAAAGTAAGGCCAACATATCATTGGAACACCTTCATAGACACTCTCCAACGTCGAGTTCCATCCGTTATGAGTCCAAAAACCACCCACTGCTTGATGTGCCAACACTTGCTCTTGAGGAGCCCAACCAACAATGTATCCTCGCTTCTTTGTACCCTCTTTGATTTCCACAGGAACATTCTCCTCCCAATCTTTCCCGGCAACTGAATCTGGCCGCATAACCCACAGAAAACTCACCCCACTATTGACCAAACCGTGCCAAAACTCAAGTAGCTGTTCTTTGGTCACCGTAGCTATGCTCCCAAAGCTAACATATATAACCGACTTTGGACTCTGTTTGTCTAACCAAGTAATGCAGCTCTTATCTTCTTCCCATAGGCTGTTGGAAGAAGTTTGTTCTGCAGCTGTTCCTACTTCTGCACCTAATCTTGTTTTCAGATGGGCATGGAGGGGTCCGATGGGGTACAGATTCGGACACATAGAGCGCATCTGGTCTATCATTGGACCTTCTAGCTCTTCAAATGTGTTCAATATGAGACCAAAAGCTCTAGCATTTTCTTGGCCTTCAGTTTTGTAAAGTTGGACCTGTATGTTTGATATATCACCCAACCTACAAAAGCTTGGAAGATCTCTGCGTCTGAGAAACTCCTCTGTTCCTGGAACACTCTTTACAAGTTTATCCAAATCATCATCTACAACACAACATTAACAAGTTACTTCAAGTTTTGTTATATAAATCTAATTTCTAAAGATATTTGCTAAATATCAAAAGGGTATGCCTATTAATCAAGAAAAGGAAGCTTCCCTGCTTCAATGAACTTGGGATTTCAAAGATTGACAAATTACTTCAACAACAATAACATGTCCCGATCCCTATTAAGAGGCTCCTGCCTAGCGGGTTATGAGGTCGGACAGTATGCATCCATAGGAGCGTAATAACTAATAACAAGGAGGTTGTTTCCAAATTGACCCAATACTAAAGTGTAAACTTATCTACTACTACCTCACAATTGAAAAATACATAGGAAGTTCTTTTGCCAATTAACAATGAGCTAATTTAATTTATTTAATTATATCAGAGCCATAATGATATAAATATTTTAACAAACTACAAACTTTGCAAATTTAAAATATCAACATATTGCCTAAACCTAAAAAAAGGGTATGCCAATAAATCAAGAAAAATAATTTTTCCAGCTAGAAGATTGTTCATTTACCATGAAAAGGTAGCTCCCCTGCTTCAATAAGTTTAGGAAGGCAAAAGAAGGCCCAAAGACAGCAAGCACTCAAAGTCCTAACATACACAATCGGAATCCCAACATCATTAGCAACATCACAAGTAAATCCCATGATCCCATCTGCAATGATACACGTAACAGGCCTAAGATCACCACCAGAAGTCAACATCTCTTTAAAAAGCGGCTTACTTCTAGTCCTCAAAGCATCAAACAACTCCATGAATTGATCCCCAGAACGAAGATGGTCTTCGGGAAGACCATCCCAAATGGTCTTGATTTGGAACCCAGGATATTGATCAAAACGTGATTGGATGTTGGTGAAACGAATGAGGCGTTTGTGGATGAACTCAGTGACTATAAAGGTGATGTGGAAGCCAGAGAGGCAGAGGAGCTCAGCTAGTTTGAACATGGAGTTTACAGGGCCTTGGAGAGGTAAAGGGAAGATCACAACATGGGGAGGGAGATTTTCTTGATCCATTTTTGGGAATTTTTTCAACTTGGGAGCTTTGTATGAACTCAAGATGTTGGGATATGGTTTTGTTCTTCTGTTTTTCTTGAAAAAGATGTTGGAGGAAAAATGGTTGATTTTTGTGTTGACCAACTTGATAGCCAAGTCCATTGTTCTAAAGGAAAGAATATAGTTTATGCTATTATTGGAAAATTAATCATTATTGACATTCTTTGTAGATTACTACCAATTTAAGCTTTTTCATTATTGACAAATAGTAAAATGTTAAGGTGATTATATCGGGACCGATATAACTCGAATGTATTGAAAATTGATGAAATATCCGGAAATCTCACAAGTCACAAAGTGAGTGGTGAAATAATAAAATGTTAAGGTGTTGTAATAAGTATTACAAATATGATGTGATTTGTACACTTAAATTTTCATGTAGGTAGAGCCAGAATTGCAAGTATTTCAAAATTTGTTTTTATGAATCTTGCATGAAGATTTTCTTTTCCCCAAGTTATTAGAGATGGTCAAATAACAACTTAGATCAAATAATATCGGACTATTAATCCAACTACCGGTGAAGAAATATATACTATTTTTTGTAAATTAGTGATGAGTTGAGTTTCGAATGCAGGACCTTCTGGTCACTAGCAAGAGCCTTTTCCACTAGGTTCTTCGATAAACTCGGCGAAGAAATATATATATATATCTAAGATTTATCTAAGATTTATTTATAAAGGCGGGATCGCGTGTGGCCCACGCGCGTGGTCCATACGCGACCCCGCATCTGGTCTTTTTGTTTTTGTTTTTACTTTTACTGCATCAGAAGTTGTACGTTGTGCCTCATACGTTATACCGAAGGTCAAGTGTCCACACACGCCAAAGAGAGTGAGGCACAAACGCCCGCTTCATGCATCAGACGCTTGTACGTTGCGCAATGGTAGTTGTACACACGCCTACATTTTGCACAACCCACATCTTCATCCCCTTCTTCATCCCCTTCTTCATCCATCATTCTCAAAGATTCCACACTTCCATGACAGATCTTCATCCCCTTTTCCTTCCAATCTCTACTCCCCCATATCTCTGCCTCGCGCTCACCTTACTCTATCATCCTCAAACATGACTATCATCGGAATCCGTATTATTATTGGGAAACATAGTTGGAATGTGCTCATTATTACACTCATAGAGCTGCTCATGTTAGCGTAACCCCCCCTTTTTATATTTTTTGTTTTATTTTTAAACCCTAATTAATGAATAAAACTTAAATGTAAAGAAAGTACTTAGAAAAATCTAATCTTTTTGAATTTACTTGGATTTGTTATTGTATGAATATGAGAACTAATATTCAGATGGGTAATCCCTAATTTCTTTCTTTTTATTTCAATCCCCCATCAAGAAATTAGAAATGCAAACCAAGTCTTTGGTTTTGATGGTTGACTTTCGTGGACTGTGAAGTCAAACGATATTTTGTTCAAATCAAGGTTATATGTGTGAATTAAGACTACATAGTTTGTAATTGCAACAATTCAATTAAACTTGACAATATTTGAGAGATCGAGTGAGTATTATTTTTAAATCTATGTACTAATCTTTTGTATTCTTGATTATAATTTGATTATAGCCAAAGCATATAGGAAATGATGTATGGCATTCAACAATCGAAAAAAGGGACAAGAAGATGATGGAATTGCTCTCCTAGATCCTGGTAATTTTGCTACCTATTTGTCAAAGGATATGAATAGCAAGGAAGAGTCTTTTGTGATGCTTGTTTGTGCTACTGTTTTATGTGGAATCATGTTGTTCTTGCTTCTCAAATTGAGGGTAATGGATTGCTCTCTTTACCGATTCGGCGAATTGAAGCATATTGTTGAGGAGACCAGGAGACTAACCTTAATCCTTGAAATCTAAATAAGTTTTCTTGGATTTGTTTGGGTATCATCATCTATTCATCTGAGTTGTTTGGTCTTCTAGCTAGCAGTATTGGAATTCCATGAATAATGATTATTACTATGAGAAAAATGTTAGAATTCTCAACATTTTGGATAATTTGAAAGTGCAAATCAATCTATTTAAGACAGCATTACACCTTCTGGCAAAGTGAGCTACATAGTTCGTATCTTTATGAATTGATATGATTTATTTGGCAGCTTATTTTAGCTTAATCACCGTCTACAAGCATGTTACAATGATCTTGATCACAATTTTTCATCCACCTACTAATGTAAAAAATTCACGTATGAACCTTTGAGTATTTAGGTTTTATTATATTTACCACTCTTATCAGTCTTATGAGTTACTAAATCTCGCTTTGGTTAGTTAGTCCCGCATTCAAAATAATGATATAGCGGCCCGTCGGTCGACGGGCCCCATTAAGCTAGTATATATATATATATATATATATATATATATATATATATTCTTTCAACATGTGATCACTGATTCATGGCCCATGATTTCCAAAAACTCAGCCTTCGCACTTAATTATTAGTCGAACACTAGAGGAAAAAAGACGAAGTGATGAAAGACACTCAATTATTGTGAAAAAGACAACCATGAATTTTTTTTAGGCAAGTGAAGAAGAACCAATCAATGTGTCCAACTGAATTAATTGAACTTGACAACTGCGATTATTAGCAATTGATGATGCCAACATTAGAATACATATGCATTACGAAGCACAAGATACATCGAAATTTTATTAGTTCCCAACTTACAATTCATGAAGAAGATACAATCGATATATTAACTTTAATATGACCGAATGTTTTTAAACAGGCTTCCGTATAATAAGTGGACTACGGGGTCGGATGGTGCGCACCCTTACCTCTATGATAACAGAGAGGATATTTCCGAATGACCCAAGAACGAACAAGATACAACTGATATGGACAAGAAAATATAATAGTTAAGTGAACAAGATACAATTGCTATGGACAAGGAAGTATCAATGGTGGTGGTTGTGCAGAGCAGCATAAGCACGGGAATGTTTGGAGTGCTTCTTCGGAGATTCATCGTTGACTTGTGCATCATAGTTCTCAAGTTTGCAAGGAATCTGAAGCTGCTCGGGGCAATCATTTGGATGCTTCAAGAAGAAAGCCATACATTCAGCTGGTTTTTTTTGAGATCCAAGATCAATAATGCAATTCATGCTTAGATCAAGTTTTTTACTCTGGATCAACTTTCTGCATTGAGGGCCAACCTGGGTAAAATAATTGTTTTTTAAGGTGAGTGTCTGCAGGCTTTTGATGCTGCACAATTCTTCGGGTACAGCCCCATACAAATGATTGTTTGCAAAATTCAGAATCTCCATGTTTTTCAAGCACCCAAATGACCGGGGAATAGAACCCGTCAACTGGTTCCCGCTAGCGTCGAAGACCTCTGTTTTCTTCAGCAGTCCAATTTCATATGGAAGACACCCAGAAAGCCGATTGTTGAGAAACAACACTTCGAGTAGTGTATTACCAGCTTGGCCTATGCTTTTTGGTATGGGACCTTGGAACATATTGTTGGCTAAAGTGAGGTAAACAACTGGTGTGTGGCCTAAATTGGAAGGGATAGTACCCGTAAACTGGTTATTGTTGAGAAAGAGCGCGTCGAGGTCTAGATCGAACACCTGACTAGGAACGGGACCGGTAAATTTGTTGAACCTGATATCCAAAAATGTTAGATTACTACGAAGGACTGCTTCTGGAAATCCCCCAGTAAGCTGGTTGTTACTCACATCGAACTCGTATAGAGTAGGCATCTTCTTGAACGCATCAGTAGGAACCTGACCCTTGAAGAAGTTGGTATTTGCATGGAAGAAAATCGCGCCTGTAAATCTCCCCAGGACATCAGCCACAGAAAGATTTCCAGAAAATCTGTAGCCATTGAACTTTACTCCTGCAATTCTTGTTTGTTTTGTGTCTGTTGTGGTATCACAAATAAAGCCTATGTATTTTGACTTATCTCTACAGAGCTTGTTACCCGTCCAGGAACGGGTAATGCCTAAAGGGTCGCCCGTTATTAGCCCCCTTAAACGTTGGATGTCTTTGATGTTCTGTTTGAGTTCAACAGATAAATCGAAAGGAGGAAAATCATCTGATGGTGGCGGTGGAGGAGGATGACTTGGAGGCTTTCTTTTTGGTGGAGGAGGATGAGATGGTGGCGGTGGAGGAGGATGAGATGGTGGTGGTGGAGGAGGATGAGATGGACGGGGGGGTTGATGAGGGGGAGGGGGAGGGGGTGGACAGGGTGGAGGAGGAGGGGGTGGACAGGGTGGTTCAGGCTGATTACAATCAGGACAATCTCCATAATCAGGAGGAGAAGCTGGAGGAGGACTTCCTCCTATACCGATTCCGATTTCAAGAACTTGCCTACTTTCAATGCCAGAAAGATCATTGGCAATGGCTTGGTTGAGACATGAATTTGAGATGAAAATGATGAATATTATTGGAAAGGTAATTGAGTAAAATGGATATCTTGATATGTTTTTCTCCATTTTTTCCCACCCTGGATGGAATTTGAAGAGTGGTAGATAGTTTTATGAGGAAATGTAGATATGATTTATAAAAGTATTTAGATGGAATATCACTATCATATATTGTTTGTAGCTTTCTTGTAGACATGTGAATGTAGTAGGGTCATCAAGTTTAGGCTACATTATGAGCACTTGTTTATTATATCTAGTGTTTGGTGTGAGGAATAAACGAGTTCTTTTTTTCTCCAGTTGAAGACTTTGGGTGAGGGGAGGTCAACTATGTCACATAACTGTTCTTCTGTTTATTTCAATGGACTCGTAATTATAGTCGAACCATTAATCGTGAATAATCTATCAATTATGTTATGAATTATTACAAGAAAATAGTATTCTGAAATAAGAAGTCATTTATGAATGAAGTTTAAATTTTAAAAAATTAAAACTTCAATTAAAATATATAATAGTAAATGATAGTTAAAATAATGTGATGGATTAATAAAATTTAATTAAGAAGGGTCTCATCTCAACAACTCAATGATTGAAATGCATTATTGTCTGAGTTGTCTTCATATAGATATAGGCATATATATGGGCATATGGCCATGGATGCCTTTTTTCGAAGTTTCTGTTAATTTATTACCTAATTTTTAATATTTCATGAAGCACTACTACTTCTCATTACTTCTCATGATCATTTATTTATATATATACTAGTCTTTTATGTAGAATTCATCTTATGCGAATTCGTTCTCTTTATACAATACTAATTTTGTTGTATAATTAAATAGATGACATTGAATAATAATTGATTCATTAGCAATAAGACCATATTATATATCTCGATTAGATCCCATCCTTGAAGCAATGAGCTCTCATGATCATCTTTCCTCTTAGATATTAAAATCAACGAATAAACGATAGCATTTTAGTCAATAAAAACCTCTTTGTTACTTGTACTATTTTGAAATATTTGGCTTGATATGGAGTCCTTTATTTCACCACATCCATCATAATCACTTGCCAATATCTAATTCTTAATTATTGCGTAAAAAAGTTAAGCCGACAAATATTAAAAATCAAAGTATCCAAGTCTTTTACAGTTGGAAATACTTGCAAAGACTTGTGAGTCTGAAGAGTCATTGAATCAAGTCGGCACATGCATGTAAGAAGAAGACATGAGGGCTTAATTGTTAAGGACCAGTGTAGTCACCCTCTCAAAAATCACACTAGTTGAGCTAAAATCTTTTATCAAATTGCTGCATACGACACAAACTCAAGATGCCTTTTTGTTCACTGCATAACAAAACAATAACTGTGTCTGCTACCTTTCCACAAAATATATTTCAATCGTGTCCAGAAGGTACAAGGTCTACATCCATGATTCATATTATTGTATCAATAATTTATTAAAGGAAATATTTAATCAATAAACATAAACATGTTCAACAAGTTTGCCAAACCGTTTGCTGTATTCCAGTTAGGAATGAAGTAACGGGTTCGATAAACTTGTTTCGTTTTGAATGATGGATTAGGGCTTGTTTGATAATGGGATGTGCGGTCCATAAGTCCATGTATAGGACCGTATGGACATGCCTGACAGTCTGTGTGGGATCATCTAATTCGCACACGCGGCATGCATCTAGATGAGATGATACAATTCTTCTCTTTCCTCTACATACTCTATAAATAGGTAACTCATTTCATTTGAAAATGTAACTTAATTCTGAATTCTACCTAAAATGTACTTTCGTATAAGATAATGTATATAATCATGTACCAATTGTCACTTAACCTATTGTCAATTAATATTGAGTTGAGAATGAAATCTCGTTTACCCAGTGATATTTAACCATCACTATTTCTATGTGAGAATTATCTGGCAAGCTAAATTTATAACAAATATAATGATTGGATTTAGTTATAAATAAACTATTACGTCATCATTCATGGTAACATAAGTGACTTCATCATTCATGGTAACACATATTTGATTGGATTTAGTTATAAATAAACTATTACGTCATCATTGACTCACTGCTAAACTGTAATCGTCTACAACAACCTATTACCTTTCGAAAAGAAAATTGCTAGGGCAAGTATCAACAGCAGTGGCTCGAGACCATAGTCACATAGTTTGGGGTATGGTATAGGGTTCGATATTGAATTAGTTTATATAACCCGGTATGGTGGGGTAGGCTCATTACTTATTTATTTATTAATATTATTTTATTTTTAGAATTTTTAACTTTAGATTTAATTATAAATAGGTTTTTAACTTTTATAATCATAAATAGCGATACTTAGTAATATTAATTTTGCAACGTTTTATTTTTCATTTGAATCCAATTATAAATATTATTTATTTCTATTGAACCAACTCTGAGCCCAATTCACCAAAAAATAAGCTCAACCCAAATCTTAGAAACCCAAATAAGTAATCTTCCTCTCTTCTTCCCTTCGTCTCCGATTCTTCCTTCCTCTCACTCTTTTTTTTCTTTCCTTCTTCTCCTCCTCCGATTATGACCGAATTGAACTCCGATTCGGTACGCCCATTATCAACCGGAGTTCGGGAGGGAATCTACCGAACTATGTGAAATGGTGTAGTTCGTCTTCCTGAAAGATCCTTTTGATGCTTGATTATGACTAGATCTTCCTCTTTTATGAGATAAATTTTGTACAATAACAAAAGCCAAACATCGGCTCTTGCTAAAGGAAACGTCATTTATTGTTCCCTTTTACTATAAACCAATACTCGCCTCGGACCTATACTAATTCAGTAATTTGAGCGTCGGGTGGCTGCGTCGACTTTGGTTGTAGTCTGGATACCCTCGAAACATAGAACGAGGAAACACATCATTTATCACTCGAGCTAGGAGCAAGCAGGTCCCCTTGGGTCCCAGAGGCCCCTAGGGAAATCAAGATCCACTTCCATCCAGATCGGATTCTAAACACTTGGGCCAACATGGCTAGATGGGTACCCATCATCATAACTCATAACTCCCCACATCACATCCCCTATTCGAACTATTAGTCTATTAGTGTGGACGGTGTGGTCCATTTCAAATTTGGTGTCTTATTGTCCATTCCTCAATTGGGAGTCACTAACATGATCAAAATTTGTTTTGGTATTACTGATAACTGATATTGCTGATAGATCAAATTTTGATATTACTGATAACTGATGCTTTAATCAAGTTTCGAATTTGTTGTTCCAGTCTCTTACCAACATGATCAATTGATCATTATGTCTTATGTAGTATGTACGATTCATTTGTTTTTATTAAGTACAATTCATTATTTTGTAACAATATTCGATCTTTTCTATTTTTGTCAAAGGTCTTATAGTCCGCCAGACAGATTATAATGTGTAGTAACAGTCCTGGATACCAAACGATAACCAAATGATAACCAACGGGATACCAAACGATTAACAAGTTTTTCATGGATTGGAAGTTGCAGTTCGAAGATCTCCACTACAAGCAATTTCAAACAATTCGAAAAATAAGAAGTTTGACTATAGAAGGGGTGTTCCATTTCTGCAGCTGATGAGCAACAAATGCGGAGTTGCATTGTTGCGTCGACAGCAACAAAGACAAAGCTATAATAGCAGATTGTTTTAGAGAAAGGTTCAAATTTGATTGTTACAAGCATACATATTATTCTATAATTTGTATTGTTGAATGATATTTGTAAAGACCAATATAATACTGCAAAGCAAGTTGAAACAAGTAAGTAGGAGTAGTTGTTGACAATTGGTGTTCAGACAATATAATGGCAGCAAAACTTTTGACTCTTTACCCACTTGAGATTATTCTATATCTCAATCGACAATATCAACGACTTCAAACTACAAATTAAATAATCTTCAACCAATATGTGCCAATGTTGTTGCTATTTTGTAAGCAAAACTAACGATAAAAATCAAATGAATCTTCCGTTCGGGACTTCTATTAAGTTGCAGATTCCACTCGCCGCGCTTGAATCTCACGCATGGCACTCTTTATATACTTGCTTTTAATATTGATTTTTCATAGATTAATAATAACTAGTAATCTATTGAGGAAATTGCCGAAATGGTCCCCGAAAGTGGCACCAGATTGCACTTTGGCCCCCAATAGTGGCACCGGTGCAGATTAGTCCCCAAAAGGGGCCAGAAAGTTGCAGTTTGGTCCCCAAATTAACTTTTCCGTTATAATTTAACGTTGACACGCGGTTTTGGGGTTAAAATGGGGCAAAAACATAATTTTAAATACTTTCACTTACCTTAAGTTACTTTAACTTAGTTTTGGTGCCAAATTGCAATTTCCAACTCTTTTCCCTCCAAAAATAACTTTATTCCTCAATTTTTCCCTCCTAAATGAAATGTCTATATGAAGACCCAAAACCACAATTTTTTCCTCCATTTTTCCCTCCTCAATTTCTTCTTCAACTAAAATTTCTTCTTCTATTTATGTTGAATAAGAAGAAGAAATTGAGGAGGAAAAAATTGTGGTTTTGGGTCTTCATATAGACATTTCATTTAGGAGGGAAAAATTGAGGAATAAAGTTATTTTTGGAGGGAAAAGAGTTGGAAATTGCAATTTGGCACCAAAACTAAGTTAAAGTAACTTAAGGTAAGTTAAAGTATTTAAAATTATGTTTTTGCCCCATTTTAACCCCAAAACCGCGTGTCAACGTTAAATTATAACGGAAAAGTTAACTTGGGGACCAAACTGCAACTTTCTGGCCACTTTCGGGGACTAATCTGCACCGGTGCCACTATTGGGGACCAAAGTGCAATCTGGTGCCACTTTCGGGGACCATTTCGGCAATTTCCTCTAATCTATGCACAGTTCAACCTGTGCAATTTCGTTCAAATAGTATTTCATAAATTTTATAACTATATTCGCCTAAATATGACATTATAAAATAATAAAAATTAAATTGTATATCTAAGCATATTAATTTGAAAAAATACTATTCACTATTAACTTTTTGTCATTAAAATATATGCACATTAAAAGGGTAGTTATTTTTCAAATGTTTGTCTTAGATAGGTGGCAAACATATATGATGCCACATGGATAACCCAGATGATCTCCTAGGCTTCACCAAACAAAAGCTTCCCACATTATAGTATAGATATGATGTGAAAATATATTATTAATATGCTTGTAAGTGTTTTTATACTGGTTTTATTTATTTATTACAGGATAAGAATTAGAGCGTAAATGAAAAAAATTAAATAGTCTGTCGTTGGAAATGAATTATGAGTAGATTAAAATATTACTTCCTCCGTCACTAAATGATTGGTACATTTTGACTTTCATGGTTAATAAAACACGATTTAAAACATAAATATCTCTTATTCTACATGCAAAAAAAATTACACAAATTTGATATTTAAAAAATATATATTAAGACGAACAAGATCCTCATGACTATATCATTTCTTATCATTTAGTGAGAATTTTTTATTTAAATTTGACCATAAAAATCAAAATATACCAATCATTTAGGGACGAATTGAATATTAGTGAGATATTGCCTATATAGCATATGATTCACGTAATTTTTCCTCGGTAATCATAATATATGGACCAGCTGCTTTATAATGATTTTAATATTTTAAATGTTGATCAGATGCCGTATACAATCTCCAATTCGTTATCTATCTACCTCCACTTGCTCTACACTTGATAAAACGAATAACAATAATGGTAGAATCTATTCAACATGCCTAGGTGTATCATTTAATGGCAATTAATTATTCAACATCCGTTGGTGGGTCATTTAAACACTAATTAATTAATCGATGGAGGTCATTGAAGTATACCATAATTAATTTATTATTATTCATAAAGGTAGTCCAAATATTCTTAAAGTTACGTTCCCCTTCAAATGAATGGATTAAAAATATATATATTTCTTTTGTCCTTTTCTTAAAGGCCGTTTGATGTGTTCTTATTATTATCGAGACACAACTTAAAACGTAAATATTTCTCATTCGACACTTCTAAAATTTATAAACAAATCTAATAAGATGCCACATGATTATATTATTTCATATTTGCTCATGATAATTCATGGTCAAAATTTTCAAAGTTTGACTCCAAAAATAAAATGGACTTCAGAAAAAGAGACGTAGGAAGTATTCATTAAAAATATGATGAAGTTATGATCTATTTTAAAATATTGAATTTGAGTCACGTAAATATATGTTATTATTAAGTTAATAATTCCTACAAGAATGTTTACATTACATATATATTAATATCACATACATACTAATATCATATATATATATATAATAAATGAACAAAATTAAAACATATAGATATAATACTAATATATTTAATTTTGAAAATAAATTTAATGATTATGTCATATACATATAAAGTACACAATATTTTAATATTTTATATTATATTAATAATGTTAAGAAATTATTTGAATATCATTACCTTGGTAAAGTAATGAGCTATTGCCATCAATTTGAGGGTAATGTGTTAATCCTCATATGGAATAATTGGATTAATGTGGAAATGCAATAAAATCGTGCTATTAACTGTCAAACTAAATAATTGAATAAATTAATTTTATTTCATTTGCCACTCTGGCATACCAACACAATTTGAGTTGCTAGTTTCACTCACTAATAGCTTTTTTTTTGTAAATTTGGACGATGAAAAGTATAACTTTGTTTTTTTCGTAAATTAGCAATGAAAGTATGATTCAATAGTATTACAAATAATAAATATATAAATTAATGTATAATAAACTGTTATAGTGGATGCTATCTGTAGTAATAAGTCATAGACAATTATCTTAGAGTTACATATGAGACATATTATTTTCAATAATGGTGTGAACCCAATATACCATACTTGGAAGCTTTGAGTCAATTGTTCAGACATAATGCCTCTTACTTATAAGCTGCGGTCTAATTTCACAATATACTATTGAGTCATCAACAAAAATTTCAACTAACGAATAAAGAAATTGAATGATATTAACTAATGTAACAATGAGAGTACATATATGAAAGAACATGTTTCCACTAAGAGTTTAACTTGAGACTATGTAGTATAAGTTTGAGTCATAAACCACTAGTTTATTGAAGCATCAATCTTAATAGTATTTTTTTAAGATGTCAAGTGTACTATTTTTCTCGTTATGTGTAATTTCTCTTTTAATTATGATGATTATGAAAGTTTCGATTAAGGGTAAAATAATAATTGTATTCACCTTTATTTATTGTTAGGTGAAAATAGTTGGGCCCATAAATTTTGTTAGATTAAAAATATATAATTGAACTTTAATGTTCAATTTTAATAGTATACATAATTTGAATATATCACTTAGATTGAACAATCTATAATAAAAATATTATCAATTAACAATATATTTAATGATTTTGGTATCAATCTAATAATCGTGATTTAAAGTAAAATCTTGGTTGTGTGCCTCCGTCAAGATGTTACACAATATTAATTGTAAGTAGTGACAATTAAATTGAATAACTTTTGAGGTAGGGACTTAAGAACATTAATGACGACAGTCAAACACAAGTTATTCAAGGGCCTAGTAAATGTCCTTCCCAAAATGCTAATTTTAGCTTTATTTTTTCTTTTTTGCAAATGACATATATTATATCCTTTCCAAATTGTAGTTCCATTTTCTACTTTTTGAATTAATATTTGAAAATTTTCACCAACAAAAAATGATATGGTGATGGGATATTGTTAGATCCGTTTCAATACATATTTTTAAAATATAACTTTTTTATAATTTTTTTTGCATATAAATTTAGAGATATTTACGTTTTAATTAGTATCGTTGTAAAAATTGAAATGAGAGTTAAATATTGAGGCATGAGGAGCATAATTTTCTTAAAAGCTCACAAATCTATACTTCCTCCATTTTTTTTTGTAAATTAGTGATAAGGTGAGTTTCGAATCCACGACCTTCTGGTCACTAGTAAGAGTCTTTCATATATTTGATATATTTGATCGAGTTGATAATTAGTACTCCCTCTATCCCTAAATGATTGATACATTTTGACTTTTATGGTCAACAAAACACAATTTAAAACTTAAATATCTCTTATTCTATATGCGAAAAAATTATTAAAAGTTAATATTTCAAAAAATATATTTAGATGAATCTAACAAGGTCCCATATGACTACATTATTTATTATAGTTTAATGAAAATTCTTGATCAATTTTTTTAAAATTTGACACAAAAGTCAAAATATGTCTATTTTTTAGGGACGAGGGGCGAAACGACGACAAATGATGATGGATGTGATAATTGCAGCCTCCGAAGTCAATCACTGAATGCATGTTCAGACTTTAGATTCACACTTGGCGTAATAAACAATGATGGTCCAATCATATTATATAGGTGTGACTAAAAATTGATAAAACTGTTCCATCTCATTTGACTTCTTCACGCCTCTCTTTCCATTTTACTCACCTAAATGGCCAAATAAATATGCTAAAAACTCGCATATATTCTTACATTATCCCCACATAATAAAAGAATAAGATTCTTCATTAAATTTAGTAATAATACTTTTTATTACTTACCAAAAGTGTTTTTTTAACAACGTATGGTGTTGGCTGTTTTCTTGATTGGTTTGTAGAATTTTGAGCTATTTATTTAAAGGTGGGGGGTATAATTTTGTTGGCTAATTGTCACCTATCTCTGAGGCTGCTGAGAATCAAATATTGTTTTAGCTTTTTCATAGAGAGGAGAAGAAGAGGCGGCTCTCAGAATGACGAACGCTGACCGTAATGACGATACACGTCCAGACAAAGATGTCGAGGTTCCTGAAACAGCTCACATGATTAGCAATGGTTTGTTTTTTCTTGGTTTTTGTTTGCCCTTTATTTGTCTCTTTTGTTTATGTTTCATTTTGTTGTTTTCCCATTTTCATGTGGGTGGAGTCAAGTATTTTATGTTTTTTCTTTTGTGGAGATAATAAAATGATCGAAAATGGCTCGTTTTACTAAATATATTTCTGTTCTGTTGACTTCGATCTTGGATGGAGTTTTCGAAAAAATCCTTTGTTATTGGGCAAAGATGCTTACTTTTCGGCACCCTTTACTTGCTTAAGCGGGAGAATCTTCAGACGCATTGAGTCATATACTCATATTGATGTTGGAAACTGGACAATCTTTTTGAAGCAGTTGGGGTTGTATCAAAATTTTGTACATGTAAATCTTTGGTTTTGTTTTCTGCATTTAGGGAGCAGATTTATATTTGTATGATGTAATTGTTTCCTCTCTTAATTGAGAGCCCCTCTTGAGAAAACATAGGTTGTGTAATCTTTTTGTTCCTTTTATGAATGTTTTCCAAGGTTGGATTTGAGTAAGCAAGTTTGTATGCACGAGTGCTTATATATTTTTATATTTGTTTAATTATGTGCTAAAGTACTCTGTCCTCCCAACTTCTTTGGGTAATTTTGTATTCCTCTGCGACTAATGATGAAGATTCTCCCAAATAGTTTGCGATAGCACAATTAGACTCTAAGGGATTGTCTTTATGTTAGTTTGTTGACATTGGATTTTATGTTTTTGAATTTTAGCGTATAAATCGTACTACTATGATGTCAATGTTATTAATCAACTTTGATCCAAGCTACTCAACTAAGTAACCAACTAACTCCATATGGGCAGTAGACAACAATTATATTTGTTATCTTCGGTTGATCTTCAATTGAGTAAGAGGGTGTTTGATACTACCTACACGTATTATCTTCGTGAAGCAGTAGGTAGTTGTTTGTAATTTACTCTTGGGTATATGCGGAAACCGCCTGCGTCTTATCAAAGGAGCAAGGTTTCCTATTTATTAAACCCTCATATCCCGCTTAGATTGGAGCCTCTTTAGTGGCATTAGGGTATTAGTGTCGATGTTGAATTAAAAGCTACAGAAAAGCTCAGTCAAGAATTTGTAAAAAGAATTGTTATTCTTCTTCTTTTGTGTAACTCAAACAATGAGTTTTCTTTGTTATATCATCACAAATGTGAGTGAGCACAGTCCCATCGATGGCCATACTGTTATTCATAAACGACCTACTTCTGGATCTTGATTGGGACAAATATTTGGCAACATATTCCTCTATGAGTAGTCATTGGTGACTTATATGTGCATTTTTTGTTGTAAAAATGCAGATTCATGGCTGCAAGTAGGGTTTGTTCTCACGACGGGTATTAACAGTGCATATGTGCTGGGATACTCTGGAACAGTGATGGTCCCTCTAGGTTGGGCAGGAGGTGTGATAGGGCTAATACTAGCAACTGCTATATCTCTATATGCAAATATCCTGGTAGCAAAGCTTCATGAATATGGGGGAAAGAGGCATATCAGATACAGAGACCTTGCAGGATTTATATATGGTATGAAGTACGACTGTGTCATAATTTAATGTTTAGATTATGCCGCCCCTTAAGTTCTTATATCTTATTGTTTAAATCTTTCAGGTCGCAAAGCTTATTCCCTTACATGGGGTTTACAATATATCAATTTGTTCATGATTAATGTTGGATTCATTATATTAGCAGGATCGGCTCTAAAGGTAGTGTAGTTGTTCCCTGTTTTATGATTACATAGTTTCTAGACTCTTGAGAATGTCTTACGTATAATACACTATGTCAACATGAATAGTTGATTCTAACTTAACCAACCTTTGCAGGCTGCTTATGCTATTTTCCAGGAAGATAATCCTATCAAGCTGTCATATGCTATTGCATTTGCAGGATTAGCTTGTGCTCTATTTGCAATTGCGGTTCCTCATTTGTCAGCGCTGAAGTTTTGGCTGTGGTTCTCTACATTTTTCAGTCTGGTGTACATCATTATTGCAATTGTACTCTCTCTCCAGGATGGTATATTCTCTAACACTTTTAATTATTTGGCTAAAACATGCAACAATATATACACACACACATATGGTAATTACTTTGATACCTGTGGATGCTAAAGAATTTGTTGTCTATAGTTTAAATGTTGCTTCCTCCATTTTACATTTACGAGCCTCCTTTGACCTTTACTTAGAGGATTTCTAACATGAATTGGCTGAGGGTCGTCCGGAAAGTGATATTTTAGTGGGGCAACAGTACACTCAATATACACCATCATGATTCATGGGGATTTATTTATTACCTTTGTATTTCCCTTGTTTTTTGTTTGGAGTGAGTTTTGGGATTCTGAGGAGGTAATCCACTGCTTTGGTTTTGTATTTGGTAAAGAACTATGTGCATTTCTAGTCATGAATGCTTTCCTTTTTGGACTGCTAAAAACGTCCTCGTTATTTGATAGAATATTCCATTCATAGAAATATGGGGCGAGTAGCTGGAGTATTTTCGCTGCACTGTATACAACATGATACTACTATATTAGGCTATAATCTTTGCTAATATACCCTTGGACTACCTCTCCTGTATCAGGAATTAAGGCTCCACCACGGGATTACAGTATACAAGAAGGATGGACAGCCAGCAAGATTTTTACAATAATTGGAGCATCTGCTAATTTAGTATTTGCCTTCAACACTGGAATGCTTCCAGAGATACAGGTTAGCTTGCATGCTTCTATGAAGAAAAGGCATAATACTGATTTTGCTGCTAAGTTAATCCAAGCATATGCCACAATCCACATGTAAATATAAATTTGGAGTCAGTTTTCATGATCTTAAATCAGTAACACCCATAATTACGAACACATCTTCCAGACTTGGTTCTGGTTTCAAGGGCTGGACTGAACTCTTCACTACATTTTCTGCTAGTGCGATAGGCCTCACATTGACTAATATTTCCTCCCTTCTCCTTCGTGCATACTCTCAGATAATGTCTAGTTTTTAGTTATGAGCCCCTTAAAGTCCCTTTATTATGAAAATGAGCACCAGATTTTGGTACTCTTTGTTGATGTGAATTTATAAGACAAAATAATGTTTGGATATCTTCGAAAATCCTATCTCAGTTGTTCCCATGCTTATGTATATATTTGAGGTTTATTTGGTCTTGCATATATGGTTGCATATTAGTTGTATTATACATTTGTATATTGCTGATATATGGTGTTTTTCCCTTTTGCAGGCTACTATTAAACAACCCGTTGTGAAGAATATGATGAAGGCTCTGAACTTTCAGTTTACAGTAGGAGTCTTGCCCATGTATGCTGTCACCTTCATTGGTTATTGGGCATATGGAAACACCACATCAGTCTACTTGATGAATAGCGTGCATGGCCCAAAGTGGATGAGGGCATTCGCCAACTTGTCAGCCTTGTTGCAAACAGTTGTTGCTCTACATGTAATGCCTCCCCTTTTTTGTGAATTTTCCATTCACCTCTTGAGAGTGTAGAGTGGGGAGGTTGAGAGAACACTACTAATGCACCTTATTTGTCACTGCCTAATTTTTTCTTCTTCTTCTGGTGTAGATATTTGCAAGTCCAATGTATGAGTATCTGGACACGAAATATGGGATCAAAGGAAGCGCACTGGCTATTAAGAACATGGCGTTCAGAATTGTCGTAAGAGCTGGTTATATAGGCCTGACAACGTTTGTATCAGCTCTACTACCATTCTTGGGAGACTTCATGAGCCTCACTGGAGCTATTAGCACATTCCCGCTAACATTTATCCTCGCAAACCACATGTACATTGTGGCCAACAAAGACAAGCTAAGTAGCACCCAGAAAAGTTGGCATTGGTTTAATGTCATTTTCTTTAGTTGTGCATCCATTGCAGCAGCTGTTTCTGCCGTGAGGCTCATAGCTGTAGACTCAAAAACCTACCATATCTTTGCTGATCTATAGAAGGTTCTCTGATATATATGGATATTGTTTTGTATACTAATGTAAAGTCTCTGCATACTTTACTAAATTATGAGTTGATAGGTATATTCTACCATATAAGTTGTACTGCATATTTTTGCGACCCCTAAGAAGTTATTAAATTATAGGTAAATTTTGACTCCAATTCAATAGTTTAACTTTTTTGTACGTTTTTGTTATATTTAAAGATATGTGTTATTTCAATGAAAGTGTTTGAAGTCATTAAGAATACGACACTAATTGACACTCACGCGGGGGGAGGAGAAGGAGGATTTCTCCTTTGCAGGTAGGGGAGGGGAAGGGGAAGGGGAAGGGGAAGGAAACATTCCCTATTTTAGAATCTTTGGTACAAAGAGAAGGGGCAAGTTGAATGAGACACCCTCACTTCTAGGCTTGGTATAAAGTGAATGGGTTATGAGGTAGATCTTCCAGGCTTGGTAGACATCCAACTCTGTTTTTTGCCATCATATTTTATTTACTACAAACACAAAATCCAAACGTATTGAAGAACTCAATTTGGTGCTTCAATATTTATTTGTTTTAAAATTGTTTAAATTACTACCAATGATCAAAACTCATCTAATGAAGTAAATAAAGAACGAGACCAATACAAGAAAATAATGAAAGATATAATAAAAATGACACAATAGACTTAATGTGGTATCCGTGAATATATTGATTGATCCACGTATTCAGTATGTTATACTGATTTCAGCTTACATACAAAATTATGAAACCCTTAATGTGCTAACGGATCGATAGCTCTATCGGGGACAAACAAAATTGAGCAAAAATATTTGGTGCGGATTCTAAATTTATTCTCACAAAGCTATTTAATAATATTCATATAGTAAAATCGATTAAGGTTATATTAATTTAAAAAATCATGAGTGCAAAACCTGCGTCTCCCAAGTACAATTATTATCAAAGAATTAAACATACGAGGATAAACGTACAATGCGGCGAAAATATTCAAACACTAAAAATGTAGAATATAAATTGGGCCAATCAGCCCGATACCTCCTCACTTATTCTTACTCTGGGCCCAAAAGTAGTACCAAATGAAAAACCCTATGTATCCATCTCTTTTAAATCGTTAACTCACCTAGGGTTTCAGCTGCCTCTTCACAACACACCCATATTCCCCCCCCCCCCCCCCAGAACCCCCAAAAATGGTGAAAGGAAGACAAGGTGAAAGGGTCAGACTTTACACTAGAGGCATCGTCCTTGGATACAAAAGGTACATTTTTTAAGGTCTTTTTGGTTTTCATTTAAAAGTTATGTGTTTTAGTAATCCGCCAATCCAAAAATAATGTTTAGTTTCGAATTTTGATGGCCTATTTTTCGATATTATTTACCAAAAGATGCTAATTTAATTTTACTTTACTAATATGATACTTTTGTTTCAATCAGAGTTTGGGTTATTATGGTTACGAAGTTTGTTAATTTTGATAATTGAAACTCAAACTAGGCTATCTTTTTTCGGGATGAAGATAGTATGTCTAATAGTATAATGTTCTTTGATGTACTATATTATAAATTTATTTCAGTGAAAGTTGTGCGTGTCGATTAATCCAAGATTTGTTAATTTTGCCAATTGTAAATAAAACTACAAATTTGTTCTGGATATATTTGATTTTAGAATGTTTGTTAATGTTTTGTTGTTGTTGGTTAGGTCAAAGTCGAACCAGTATCCAAACACATCTTTGGTTCAGATCGAGGGAGTGAACACAAAGGAAGAGGTGGCATGGTATTTGGGGAAGAAACTAGCCTATATCTATAAGGCTAAGACCAAGAAGGATGGGTCTCAATATCGTTGCATTTGGGGTAAGGTTGCCAGGCCTCATGGAAACACTGGTGTTGTTCGTGCCAAGTTCAAGTCCAACTTGCCTCCCAAAGCGATGGGTGCTCGGGTTAGGGTCATGATGTATCCTAGCAACATCTAAAGCTCGTTTCTTTCAACTTGATTTAGGTATCCATCTTTTCTTATGGTGGATGACATTATATTTGATTGTGCTGGTTCTTCAAAGAGCTTGGTTTTATGTTTGGTATGTTTATTTAAATTTACCATTCCAATGCATTTGATTGAAATGTAAACCTGTTAACTTTGGATAAATGCGCAAATATTCACTTATCAGCATGCCTTACTTTGTATGCCATTTCAAAAGATATTTGTAAAACATATCAAAAGGTAATATTATATGGTATAACTTCATTTGAAAAATATCAGTTTGTTACATTAGCAAAATTGGCACTGCAATAGGGATTAAAAGGTCGTGCATGTCCAGCAAATTGAGGAAACTGTTAACGTATCATCTAATCTTTCAATGGACATTCAAGAAATTTTGTTAGTTGCTATTCTGTCTCGTTTCCACAAGCTTGAACAAATGGTTTTCCTCCTCTCTTATACAATCCGTAACATCTTTTAATAAAAAAAATTTGAACGGTAAAATATATCAGGGCCTTAGTATCATAAGATGGTCGCCAGTTTTATTTGTTTCATTCAAAAGCTGTTTGCAGTGACTCTTACTGAATGTTGGCTCTCTTTTTGCCTACATTACTAGTAAAAACTTCATCCATCTTTCCCATTCCTACTGTATTAGCATATTAACTCTCTAGATTACTATAGTTGGTCATGACAATAAATTAATACAGGAACTTGTGTTTCTTATGTTTGCAGCCTTTTTTTATATGTTTGAGAAGCTGGAGCAAGGTTATTTTGGTGCCTCTTCTTGTAAGAGTTTTGGAAGCAAAGCCATTAGACTAGTGATTTTTGTCTCCAGTTTTATCAACTCTTGTATTCTCGTTTGCACATTAGTGTTCTATTGGGATTATAATTTTGTATCAGTTTCATTTAACTGGTCTTGCAGTTCTTCATTTAGACTACTTTGCATGGTTCACTACATCTGGTACTTCGTCCATTTCTAAAATCGCGTCCTTTCTAATTCCGTTTCTAATTCCGTTTCTAATTCTTTCGATCTACATAACTGATATCTTTTTGCATTGAATTATACACTCTTGGCTAAATTTCACAATGCCCTTTTGAACTATTGTTAAGAGATTGAACTTTTGAGTAGGTCATGTGCCCCCATGAACTTTTAAATTGATCAGTTTGCTATTTGAACTATGACGAATTGGTCATTTTGGGGATTTTTTACTAAAATATCGGTTAGTTTTTAGGTCTCAATGAAGGGTAAAATAGGAATTTACCATATTATATGTATTTGAGATTAGCTTATTTCAAAAGTCTTTCACTATATTTTTGTATATCATATGTTGAATCTCTATTTTACCATTCATTAAAACTTACAAACTATAAATCTTATGGTGAAAATTCCCAAAGTGATCAGTTTGTCGTAGTTTAGGACGTAAATTGATCAATTTAACAGTTTAGGAGCACATTGACCAATTTAGAAGTTCAGTCCATTATTTAACCAGTTGACAATAGTTTAAGGGGCATTGTAAAATTTAGCCTAAATTCTTTCCAGTTTTCTGTATCTCGATCAGTACACATTTAACACTTATGTTTTGTACCCGATCAACCCTGAGTCTATGACCAAAAGAACCTGTGCGAACTGAAACATCTTCTCGATGTTATATTCAATTAATAAATTTTCTTAATCGAATTCTGATGTTACTTCTTTAAGTGTTGAAAATACTTAACATTGTTACGTACTTCTAATTCTATAAAAAGTTTGAGACGCTCAAACTAAGGACCTTGACAGAGAGCTTGTCTATTAATTATTTTGAAACACAAAGTTAACTCGTAATTAGAATTGAGCTTGAATTGTATTGCATGAAGTGGCAAGTCTATTTTGTACTTATTTAACATAATTTCTTATGCAAGGGACAATAAAGATCATGCGGGTGTGTAATAAAAGTTGTATTCGATGATTTTGGTTCACCTTGGATTATTCTCATAAGTAACCTCACTTGCGGAGGTCATAGTTGGTTATCGTGTAATTTAGATATAATTGAGGGGTTCCCTCATTCAAGATTTATATTTTTTGCAAAAAAAAAAGAAAATCTCAATTTGTTTGGAAAAGGATTAATATGAAAATGTTATGAAAGAATTTGTAGTTTGAATCTCTTACGTATTAAGTATTTTCCATTTTCCAACGAAAAAAGAACGTTAGTTGACATTGAGAAGTCCAATGAATGAAAGCTGAGAAGCTGAAAGGTTGCAGCTTTTTAATCGAATTGTTGGTTTAGCCTTCCAACTTTTGTTATTTCAAGACACCAACATTTTCGTATAAAATGGAACCTCAGCAAGCGTTGTATATATAGACAAGCACACAAAGCAAGCGTTGTATATATAGACAAGCACACATATCACTCAAAATGAATCAGCCAGAAACCAAAATGTTCGGTAGCCAACCCAAACCTGACACTTCATTTTCGTTTCAGTTTTCTGCTCCCAAGTTTGCACCTTTTCAAAATACCAAACAACAGCCAAATTCAAATTTCTTACAATTTCAGATGGAGGTATTACCTTTCTGTATTTTGTTTTGGTTTAAGACTCTCATCTCATCAATAACTTTTGTCTAGCCAAAATAAATAGTAGGTGTTTAAGTTTAATACTTAAAAATAGTTGATCGGATATTATGTTCCTATTTATATTTATATTTGTATTCTTTTGTTTTGTAACAAGATACTGCCAACTGCAACTTGTACAGTGCCTCGATAAAGAAAATGTTGGTTAATGTCAATTGAAATCATGACCTTGCGATCATAAGCATACCTACTCTTTTTCCTTTGTCCATGAGAAGATACATTGTTGAAATAGGTCTAAAGTTAGGCAGTGTGTGTCACTAGGTTGAATACAGAGTCTTAAAATAGTTATTCAATACGAATATACGATGTGGTATTACTGTATAACAATCATGTTTAAGGGGCACACATATGGTGTTAACTTCCTTATATGTCAATCATGCCAACTATATTTGAGTACATATATACTTCAGATGAAAATATTTGAGTACATATATATTCTAGATAAACAAATTTGTATACATATATGCACTCTCGATAAACATATTTAATTGAGTACAAATAAACTCTAAAATTGATAATGATATATTTTTATATTCAGAGTACATATGTACTCTAGATAAACATATTTGAGTACATATATACTCAGTTGGCACAGTTGGCGCCTAAACAAGTTGGCACCAGACCGTTTGGTGATCATGTAGTTAATACTCCCTCTATTCCACTTTAGTTGACGTTTTGGAAATTCATGTCAAATTTTGACTACAAATTTACCTTATATTTATTAGTCCAAAAAATATAAAATTGATATAATTGAATTCGTTTTTCAAAATGCTTCCATATTATTATTTTTTGGTAATTTTTTATAATATAAATATAAAGTAATTGATGATTGAAGTTGTATTTCGAAAAACGTGAAGTCAATTAAAGTGGAATGGAGGGACTACCATAAAATTTGGAACCTGGTGTCTTTTGTAATCGGGAATCGCAATCACTATTAGTTAAGTGCACATTGAGTACACTTTGTGTTGATGCAATAATATACAACCATGACAACGAGGTAAATCACACTAGGCATTGTCACAATTCTTTTTTTGTAAAAACGATACTGTTATTTTGTAGATATCGGTACATACATTTAGACATTAATATCTTGTTCTTGACGTAGGAGATTTTGTACTAATATTGGTCATAGTCAACCATGAGAGGCATTGATTTTTAGTTTTTCTTTTTATTTTTTAATCTTCTTCAAGTAACATTTATTTCTATTGTTTTCAGACTCCCTTTTTTAAAGATAAGGAAGAATCAATCTGCTTGAAAGTGGCAATTGAAAAGAAGAAAAATCGTGTTGTGTTTCTTGAGTGCAGCAATGACTTTGTTGATATCATTTTCAGTTTTTTAACTCTTCCCATTGGAAGGATTCTACGTATTCTTCAAGGAAAACCTAATGCTGCTACCATAGGATGCATGAACAATCTATATGAAAGCGTAGGGAACTTAGATACGAAATATTACAGCACAGACGCTTGTAAGGAAATGTTGCTGCTGCCTGGAACGTCGTTGGGAAGTAAATGGGGGAATTTGAAACTAAAAGTTGATGAGGCTTTGGATACTAAAAAAAGTGCACCTGTCACTTCTTCTGAACAATACAGAGGTTTATATGATGATGACCAAAATGTATTTATCAAAGGGAGGTCTCAGTTGTTTATGCTCACTGACGATTTCCAGGTTCTTGTTGGATCGACCTCGGTCAGCATTACATTGTTGAAACGGTTCGGAATTAATGATCCCAGCGAGTTAGAAATTCGAAGTGAGGTTGTGAAGCATGATAAGGTAGAAAACATTTAGTTACTTACTACTGCCAACTTTCTCTGTAGTATTCTTGTGCATTCAATTTGGACTTCATTGAATGACGTTTTCGGTATAACTCGGGCCTTTTCTTTTCAATTGTCATTGCAGCTTGTGCAATTGCTTGGACTCTCATTTGTATCTAGATCACCTCTTACACATTGGATTTTACCTGAGAAAGACTACCCTGGCCTAACCAAAGCTGATGATGATCTGAGTTCTGTTGAAACTTCTGACGAACACCCAGAAAAGAATGGCTCGAAGATTATGACCCTGGTTCTTTACATAAGAAAGTCCCAAAATTCAGTTTTATATGCTGAATGTGGAGCTGATTTCATCGATTGCATATTTAGCTTCCTCGCTTTTCCACTTGGATCCGTACTCAAATTCCTCGACTGCAACTCTCAGCTATGTAGTTTAGAAAGCCTTTATCGAAGTGTGTCCAATTTAGGATACATCGGACACTTGAAACCCGAAGGAGCTAATCTGCTGCTCTGCCCCAACCTTGCTCCATTTTATGGTAGTGACAATCAGCTTCTGCATATTGAAGAGGTTGACTTGAAGAACGCACATGCAGTTGCTAACCCGAAGTCTCCTACTGGAGGATGTCAAAAGGGTGGAACATATTTGAAAGGTCATGCTAAGTTTATGGTTACAGATGATCTCAGAATCTCCTTGCTTTCACCCACAGGTTGCATAATACATCTTGCTAAATCAAACGTCCCAATCACAGATGTCGATGAAGTCTCTATAGAATTTGGGGTGAAAGAGGTATGCAAGCACATATGTGATATTAAGCCAGAGTCCCCTAATCACCATATTCCGATCATAGTTTTTCTTTTCTAATCAGATACATACACTTAGCTACTTTTTCTTTGACCATATGCAAATTTAGGTAGATATATTTGTTATGCAGAGATTCGATTGTAATTACTTGTATTTAGGAGATTTAATTGTTTGATGCAGGCCAAGGAACTTCTTAAGGCAGCTCTGACATCAAAGACCGCTTTGACGGATGTCTTTAGACGTAAACGTGAGACAAATGTGGAGAAGAGACTGCAACGTTTAGAAGGTCTATTTGTCTCTGAAGTTGATTAAACAAATATTGGCATGCATATGATGCTATTGAATATTGATGATTTTGCCTCATGGATATTTACATTAGCAGAATGATCTTTTTGTGGTTCATCTAAAAGTTATTGTATCCTCCACCATTGGAAAAAAAAGGAAGCAATGATAAGATCTAAGTTCTTAACAATAGTACTCTTGCGTTATTAGCCAAAAATAGGTACAAAACGTGAGCAATCATTTTCACGTTAATTTTTACTTGAGCAAGTTTTAATTTTCACTTCACTCTTGATTTAATTTGGAAATGGGCGAGAGCCTCTTGAAATGCATTAAGACATCTATTCGAATGCATTCGGGCATGTTGGTTAAAAGCCTGGTAAACCTCTAAAATTAATCTAATGTCTATTGTGTATCATATATTCATATTCGTATGCGAGCATTGCACCAATGCAAATTTCAGATCTGTTTGTTCCACATTTTTATGATTGTCTTTGCCCAAATGCAAACTACTGTGTCTGTTTGTGCAACAAGTTTGGAACTCCATTTACCAATACTCTAACAGCAATGCAATTTTTGTGGAATAAGTATCGACTTTTGCCGAGTTGCGGAGACTATTTGTGCCATTAACTTTGTGAAAGGGAGTTCTCACATAGCAAGATTTCAAGGATCGCAGTTAATATCATAAAACACATCAACCAACAATGTAAGCAAATCAAGTCAGATACATCATATTTATGAGATAGTACAAAAGTTTCTCACACTTATTCAGATACATTATTGACAACTTGCTGGTATCAGTTTCTATCTACACAGAAGATTGGTGAGCCTTTAAGCACCTGACTATCTGCCTGATTGCCTCTTGTAAGCTAGCCTTCCGTCTCTCCTTGAAGTTCCACAGCTCCGGAACAACATATCGGCCGCTTGGGTTGTATTCGTTTATTTCCAACAATGCATCAATAATTGCTTTATACGCTCTGCCACCCCACTCAGTTTTTAATTCTTTCAACATATTGTCGTCCTCATCTATTGTTTCCTACATCTCAGGTAACTCTTATTCAGTCAACATACTCCATGCAGACCAGTGGTATTGATAATGTGCAAGGACTTTGAGAATGTTTAATGTGGATAAAAAAGATGGAGGTAATCCATGAACCTCATCTGTGTCCTACCAAAGCTATACCAGTAAGGTAGTCACGACTTCAGTACTGAAATATAAATAACTAGTATATACTTTCGATCTACATGGTCTCCTGGGATGCCACATGACACCATGTAGGTCTGCCTCCGATGCAGACATTAGAGATACAACTAGTTCTTATTTGAATAGGAATGGAGTAAGTTCTTCTAAACACAAGTAAATATATAAGTATGAGTGACACTAGTTCTTATTTGAATAGGAATGAAGTAATCTCTCAGAATATATGTGATTCTGTAACTGGATTGCGGTCATCATCTTACATAAAAGTGGTAATTGAATTGTCATATGTGAAGTGAAGTGTATATAAGGGAGAGGCATACCTCCCACTTGCCATCTCTCGATATTTTCTTGAAAGGTTGCCAGTTTGGATCGTTAACCTTGTTTTGCCATAGAGAGATTAGTTCCATACATCTCATTTCCCAGTCATCACTACAGAATTTTCGTGAGCAGACGTCCTGAAAAGGCTTTTCATCCACTTCTCCCATCCTCTTAACTCCAACTTTGGTTTTACCTGAAACTTTTTGCATCATCTGCATGATATTATCAATAAATATGTTAAAACAAATCAGACAATAATCTTACATCAGAATGTATATACTGCTAATCTGCTATCAAAGATAAATACTCCACACATATGGAACTCTCAGTCTGTGCATGGGAAGATACTCAGAAGATTAGCGTCCCACCTGTATGAGTTCCTTGCGGGCATCTTGCAGTTCATTGTTGCTTGTGCGCTCCTTCAGTATAAGAGTTTGGTTCAGCGATTCAGCATTTTGAAGCTCTTCATCTTTTTCAGCAGATTGTTTCTTCAACTCCTCAATTTCATATTTCAACTGTGTAATAGATATAGGTAAAATATTCATATTTCAATGTCAAAAACTACCAATAGACTGACCATCAGTCCTCATTTTCCAGAAAAAGTAAAAATGAGCAGTCAGCACCAAAAGAGATCGGAATTACGACTTTAAGAAACTCATTTATTTCTAAATGAAAACTAAGTTGCATTCTGCAACAAGATGTATTGCCTTTGAAGTAGCCGTCAATTAAGAAACAGTATTGGCTTTGATTATTTTATGAAAGATATGAAAACTGAGAAGGAAAACATCTGTCGACACCTATAACAAAACCAAAATAGAGCGGAGTAAAACAAAATAAAAGTTACTAACCATATCGATGAAGCAAAACACTTATTTTACTTTTCATTCTACCGCAAGAACTTGATAAGTAAATGATAGACCCAAACCTTTTCATTCTCAAGGAGTAAAGTTGCTAGCTCCTTGTCATTCTCGCCCTTTTGAGATTCGTTTTCAGCTCTACACTCCAACTCCTCTAAAATATATCCCACGTATTCTCAGTTCTCACGTTGGCACTTGGCAACAAAACCATTCAGCATTTGTAATACAGAAATGAATAAAATTTCTTAAGCATAATATGTGCAATGAGTGGTCAAAAAGAGTTGATAAATATTCAGCTTGATTGATAAGAAATTACATAAACTTAAACAATTGAAAACGAACTTAATTAATATCCAAAGTGTCACTTGAGAGACGGGTACCAACCATTCAATGACGTAGCTCTAGCAGAAGTTCCAGAATCAAAATGCTCCCCTTCTCCTTCTTTTGACATAACCGCCATGTACCGGCTTTCTTCCATTGCCTGTGTAACCTGCCTTCTCTCCAGCTCTGAAGATCCATCATCAGGATATTGTGATAGTCGTTCATCTTCCATAAGGGCCAATTTCCTACTTTCTTCCATGGCCTGCTGAAGCTGCCCTAATTCCAACTCTGACTCTCCATCACTGTCTTCATCAATAAAAACAGTGTCAATTTGCATTCTCCGCTCCATCAAAGCCATGTCACGGCTCTCTTGCATAGCATGCTTCATTTGCAAACTTTCTAAATCCATCAAGAACTGCTCGAATTCTAAAATATCATCCCCAGAATTCTGGACATGCAAAGTAAAAGATAACATTTCATTGCTAGAAGCACCATTATTTTCTTTCCTTTTTCTTTTCATCACAGTTGATTCACTCCTATCCCCACACAAAAGCCTCAAAAGCATTAGTGAGACTTCGCGGGGAGCTCGAGGACATGCTTCCACCCCTGGCGCCTGTGCAATGTGTTGCTTTAATCTTGTAACTCCACCATGCATAACCTTCCCACAATATTTACATTTTGCAACTTTTGAACTTCCAGCAACGGGGTCTGCATACGCCCAACCAATATCACGTTTTGGCGGCATTAGCCTATTTAAACACAAAAAACAAGCCTGTATAAGTACCCATAACAAGGTATCTTCGCTGTAAATGTTGTAATTGACCATTGAATTGGTTAAACACTGATAACTAACATGCACAGGAATTCTAATGATCATCTTGAATATGTCTCCAGAATTCAAATGCTAAATAAAAACAACTAAAAGTCCACAAATCAGATGTAGAATCACCTCGTATCTTATGTGCCAACTTTAATATCTAAATATGAGCCGATTTATATTATTTTATACTCCTTTCAAACTTAAAAATGGTTGAAATCAAATATTTATACTATTTCTACATATTTGATTATTGTCATGACAGTTTTGATTAAAATCAAAGTTATATGTGTTACTTAAGGATACAACGTTTGTTAAATTTGACAAAAAATAAATCCGCGATCTTTAAGGGATTCATTCCAGTACTACTCGACCAGTAGTATGATGAAAGTCCTAGCCTACTGAGTTTTAGTAGTTGATTAATAAAATTTACATTTTCATAATTGATGTATCATGCATGCGCTCATCGTTTAGTGGGAAAGATCTACTTTCTCAACACTAGGATAACACAAACAATGCCATTACTGTTTAAACACTATCATTAATGTTTCATAAAAATATGACTCCCTGCTATGGATATAGATATGAAGATTAGAATTAGGAAAAAGTAATCAGAAACTCTGTTTTAAGAAATTGAGCAACAGTGACTATAGTCTTTATATCATCAAATTATCTTATTTATCTCAAGATATATAAATAATAATTGCCAACAAGTAACATGGAACACATTATTCAATGAATCTAAAAAAGGAAAAGATAAAATAGACATAACTTACTCAAGTTGGAGGAAGAAAGATGATTCTGTATGAATGAAGCTGATATTCTTGATTAACTAGCTGATCTGTTATACACACCAAAACAGTAGTTTTGAGTGTCAAGTGACTATTATGTCCTTCATATTTGAAAGTATAATAGATATGAAACTTTAGTTGGAGGCAAAACAGTCATTTTACTCTAAGTATGTGTATAGTGCATCCCATTATCTAGACAGGCAGAGCTTCTTATTTTTTTAATTTTCAATATCCAATTTTAAAAGATTTATTTTATGATTGTTCCTCTACTATTTTTGGCTTTTCAATATGTAGAGGGACAATCATATATAAAATACTACTGTTGAGTTAAATCATGAAGTTAAATCACAATTACACATAGTATAATAGCTCATAATATCACTAAAGAAATTTTATGACTTAAATATCATTAAGTTATATTGGATATTTTATCAATTACAAATTTAGTTGATATATTATCAAACAATCATTTAATAATTACTTGTTCGAATTATATCATGAAGGGTTCTATC